>NW_019167826.1:26774474-26966537 GCF_002303985.1 Durio zibethinus | reverse complement strand
GGAACCCCCAATGCCGTCGGTTAGGCTCTCCGGCGATGCTCCAGTGATAGTGCCCCGTGCAAAAAAAATGCGGCACCAGCACAGGGCTGAGCCCAGCATTGCATCATGGCTTAAAATCTTAGACTGGGAATGAGCTCTGTATGCTTAGATATGAAATGAACTCCATGTGCCTAAGCCAACCCACGAAACGAGTGTGCGGGCGCTCAGCCGATCGGAGAGGCAAAATGCTCAAGTTGGGGATCGACCCGATCCCCCCTGCGTGCTGTCGATTCAACTACCAGAACCTTGGTTTGGTCCAATCCCAGACTGGGAATGAACTCCGTAAGCATAAGTCAACCCACGAAACGAGCGTGCGGGAGCTGAGCTGGCCAAAGAGGCATAATGCATAATCGGGGATTGGCCCGGTCCCCCTCTGCGTGCTGTCTGTCCCGCTGCCACAACCCTCGGTCCGGCTAGGGCTTAGACATGGAATGAGCTCCCTATGCCTAAGCCAACCCACGAAATGGGCATGAGGGTGCTCAACTGGCCAGAGAGGTAGAATGCGTAAGCCGGGGATCAGCCCGGTCCCCCTGCATGCTGTCGATCCTGCTGTCGGAACCCTCTATCCGATCTTAGATTGGGAATGAACTCCGTATGCTTAGACTGGGGATGAACTTCGTATGCTAAAGTCAACCCATGAAACGAGAGTGCGGGCCTCAGCCAACCGAAGAGGCCGACCGGAGAGGCATAATGCGTAAGTCGAGGATCAGCCTATCCCTTTATGTGTGCTGTTGATCCCGCTACTGGTCCTGTTACCACAACCCTCGATCCGGCTGGGGCTTAGACATGGAATGTACTTCGTATACCTAAGCCAACCCACGAAATGAGCGTGTGGGCGCTCAGTCGGACGGCGTGTTCGGCCAAAGAGGCATAATGCACAAGCCAGGGATTAGCTCGGTCCCACTCTGTGTGATGTCGATCTTGCTGTCGGTTCTGCTGCCACAACCCTCAGCCCGGCTGGGGCTTAGACGTGGAATGTACTCCGTATGCCTAAGCTAACCCACGAAACGAGCGTACGGGTGCTCAGTCGACTGAAGAGGCAGAATGGGGGTCAGCCGATCCCTCCTGCGTGCTGTCGATCTTACTGTCGCAATCCTCGATCCGGTCTGATCTTAGACTGGGAATGAACTCCGTATGCTTAGACTGGGGATGAACTTCGTATGCCTAAGTCAACCCATGAAACGAGTGTACGGGCGCTCAACCGGTCGGAGAGGCCGACCGGAGAGGCATAATGTACAAGCCGAGGATCAAGCCGGTTCCCCTCTGCGTGCTACTAATCCCGCTGCCAGTCCTGCTGCCACAACCCTCGGTCTGGCTGGGGCTTAGATGTGGAATATACTCCGTATGACAAAGCCAACCCGTAAAACGAGCGTGTGGGAGCTCAGCCAGCTGAAGAGACAGAATGCGCAAGCTGGGGATCGACAAGATCCCATCTGCGTGCTATCGATCCTACTGTCGTAACAATCGATCCGGTCCAATCTTAGACTAGGAATGAACTCTGTATGCTTAGACTGGGGATGAACTCCGTATGCCTAAGTCAACCCATGAAACGAGCGTGCGGGCGCTCAGCCGACCAGAGAGGCAGGATGCGCAAGCCGGGGGATCGAACGGGTGGTAGGTGGGCTCAAGCACATCTTCATAGTTCTGCCATGCCATTGCCATTTTTATGGCTTGTAAATTCATACAATGGTCCCCTTAGCCGTCATGTGAAGTTTCGTGGCAAGACGACCTGCTTTTCTATTTTTCATGATTTTCAAAACTTTTTGCTGTTCGAGATTTTTTTAAATTTTTTTAGAAAGAGTTTTGTCCCCAAATTTGGTAGAGGTGATCCTTGTATTTTTGTTGGCATGCACAAAAACATTCAGCTAAAAACTCAAAGTCGAGAAGATTTTGTGACCATTTGGAAAAAGTGTCCCCATTTCCGACACTTAAATGGCTACTGGCAACAAACCTATAAAATCTCAAATGCTCTTTAAGGGGGTGTGAGTTGTTGAGGTTTGATGAGGAATAGGGGGCCATTATAAGGGCCAAGTACCGGCACCCATCGCACATCATGTGCGCACAACCCCCGGCCCACCTAATCGTCGAAACCCCCAATGCCGTCGGTTAGGCTCTCCGGTGATGCCCCGACGATGGTGCCCCGGGCAAAAAAATTGCGGCACAAGCACATGCCCGAGCCCAACATGTGCACCGTGGCTCAAAATCTTGCATTGGGAATGAGCTCCGTATGCTTAGACATGGAATGAACTCCGTATGCCTAAGCCAACCCACGAAATGAGCATGCGGGCGCTCAGCCGGCCGGAGAGGTAGAATGCGCAAGCCAGGGATCGACTCAAACCCCCTACGTACTATCGATCCTGCTCTCACAACCCTCGATCCAGTCTGATCTTAGACTGGGAATGAACTCCGTATGCTTAGATTAGGGATGAACTCCGTATGCCTAAGTCAACCCACAAAATGAGCGTACGGCACTCAGCCGGCCGGAGAGGCCAGCCCGATCCCCCTCTGCATGCTGTCGATCCCGCTACCGGTCCTGCTGCCACAACCCTCGGTCCAACTGGGGCTTAGACGAGGAATGTACTCCGTATGCCTAAGCCAACTCATGAAACGAGCGTGCGGGCGCTCAGTCGGCCGGAAAGGCAAAATGCGCAAGTCGGGGATCAACCCGATCCCCCTTGCATGCTGCTGATCCTGCTGTCGTAACCCTCGATCTGGTTCGATCTTAGACTGGGAATGAACTCTGTATGCTTAGATTGGGGATGAACTCCGTATGCCTAAGTCAACCCACGAAATGAACGTACGAGCGCTCAGTCAAGGGGAG
The DNA here is from genome assembly GCF_002303985.1 of Durio zibethinus. The sequence continues at coordinate 26,963,677 of NW_019167826.1, read as the reverse complement.
AGGCCGATCGGAGAGGCATAATGCACAAATCGGGGATCAACCCGATCTCCTTCTACGTGCTGCTGGTCCTACTGCCACAACCCTCGGTTCGACTAGAGCTTAGACGTGGAATGTACTCCATATGCCTAAGCCAACCCATGAAACGAGCGTGCGGGCGCTCAGCTGGTCGGAGAGGTAGAATGCGCAAACGAGGATCGGCGCGGTCCCCCCTACGTGCTATTGATCTTGCTGTCGCAACCCTCGATACGGTCCGATCTTAGATTGGGAATGAGCTCCATATGCTTAGACTGGGGATGAACTCCGTATGCCTAAGTCAACCCACGAAATGAGTGTGCTGACGCTCAGCTGGCCGGAGAGGCCGGTCGGGAGGCATAATTCGCAAGCTGGGGATCAGCCCGGTACCCTTCTGCGTGCTGTTGATCTCGCTGCCGGTCCTACTACCATAACCCTTGATCCAAATGGGGCTTAGATGTGGAATGTACTCCGTATGCCTAAGCCAACCCACGAAATGAGCGTGCGGGTGTTCAGCCGATCAGAGAGGCAGAATGCGTAAGCCGGGGATCAGCCCGGTCTTTCCTACATGCTGTCGATCTACTATCACAACCCTCGATCTGGTCCACTCTTAGACTGGGAATGAACTCTTTATGCTTAGACTGGGGATGAACTCCGTATGCCTAAGTCAACCCACAAAATGAGCGTGCGGGTGCTCAATCGACCAGAGAGGCAGGGGATCGAACGGGTGGTAGGTCAGTTCCAGCACATCTTCATATTTCTGCCATGCCAATGCCATTTTTATGGCTTGTAAATTCATACAATGGTCCCCTAAGCCTTCATGTGAAGTTTCGTGGCAAGATGACCTGTTTTCTATTTTTCACGATTTTTGAAACTTTTTACGGTTCGGGATTTTTTAAAATCTTTTTAGAAAGATTTTTGTCCCCATATTTGGTAGAGGTGATCCTTGTATTTTTGTTGGCATGGATAAAAAAATTCAGCTAAAAACCTGAAGTGGAGAAGATTTTGTGACCGTTTGAAAAAAGTGTCCCCATTTTATACACTTTAATGGCTATTGGCAGCAAACCTATAAAATCTCAAATGTTGTTTAAGGGGTGTGAGTTCTCGAGGTTTGATGAGGGATAGGGGGCCAATATAAGGGCCAAGTACCAGCACACATCGCACATCATGTGCGCACACCCCCCCCCCCCAATCATCGGAACCCCCAATGCCGCCGGTTAGGCTCTCCGGTGATGCTCCGACGATGGTGCCCCGGGTGAAAAAAATATGGCACCAGCACATGGTCGAGCCCAGCATGTGCACCGTGGCTCAAAATCTTAGATTGGGAATGAGCTCCGTACGCTTAGACATGGAATGAACCCCGTATGCCAAAGCCAACCCACGAAATGAATGTGCGGGCCCTCAGCCGATCGGAGAGGTAGAATACGTAAGCTGGGGATCGACCCGATCCCCCTACATGCTGTTGATCCTGCTGCCGCAACCATCAGTCTGATTCGATCTTAGACTGGGAATGAACTCTGTATGCATAAGTCAACCCATGAAACGAGCGTACGGGCGTTGAGCCGATCGAAGAGGCATAATACACAAGTCGGGGGTCGGCCCGATCCCTCTCTGCGTGCTACCGGTCCCGCTGCCACAACCCTCGTCGGACTAGGGCTTAGACATGAAATGAGCTCCCGATGCCTAAGCCAACCCACAAAATGGGTGTGCGGGTGCTCAACCGACTGGAAAGGCAGAATGCGCAAGTCGGGGATCGATCTGGTCCCCCCTACGTGCTACCGATCCTACTGACCGCAACCCTTGGTCCGATCTGATCTTAGACTGGGAATGAACTCCGTATGCTTAGACTGGGGATGAACTCCGTATGCCTAAGTCAACCCATGAAACGAGCGTGCGGACGCTCATCCGACCAAAGAGGTCGATCGGAGAGGCATAATGCGCAAGCCGGGGATCAGCCCGGGTCCCCTCTACGTGCTACCGATCCTGCTGCCACAACCCTCGGTCTGGTTGGGGCTTAAACACAGAATGTACTCCGTATGCCTAAGCCAACCCACGAAACGAGCGTGCAGGCGCTCCGTAGATCGGAGAGGCAAAATGCGCAAGTCGGGGATCGACTTGATCCCCCATACGTGCTGTCGATCTTGCTGTCGCAACCCTCGATTCGGTCTAATCTTAGACTGGGAATGAACTTCGTATGCTTAGACTGGGGATGAACTCCGTATCCCTAAGTCAACCCACAAAATGAGTGTGCGGACGCCCAGCCGGCCGGAGAGGCCGATCGGAGAGGCATAATGCGTAAGCTGAGGATCAGCCCAATCCCCCTCTGTATGCTGTCAATCTCGCTGCCAGTCCCGCTGCCACAACCCTCGATCCAGTTGGGGCTTAGACATGGAATGAGCTCCCTATGCCTAAGCCAACCCACGAAATGGGCGTGCGAGCGCTCAGCCAGTCGGAGAGGCAGAATGCGCAAGCTGAGGATCGGCCCGGTCCCCCTTGTGTACTGCTGATCCTGCTGTCACAACCCTCGGTCTGGTCCGATCTTAGATTGGGAATGAACTCCATATGCTTAGACTGGGGATGAACTCCGTATGCCTAAGTCAACCCACGAAACGAGTGTGCGGGCATTAAACCGGCCAGAGAGGCCGGCCAGAAAGGCATAATGGGCAAGTCGGGGACAAACCTGGTCCTCCTCTGCATGCTACCGGTCCTGCTGTCACAACCCTCGGTCCGGCTGGGGCTTAGACATGGAATGTACTCCGTATGCCTAAGCCAACCCACGAAACGAGCGTACGGGCGCTCAGCCGGTCGGAGAGGCAGAATGCGCAAGCCGGGGATCGGCCTGATCCCCCTTGTGTGCTGTCGATCCTACTGCCGTAACCCTCGATCCGATCTGATCTTAGACTGGGAATGAACTCCGTATGCTTAGACTGGGGATGAACTCCGTATGTCTAAGTCAAACCACGAAACGAGCGTACAAGCGCTCAGCTGACCAGAGAGGCAGGATGCGCAAGCCGAGGATCGAACGGGTGGCAGGTGGGATCAAGCACATCTTCATATTTCTGTCATACTAATGCCATTTTTATGGCTTGTAAATTCATACAATGGTCCCCTAAGCCTTCATGTGAAGTTTCGTGGCAAGACGACCCGTTTTCTATATTTCATTATTTTTGAAACTTTTTACGGTTTGGGATATTTTTAAATTTTTTTAGAAAGAGATTTGTCCCCAAATTTGGTAGAGGTGATCCTTGTATTTTTGTTGGCATGCATAAAAAAATTCAGCTAAAAACTCGAGGTGGAGAAGATTTTGTGACCGTTTGAAAAAAGTGTCCCCATTTTAGACACTTTAATGGCTACTGGCAGCAAACCTAGAAAATATCAAATGCTCTTTAAGGGGGTGTGAGTTCTCGAGGTTTGATGAGGGATAGGGGGCCAATATAAGGGCCAAGTACCAGCACCCATCACACGTCATGTGCGCACACCCCTCGGCCCCCCCAATCGTTGGAACCACCAATGCCATCGGTTAGGCTCTCCGGTGATGATCCGACGATGGTGCCTCGAGCAAAAAATATGCGGTACTAGCACATGCCCGAGCCCAGCATATGCACCGTGGCTCAAAATCTTAGATTGGGAATGGGCTCCATATGCTTAGCCAAGGAATGAACTCCGTATGCCTAAGCCAACCCTCGATCCGGTTGGGGTTTAGACATGGAATGACCTCCCTATGCCTAAGCCAACCCACGAAATGGGCGTGCGGCCACTCAGCTGGCCAGAGAGGCAGAATGCACAAGCCGGGGATCGACCCGGTCCCCCCTGCGTGCTACCGATCCTGCTACCGTAACCCTCGGTCTGATCCAGTCTTAAATTGGGAATGAACTACGTATGCTTAGACTGGGGATGAACTTCGTATGCCTAAGTCAACCCACAAAATGAGCGTACGGGCACTCAGTCAGCCAAAGAGGTAGGTCGGAGAGGCATAATGCACAAGTCGAGGATCAGCCCGATCTCCCTCTGCGTGCTGCGTCCCGCTGTTGGTCCTACTGCCACAACCCTCGGTCTGGCTGGGGCTTAGACGAGGAATGTACTCCGTATGCCTAAGCCAACCCACAAAACGATCGTGCGGATGCTCAGTCGGTCGAAGAGGCAAAATGCGCAAGTCGGAGATCGGCTCGGTCCCCCTACGTGTTGTCGATCTTGCTACCGCAACCTTCGATCCGATCTGATCTTAGACTGGAAATCAACTCCATATGCTTAGATTCGGGATGAACTCCATATGCCTAAGTCAACCCAAGAAACGAGCGTGCGGTGCTCAGCCAGACGAAGAGGTCGGTCGGAGAAGCATAATGCGCAAGCTGGGGATCAGCCCAGTCCCCCTCTGCGTCCTGCCGATCCCGCACCTGGTCCTGCTGCCACAACCTTCGGTCCAGCTGGGGCTTAGATGTGGAATGTACTCCGTATGCCTAAGCCAACCCATGAAACGAGCGTGCGGGTGCTCAATCGACCGGAGAGGCAAAATACGCAAGCCGGGGATCGGCCTAGTCCCCCCTGCGTGCTGTCGATCCTGCTGTCGCAACCCTCGATCCGGTTCGATCTTAGACTAGGAATGAACTCTGTATGCTTAGACTGAGGATAAACTCCGTATGCCTAAGTCAACCCACGAAACGAGTGTGCAGGCACTCAGCTGACCAGAGAGGTAGGATGCGCAAGCCGGAGATCAAATGGGTGGTAAGTGGGTTCAAGCACATCTTCATATTTCTGCCATGCCAATGCCATTTTTATGGCTTTTAAATTCATACAATGGTCCCCTAAGCCTTCATGTGAAGTTTCATGGCAAGACGACCCATTTTCTATTTTTCACGATTTTTGAAACTTTTTACGGTTCGAGATTTTTTTAAATTTTTTTAGAAAGAGTTTTGTCCCCAAATTTGGTAGAGGTGATCCTTGTATTTTTTTTGGCATGCACAAAAAAATTCATCTAAAAACCCGAAGTGGAGAAGATTTTGTGACCGTTTGAAAAAAGTGTCCCCATTTCAGACACTTTAATGGCTACTGGCAGCAAACCTATAAAATCTCAAATGCTCTTTAAGGGGGTGTGAGTTCTCGAGGTTTGATGAGAGATAGGGGGCCAATATAAGGGCCAAGTACCAGCACCCATCGCACATCATGTGCGCACAACTCCTGGCCCCCCCAATCGTCGAAAACCCCAATACTGCCGGTTAGGCTCTCCGACAATGCTTCTACGATGGTGCCCCGGGTGAAAAAAATGCGGCACCAGCACATGCCAGAGCCCAGCATGTGCATCGTGGCTCAAAATCTTAGATTGGGAATGAGCTCCGTATGCCTGGACATGGAATGAACTCCGTATGCCTAAGCCAACCCACGAAACGAGCGTGCGGGCGCTCAGCCGACCGGAGAGGCAGAATGCGCAAGCCGGGGATTGACCCGATCCCCCCTACGTACTATCGATCCTGCTATTGCAACCCTTGGTCTGGTCTGATCTTAGACTGGGAATGAACTCCGTATGCATAAGTCAACCCACGAAATGAGCATGCGGGCGTTGAGCCAACTGAAGCGGCATAATGCGCAAATCGGGGATCGGCTCGGTCCCCCTCTGCATGGTGCTGATCCCGCTGTCACAACCCTCGGTTCAGCTGGGGCTTAGACATGGAATGAGCTCTCTATGCCTAAGCCAACCCACGAAACGGGCGTGTGAAAGCTCAGTCGGCCGGAGAGGCAGAATATGCAAGTCGGGGATCGGTCTGGTCCCCCCTGCATGCTATCGATCCTGCTGCCGCAACCCTCGATTCGGTTTGATCTTAGACTGGGAATGAAGTTTGTATACTTAGACTGGGGGTGAACTCTGTATGCCTAAGTCAACCCACGGAACGAGCGTGCGGGCACTCAACTGACCGAAGAGGCCAACCGAAGAGGCATAATGTACAAGTTGGGGATCAGTCCGATCCCCCTCTGCGCGCCGTCTATCATGTTGTCGGTCCTGCTGCCACAACCCTTGCTCTGACTGGGTCTTAGACACGGAATGTACTCCGTATGCCTAAGCCAACCCACGGAACGAGTATGCGGGCACTCAGTCGACCGAAGAGGCAGAATGCGTAAGCCGAGGATCGGTCTGATCCCCCCTGCGCGCTGTCGATCCTGCTGTCGCAACCTTCGATCCGGTCCAATCTCGAACTGGGAATGAACTTCGTATGCTTAGACTGGGGATGATCTTCATATGCCTAAGTCAACCCACAAAATGAGCGTACGGGCACTCAGCCGACCAAAGAGGCGATCGGAGAGGCATAATGCGCAAGTCAGGGATTAGACCGATCCCCCTTTGCATGCTGCCTATCCCGCTGCTGGTCTTGCTGCCACAACCCTCAATTTGACTGGGGCTTAGATGTGGAATGTACTCTGTATGCCTAAGCCAACCCATGAAACGAGCGTGCGGGTGCTCAATCGACCGGAGAGGCAAAATACGCAAGCCGGGGATCGGCCTAGTCCCCCCTGCGTGCTGTCGATCCTGCTGTCGCAACCCTCGATCCGGTTCGATCTTAGACTAGGAATGAACTCTGTATGCTTAGACTGAGGATAAACTCCGTATGCCTAAGTCAACCCACGAAACGAGTGTGCAGGCACTCAGCTGACCAGAGAGGTAGGATGCGCAAGCCGGAGATCAAATGGGTGGTAAGTGGGTTCAAGCACATCTTCATATTTCTGCCATGCCAATGCCATTTTTATGGCTTGTAAATTCATATAATGGTCCCCTAAGCCTTCATGTGAAGTTTCGTGGCAAGACGACCCATTTTTTATTTTTCACGATTTTTAAAACTTTTTAGGGTTTGGGATTTTTTTAAATTTTTTTAGAAAGGGTTTTGTCCCCAATTTTGGTAGAGGTGATCCCTGTATTTTTGTTGGCATGCACAAAAAAATTTAGCTAAAAACTCGAAGTGGAGAAGATTTTGCAACCATTTCAAAAAAGTGTCCCCATTTCAGATTAATGGCTACTGGCAGCAAACCTATAAAATCTCAAATGCTCTTTAAGGGGGTGTGAGTTCTCGAGGTTTGATAAGGGATAGGGGACCAATATAAGGGCCAAGTACCAGTACCCATCGCACACCATGTGCGCACACCCCCCGGCCCCCCTATCATGGGAACCCCCAATGCCGTCGGTTAGGCTCCCCGACGATGCTCCGACGATGCTACGGCGATGGTGCCCCGGGCGAAAAAAATGTGACACCAGCACATGCCTGAGCCCAGCATACGCATCGTGGCTCAAAATCTTAGATTGGGAAAGAGCTTCGTATGCTTGGACATGGAATGAACTCCGTATGCCTAAGCCAACCCACGAAATGTGCGTGCAGGCGCTCAGCCGATCGGAGAGATAAAATGCACAAGCCAGGGATTGACCCAGTCCCCCCTGCGTGCTGTCGATCCTACTGCCACAACCCTCGGTCTGGTCCGATCTTAGACTGGAAATGAACTCCGTATAAATAAGTCAACCCACGAAACGAGCGTGCGGGTGTTGAGCCGACCAAAAAGGCATAATGTGCAAGCCGAGGATCGACTCGATCCCCCTCTACGTGCTATCGGTCCCGCTGCCACAACCCTCGGTCCGACTGGGGTTTAGACATGGAATGAGCTCCTTATGCCTAAGCCAACCCACGAAACGGGCGTGCAGGAGCTCAGTCGACTGCAGAGGCAGAATGCGTAAGCCGAGGATTAGCCCGATCCCCCCTACGTGCTACCGATCCTACTACCGCAACCCTTGATCTGGTCTGATCTTAGACTGGGAATGAACTCTTTATGCTTAGACTGTGGATGAACTCCGTATGCCTAAGTCAACCCACGAAACAAGTGTGCGGGCACTCAACCGATCGGAGAGGCCGATCGGAGAGGTATAATGCACAAGCCAGGGATCAGCCCGGTCCCCCTCCGTATTCGGCAGATCCCGCTACCGGTCTTACTGCCATAACCCTCGATCCAGTTGGGGCTTAGATGTAGAATGTACTCGTAAGCCTAAGCCAACCCACGAAACGACCGTGCGGGTGCTCAACCGACCGGAGAGGCAGAATTCGTAAGCCAGGGATCGGCCTGGTCCCCCTTGCGTGCTGTCGCTCCTGCTATCGCAACCCTTGATCCAGTCCGATCTTAGACTGGGAATGAACTCTATATGCTTACACTGGGGATGAACTCCGTATGCCTAAGTCAACCCACAAAATGAGCGTGCGGGTGCTCAGCTGGTCAGAGAGGCTGGCAGAAGAGGCATAATGCGCAAGCCGGGGATCAGCCCGATCCCTCTCTACGCGCTACTGATCCCGTTATCGGTCCTGCTACCACAACCCTCGGACCGGCTGGTTCTTAGACATGAAATGTACTCTGTATGCCTAAGCCAACCCACGAATCAGCCAACCAGAGAGGCAGAATGCGTAAGCCGAGGATCGACCCAATCCCCCCTGCGTGCTATCGATCCTGCTACCGCAACCCTTGATTCGATCTGATCTTAGACTAGAAATGAACTGCGTATGCTTAGACTGGGGATGAACCCTGTATGCCTAAGTCAACCCACGAGACGAGCATGCGGGCACTCAGCCGACCAGAGAGGCAAGATGCGCAAGCCGGAGATCGAACAGGTGGTAGGTGGGTTCAAGCACATGTCCATATTTCTGCCATGCCAATGCCATTTTTATGGCTGGTAAATTCAAACAATGGTCCCCTAAGCCTTCATGTGAGGTTTCGTGGCAAGACGACCCGTTTTCTATTTTTCACGACTTTCAAAACTTTTTATGGTTCGGGATTTTTTTAAATTTCTTTAGAAAGATTTTTGTCCCCAAATTTGGTAGAGGTGATCCTTGTATTTTTTTTGGCATGCACAAAAACATTCAGCTAAAAACTCAAAGTGGAGAAGATTTTGTGACCGTTTGAAAAAAGTGTCCCCATTTCAGACACTTTAATGGCTACTGGCAGCAAACCTATAAAATCTCAAATGCTCTTTAAGGGGGTGTGAGTTCTCGAGGTTTCATGAGGGATAGGGGGCCAATATAAGGGCCAAGTTCCAGCACCCATCGCACATCATGTGCGCACACCCCCCGGCCCCCCCAATCGCCAGAACCTCAATGCCGTCGGTTAGGCTCTCCGACGATGCTCCGGTGATGGTGCCCCAGGTGAAAAGAATGCAGCACCAGGACATGCCCGAGCCCAGCATTTGCACCATGGCTCAAAATCTTAGATTGGGAATGAGCTCAGTATGCTTAGACATGGAGTGAACTCCGTATGCCTAAGCCAACCCACGAAACGAGGTGCGGGCGCTCAGTCGGCCGGAGAGGCAAAATGCGTAAGCCGGGGATCGAGCTGGTCCACCCTGTGTGTTGTCAATCCTACTATCGCAACCCTCGGTTCGGTCCGATCTTAGACTGGGAATGAACTCCATATGCATAAGTCAACCCATGAAACGAGCTTACGGGCGCTGTGCCGATCGAAGAGGCATAATGCGCAAGCCGGGGATCAGCCCGATCCCGTTGCCACAACCCTTGGTCTGACTGGGGCTTAAACATGGAATGAGCTCCTTATGCCTAAGCCAACCCACAAAATGGGCGTGCGGCCGCTCAGTGAATCGGAGAGTCAGAAAGGGGGGGTCGGGGATCGGCCCAGTCCCTCCTGCGTGCTGTCGATCCTGCTGCTGCAACCCTCGATCCGGTTCGATGTTAGACTGGGAATGAACTCCGTATGCTTAGACTGGGGATGATCTCCGTATGCCTAAGTCAACCCACGAAACGAGCGTGCAGGCACTCAGTCGACCGAAGAGGCCGGTCGGAGAGGCATAATGCACAAGTCAGGGATCAGGTTGGCCCCCTTTGCGTGCTGTCGATCCCGCTGCCGGTTCTTCTGCCACAACCCTTGGTCCGACTGGGGCTTAGATGTGGAATCTACTCCGTATGCCTAAGCCAACCCACGAAATGAGCGTACGGGCGCTCAGTCGGCCAAAGAGTCAAAATGCGTAAGTCGGGGATCAGCTCGGTCCCCCTTGCGTGCTGCCGATTCTACTACCGTAACCCTCAATCCGGTCTGATCTTAGATTGGGAATGAACTCCATATGCTTAGACTGGGGTTGAACTCTGTACGTCGAAGTCAACCCACGAAACGAACGTACGGGCACTCAACCGATCGAAGAGGTAGGCTAGAGAGGCATAATGTGCAAGCCGAGGATGTAGTATGTATACCTAAGCCAACCCACAAAACGGGCATGCGGGTGCTCAATCGGCCAAAGAGGCAGAATGTGCAAGCCGGGGATCGGCCCGATCCCCCTTGCGTGCTGTCGTAACCCTCGGTCCGATCTAATCTTAGACTAGGAATGAACTTCATGTGCTTAGACTGGGGATGAACTCCGTATGCCTAAGTCAACCCATGAAACAAGCGTGCGGGCGCTCAACTGGTCGGAGAGGTCGGTCGAAGAGGCATAATGCGTAAGCCGGGGATTAACCCAGTCCTCCTCTACATGTTGCCAATCCTACTGCCAGTCCTGCTGCCACAACCCTCGGTCCGGTTGGGGCTTAGAGGTGGAATGTACTCCGTATGCCTAAGCCAACCCACGAAACGAGCATGCGGGCGCTCAGCCGGCTAGAGAGGCAGAATGCGCAAGCCAGGGATCGACCCTGTCCCCCCTGTGTGCTGTTGATATTACTGTCGTAACCCTTGATCCGGTCCGATCTTAGACTGGGAATGAACTCCGTATGCTTAGACTGGGGATGAACTCTGTATGCCTAAGCCAACCCACGAAACGAGCATGCAGGTGCGCAGCTGATCGGAGAGGTAAAATGTACAAGCCAGGGATCGACCTGATCCTCCCTGCGTGCTGTCGATCCTACTGCCGCAACCCTCGATCCGATCCAATCTTAGACTGGGAATGAACTCCGTACGCTTAGACTGGGGATAAACTCTGTATGCCTAAGCCAACCCACGAAACGAGCATGCGGGCGCTCAGTCGATCGGAGAGGCAGAATGCACAAGTCGGGGATCGACCTGATCCTCCCTATGTGCTATCGATCCTACTGCCGCAACCCTCAATCCGATCGAATCTTAGATTGGGAATGAACTCCGTACGCTTAGACTGGGGTAAAACTCTGTATGCCTAGGTCAACCCACGAAACGAACGCGCGGGCGCTCAACCGATCGAAGAGGCTGATCGGAGAGCCATAATGGGCAAGCCGGGGATCAACCTGGTCCTCTTCTGTGAGCTGTCGATCCTACTGCCGGTCCTACTGCCACAACCCTCGGTCCGGCTGGGGCTTAGGCGTGGAATGTACTCTGTATGCCTAAGCCAACCCATGAAATGAGCGTGCGTGCGCTCAGCCGACCGGAGAGGCAGAATGTGCAATTTGGGATCGGCCCGATCCCCCCTGCGTGCTATCGATCGTACAGTCGCAACCCTCGATTTAGTCTGATATTAGATTGGGAATGAACCCCGTATGCTTAGACTGGGGATGCACTCCCTATGCCTAAGTCGAACCACGAAACGAGTGTACCGGCGCTCAGCTGACCAAAGAGGCATAATGCTGAGCGTGTGGGCGCTGAGCTCAACCGATGAAACGAACGTACGGGTGCTGAGCCGATCGAAGGGGCATAATGTGCAAGCCAGGGATCGACCCAATCCCCCTCTGCGTCTTGTCGGTCCCGCTGCCAAAACCCTCGGTTCGGTTGGGGCTTAGAGATGGAATGAGCTCCCTATACCTAAGCCAACACAAAAAACGGGCATGCAGGCGCTCAGCCCCCCGGAGAGATAGAATGCGCAAGTCGATGATCGGCCCGATCCCCCCTGTGTGCTATCGATCCTACTGTCACTACCCTCGGTCCGATCCGATCTTAGACTGGGAATGAACTCTGCGTGCTAAGATTGGGGATGAACTCCGTATGCCGAAGTCAACCCACGAAACGAGCGTGCAGGCACTCAGCCGATCGGAAAGGCCGATCGGAGAGGCATAATGGGCAAGCTGGGGATCAGCCCGGTCCCCCTCTGCATGCTACCGATCCTGCTGCCACAACCCTCGGTCCAATTGGGGCATAGATGTGGAATGTACTCCGTATGCCTAAGCCAACCCACAAAATGAGCGTGCGGGCACTCAGCCGACCGGAGAGGCAGAATGCACAAGCTGGGGATCAACCCGGTCCCCCTGCATGCTGTCGATCCTGCTACCGTGACCCTCGATCCGGTCCGATCTTAGACTGGGAATGAACTCCATATGCTTAGACTGGGAATGAACCCCGTATGCCTAAGCCAACCCACAAAATGAGCTTGCGAGTGCTCAGCCGGCCGGAGAGGCAGAATCCACAACCCGAGGATGGACCCGATCCCCTCTGCGTGCTGCCAATCCTACTGCCGCAACCCTCGATCCGATCCAATCTTAGACTGGGAATGAACTCCGTATGCTTAGACTGGGGATGAACTCCGTATGCCTAAGTCAAGCCATGAAACGAGTGCACGGGCACTCAACCAACCGGAGAGGCCGATCGAAGAGGCATAATGGGCAAGCCGGGGATCAGCTCGGTCCCCTCTGTGAGCTGTCGATCTTGTTGCCTGTCCTATTGCCACAACCCTCGATCCGGCTGGGGCTTAGGCATGGAATATACTCTGTATGCCTAAGCCAACCCACGAAACGAGTGTGCGGGCACTCAGTCGGTCGGAGAGGCAGAATACGCAAGCCGGGGATCGGCCCGATCCCCTCTGCGTGCCCTCGATCCTACAGTAGCAACCCTCGATCCAATCCGATCTTAGACTGGGAATGAACCCCGTATGCTTAGATTGGGATGAACTCCGTATGCCTAAGTCAACCCACGAAACGAGCGTGCGGGCGCTCAACCGACCAGAGAGGCAGGATGCGCAAGCCAGGGATCGAACGGGTGGTAGGTGGGTTCAAGCACATGTTCATATTTCTGCCATGGCCAATGCCATTTTTATGGCTTGTAAATTCATACAATGGTCCCCTAAGCCTTCATGTGAAGTTTCATGGGAAGGCGACCCATTTTCTATTTTTCATGATTTTTTAAACTTTTTACGGTTCAAGATTTTTTTTAAATTTTTTTAGAAAGAGTTTTGTCCCCAAATTTGGTAGAGGTGATCCTTTTATTTTTCTTGGCATGCATAAAAAATTCTGCTAAAAACTTGAAGTGGAGATGATTTTCTTACCATTTGAAAAAAGTGTCCCCATTTCAGACACTTTAACGGCTACTGGCAGCAAACCTATAAAATCTCAAATGCTCTTTAAGGGGGTGTGAGTTCTCGAGGTTTGATGAGGGATAGGGGACCAATATAAAGGCCAAGTACCAGCACCCATCGCACACCATGTGCGCACACCCCCCAGCCCCCCTATCGTGGGAACCCCCAATGCCGTCGGTTAGGCTCCCCGGTGATTCTCCGACGATGCTACGGCGATGGTGCCCCGGGCGAAAAAAATGCGACACCAGCACATGCCCGAGCCCAGCATATGCATCGTGGCTCAAAATCTTAGATTGGGAAAGAGCTTCGTATGCTTGGACATGGAATGAACTCCGTATGCCTAAGCCAACCCACGAAACGTGCGTGCAGGCGTTCAGCCGATCGGAGAGATAGAATGCGCAAGCCATGGATCGACCCAGTCCCCCATGCGTGCTGTCGATCCTACTGCCACAACCCTCGGTCTGGTCCGATCTTAGACTGGAAAATAACTCCGTATGCATAAGTCAACCCACGAAACGAGTGTGCGGGTGCTGAGCCGGCCAAAAAGGCATAATGTGCAAGCCGAGGATCGGCCCGATCCCCCTCTACGTGCTCTCGATCCCGCTGCCACAACCCTCGGTCCGACTGGGGTTTAGACATGGAATGAGCTCCTTATGCCTAAGCCAACCCACGAAACGGGCGTGTAGGAGCTCAGTCGACTGCAAAGGCAGAATGCGCAAGCCGGGGATTAGCCCGATCCCCCCTACGTGCTACCGATCCTACTACCGCAACCCTTGATCTAGTCTGATCTTAGACTGGGAATGAACTCCTTATGCTTAGACTGGGGATGAACTCCGTATGCCTAAGTCAACCCATGAAACAAGCGTGCGGGCACTCAGCCGACCGGAGAGGCCGATCGAAGAGGTATAATGCACAAGCCAGGGATCAGCCCGGTCTCCCTCCGTATTTTACAGATCCCGCTATCGGTCCTACTGCCACATCCCTCGGTCCAGTTGGGGCTTAGATGTGGAATGTACTCGTATGCCTAAGCCAACCCACGAAATGATCGTGCGGGTGCTCAATCGGCCGGAGAGGCAGAATTCGTAAGCCAGGGATCGGCCTGGTCCCCCCTGCTTGCTGTCGCTCCTGCTATCGCAACCCTCGATCCGGTCCAATCTTAGACTGGGAATGAACTCTGTATGCTTACACTGGGGATGAACTCCGTATGCCTAAGTCAACCCACAAAATGAGCGTGCGGGTGCTCAGCTGGTCTGAGAGGCTGGCGGAAGAGGCATAATGCGCAAGCCGGGGTTCAGCCCGATCCCCCTCTACGCGCTACTGATCCCACTATCGGTCCTGCTGCCACAACCCTCGGTCCGGCTGGTTCTTAGACGTGGAATGTACTCTGTATGCCTAAGCCAACCCACGAAACGAGCGTGCGGGCGCTCAACCAACCAGAGAGGCAGAATGCGTAAGCCGAGGATCGACCCAATCCCCCATGCGTGCTGTCGATCCTGCTGCCGCAACCCTTGATCCGATCTGATCTTAGACTAGAAATGAACTGCGTATGCTTAGACTGGGGATGAACCTTGTATGCCTAAGTCAACCCACGAGACGAGCGTGCGGGCGCTCAGCCGACCAGAGAGGCAGGATGCGCAAGCCGGAGATCGAATAGGTGGTAGGTGGGTTCAAGCACATGTTCATATTTTTGCCATGCCAATGCCATTTTTATGGCTGGTAAATTCAAACAATGGTCCCCTAAGCCTTCCTGTGAAGTTTCACGGCAAGACGACCCGTTTTTTATTTTTCACGACTTTCAAAACTTTTTATGGTTCGGGATTTTTTTAAATTTTTTTAGAAAGATTTTTGTCCCCAAATTTGGTAGAGGTGATCCTTGTTTTTTTTTTGGCATGCACAAAAACATTCACCTAAAAACTCAAAGTGGAGAAGATTTTCTGACCGTTTGAAAAAAGTGTCCCCATTTCAGACACTTTAATGGCTACTGGTAGCAAACCTATAAAATCTCAAATGCTCTTTAAGGGGGTGTGAGTTCTCGAGGTTTCATGAGTGATAGGGGGCCAATATAAGGGCCAAGTTCCAGCACCCATCGCACATCATGTGCGCACACCCCCCGGCCCCCCCAATCGCCAGAACCTCAATGCCGTCGGTTAGGCTCTCTGATGATGCTCCGGTGATGGTGCCCCAGGTGAAAACAATGTAGCACCAGGACATGCCCGAGTCCAGCATGTGCACCATGGCTCAAAATCTTAGATTGGGAATGAGCTCCGTATGCTTAGACATGGAGTGAACTCCGTATGCCTAAGCCAACCAACGGAACGAGCGTGCGGGCGCTCAGTGGCCTGAGAGGCAGAATGCGTAAGCCGGGGATCGAGCTGGTCCCCCCTGTGTGCTGCCAATCCTACTATCACAACCCTCAGTCCGGTCCGATCTTAGACTGGGAATGAACTCCATATGCATAAGTCAACCCACGAAACGAGCGTACGGGCGCTGTGCCGATCGAAGAGGCATAATGCGCAAGCCGGGGATCGGCCCGATCCCGTTGCCACAACCCTTGGTCCGGCTGGGGCTTAGACATGGAATGAGCTCCTTATGCCTAAGCCAACCCACAAAATGGGCATGCGGGTGCTCAGCGAACCGGAGAGTCAGAAAGGGGGGGTCGGGGATCGGCCCAGTCCCCCCTTGCGTGCTGTCGATCCTGCTGCTGCAACCCTCGGTCCGGTCCGATCTTAGACTGGGAATGAACTCCGTATGCTTAGACTAGGGATGATCTCCGTATTCCTAAGTCAACCCACGAAATGAGCGTGCAGGCGCTCAGTCGACCGAAGAGGTCGGTCAGAGAGGCATAATGCACAAGTCAGGGATCGGGTTGGCCCCCCTCTGCGTGCTGTCGATCCCACTGTCGGTTCTTCTGCCACAACCCTTGGTCCGATTGGGGCTTAGACACGGAATCTACTCCGTATGCCTAAGCCAACCCATGAAATGAGCGTGCGGGTGCTCAGCCGACCAAAGAGGCAGAATGCGCAAGTCGGGGATCAGCCCGGTCCCCCTTGCGTGCTGTCGATCCTACTACCATAACCCTCAATCCGGTCTGATCTTAGACTGGGAATGAACTCCATATGCTTAGACTGGGGATGAACTCTGTACATCGAAGTCAACCCACGGAACGAGCATGCGGGCACTCAACCGATCGAAGAGGTAGGCCAGAGAGGCATAATGCGCAAGCTGAAGATATAGTATGTATGCCTAAGCCAACCCACAAAATGGGCATGCGGGTGCTCAATCGACCAAAGAGGTAGAATGTGCAAGCCAAGGATCGGCCCGGTCCCCCTTGCGTGCTGTTGATCCTGCTGTCGTAACCCTCGTTTCGATCTAATCTTAGACTAGGAATGAACTTCATGTGCTTAGACTGGGGATGAACTCCGTATGCCTAAGTCAACCCACGAAACAAGCGTACGGGCGCTCAACTAGTCGGAGAGGTCAGTCGAAGAGGCATAATGCGTAAGCCGAGGATCAACCCAGTCCTCCTCTACATGTTGCCGATCCTATTACTAGTCTTGCTGCCACAACCCTCGGTCCGGTTGGGGCTTAGAGGTGGAATGTACTTCGTATGCCTAAGCCAACCCACGAAACGAGCATGCGGGCGCTCAGCCGGCTAGAGAGGCAGAATGTGCAAGCCGGGGATCGACCCTGTCCCCCCTGTGTGCTGTTGATACTACTGTCGTAACCCTCGATCTGATCCGATCTTAGACTGGGAATGAACTCCGTATGCTTAGACTGGGATGAACTCTGTATGCCTAAGCCAACCCATGAAACGAGCATGCGGGCGCTCAGTCGATCGGAGAGGCAGAATGCACAAGCCGAGGATCGACCTGATCCTCTCTGTGTGCTGCCGATCCTACTGCCGCAACCCTCGATCCGATCCAATCTTAGACTGGGAATGAACTCCGTACGCTTAGACTGGGGATAAACTCTGTATGCCTAAGCCAACCCACGAAACGAGCATGCGGGCGCTCAGTCAATCGGAGAGGCAGAATGCACAAGCCGGGGATCGGCCTGATCCTCCCTGTGTGCTGCTGATCCTACTGCCGCAACCCTCAATCTGATCCAATCTTAGACTAGGAATGAACTTCGTACGCTTAGACTGGGGTAGAACTCCGTATGCCTAAGTCAACCCACGAAACGAGCGTGCGGGCGCTCAACCGACCGAAGAGGTCGATCGGAGAGCCATAATGGGCAATCCGAGGATCAGCCTGGTCCCCCTCTGTGAGCTGTCGATCCCGCTGCCAGTCCTACTGCCACAACCCTCGGTCCGGCTGGGGCTTAGGCGTGGAATGTACTCCGTATGCCTAAGCCAACCCACGAAATGAGCGTGCGTGCGCTAGCCGGTCGGAGAGGCAGAATGTGCAATTGGGGATTGGCCCGATCCCCCCTGCGTGCTATCGATCGTACAGTCGCAACCCTTGATCCGATCTGATATTAGACTGGGAATGAACCCCGTATGCTTAGACTAGGGATGCACTCCCTATGCCTAAGTCGAACCACGAAACGAGCGTGCCGGCGCTCAGCTGACCAGAGAGGCATAATGCTGAGCGTGTGGGCACTGAGCTCAACCGATGAAACGAACGTACGGGTGCTGAGCCGGTCGAAGGGGCATAATGTGCAAGCCAGGGATCGACCCAATCCCCCTCTGCGTCTTGTCGGTCCCGCTGCCAAAACCCTCGGTTCGGTTGGGGCTTAGAGATGGAATGAGCTCCCTATACCTAAGCCAACACAAGAAACGGGCATGCAGGCGCTCAGCCCCCCGAAGAGATAGAATGCGCAAGTCGATGATCGGCCCGATCCCTCCTGTGTGCTATCGATCCTACTGTCACTACCCTCGGTCCGATCCGATCTTAGACTGGGAATGAACTCTGCGTGCTAAGATTGGGGATGAACTCCGTATGCCGAAGTCAACCCACGAAACGAACGTGCGGGCACTCAGCCGATCGGAAAGGCCGATCGGAGAGGCATAATGGGCAAGCTGGGGATCAGCCCGGTCCCCCTCTGCATGCTACCGATCCTGCTGCCACAACCCTCGGTCCAATTGGGGCATAGATGTGGAATGTACTCCGTATGCCTAAGCCAACCCACAAAATGAGCGTGCGGGCACTCAGCCGACCGGAGAGGCAGAATGCACAAGTTGGGGATCAACCCGGTCCCCCTGCATGCTGTCGATCCTGCTACCGTGACCCTCGATCCGGTCCGATCTTAGACTGGGAATGAACTCCATATGCTTAGACTGGGAATGAACCCCGTATGCCTAAGCCAACCCACAAAACGAGCTTGCGAGTGCTCAGTCGGCCGGAGAGGCAGAATGCACAACCCGAGGATGGATCCGATCCCCTTTGTGTGCTGCCAATCCTACTGCCGCAACCCTCGATCCGGTCCAATCTTAGACTGGGAATGAACTCCGTATGCTTAGATTGGGGATGAACTCCGTATGCCTAAGTCAACCCACGAAACGAGTGCACGGGCACTCAACCAGCCGGAGAGGTCGATCGGAGAGGCATAATGGGCAAGCCGGGGATCAGTCCGATCCCCCTCTGTGAGCTGTCGATCCTACTGCCTGTCCTACTACCACAACCCTCGGTCCGACTGGGGCTTAGGCATGGAATGTACTCTGTATGCCTAAGCCAACCCACGAAACGAGTGTGCGGGCGCTCAGTCGGCCGGAGAGGTAGAATACACAAACCGGGGATCGGCCCGGTCCCCCCTACGTGCCCTCGATCCTACAGTAGCAACCCTCGATCTGATCCGATCTTAGACTGGGAATGAACCCCTATGCTTAGACTGGGATGAACTCCGTATGCCTAAGTCAACCCACGAAACGAGCTCAACCGACCAGAGAGGCAGGATGCGCAAGCCAGAGATCGAACGGGTGGTAGTGGGTTCAAGCACATGTTCATATTTCTGCCATGCCAATGCCATTTTTATGGCTTGTAAATTCATACAATGGTCCCCTAAGCCTTCATGTGAAGTTTTGTGGCAAGGCGACCCATTTTCTATTTTTCACGACTTTCAAAACTTTTTACAGTTTGAGATTATTTTAAATTTTTTTAGAAAGATTTTTAACCCCAAATTTAGTAGAGATGATCCTTGTATTTTTGTTGGCATGCACAAAAAAATTCAGCTAAAAACTTGAAGTGGAGAAGATTTTGTGACCGTTTGAAAAAAGTGTCCCCATTTTAGACACTTTAATGGCTACTAGCAGCAAACCTATAAAATCTCAAATGCTCTTTAAGGGGGTGGGAGTTCTCGATGTTTGATTAGGGTAAGGGCCAAGTACCAGCACCCATCGCACAACATGTGCGCACAACCCCCGGCCCCCCCAATAACCGGAACCCCAAAAGTCGCCTGTTAGGCTCTTCGGCGATGCTTCGACGATAGTGATCCGGGCAAAAAAAATGCGGCACTGGCACATGCCCGAGACCAGCATGTGCACTGTGGCTCAAAATCTTAGATTGGGAATAAGCTCCGTATGCTTAGACATGGAATGAACTTCGTATGCCTAAGCCAACCCACAAAACGAGCGTCCGGGAGCTCAACCGGCCGAAGAGGCAGAATACGCAAGCTAGGGATCCACCCGGTCCCCCTTGCTTGCTGTCGATCCTGCTGTCACAACCCTCGGTCCGATCCGATCTTAGACTGGGAATGAGCTCCGTATGCATTAGTTAACCAACGAAATGAGCGTGTGGGCGCTGAGCCGACCGAAGGGGCATATGCGTAAGCTAGGGATTAGCCCGGTCCCCCTCTACATCTTGCCGGTCCCGCTACCAAAACCCTCGGTCTAGTTGGGGCTTAGAGATGGAATGAGCTCCCTATACCTAAGCCGACCCACGAAATGGGCGTACAGGCGTTCAGCCCACCGGATAGGCAGAATGCGTAAGTCGAGGATCAGCTCGGTCCCCCCTACGTGCTGTCGATCCTACTGTCGCAACCCTCAGTTTGATCCGATCTTAGACTGGGAATGAACTCCGTATCCTAAGACTGGGGATGAACTCCATATGCCTAAGTCAACCCATGAAATGAGCGTGCGGACACTCAACCGACCGAAAAGCCCAGTCTGAAAGGCATAATGTGCAAGCTGAGTATCAGCCCGATCCCCCTCTGTATGCTACCAATCCTGCTGTCAGTCTTGCTACCACAACCCTCGCTCCGATTGGGGCTTAGACATGGAATGTACTCCGTATGCCTAAGCCAACCCATAAAACGAGCGTGCGGGCGCTCAGCCAATCAGAGAGGCAGAATGCGTAAGCTGGGGATCGGCCCGGTCCCCTTGTGTGCTACCGATCTTGCTGCCTCAACCCTCGATCCGGTCCAATCTTAGACTAGGAATGAAATTCATATGCTTAGACTGGGGATGAACTCCATATGCCTAATTCAACCCACGAAACAAGTGCGCGGGCGCTCAGCCGATCGGAGAGGCTGGCCGAAAAGGCATAATGCGCAAGCAAGGGATCAGCTCAGTCCCCCTCTGTGTGCTGCCGATCCCACTACCGGTACTACTACCACAACCCTCGGTCCGATTGGGGTTTAGATGTGGAATGTACTCTGTATGCCTAAGCCAACCCATGAAATAAGCGTGCGGGTGCCAAGCTGATCGGAGAGGCAGAATGCGCAAGCCGGGGATCGACTCGATCCCCCCTATGTGCTGCCGATCCAGCTACCGTAACCCTCGATCCAGTTCGATCTTAGACTAGGAATGAAATCTGTATGCTTAGACTGGGGATGAACTCCGTATGCCTAAGTCAACCCACGAAACGAGCGTGCGAGCGCTCAGCCGACCAGAGAGGAAGGATGCGCAAGCCGGGGATCAAATGGGTGGTAGGTGGGTTCAAGCACATCTTCATATTTCTGCCATGCCAATGCCATTTTTATGGCTTGTAAATTAATACAATGGTCCCCTAAGCCTTCATGTGAAGTTTCGTGGCAAGATGACCCGTTTTCTATTTTTCATGATTTTTGAAACTTTTTGCAGTTCGGGATTTTTTAAAATTTTTTTAGAAAGAGTTTTGTCCCCAAATTTGGTAGAGATGATCCTTGTATTTTTTTTGGCATGCACAAACAAATTTAGCTAAAAACTCGAAGTGGAGAAGATTTTGTGACCGTTTGAAAAAAGTGTCCCCATTTCAGACACTTTGATTGCTACTGGCAGCAAACCTATAAAATCTCAAATGCTCTTTAAGGGGGTGTGAGTTCTCGAGGTTTGATGAGGGATAGGGGGCCAATATAAGGGCCAAGTACCAGCACCCATTGCAAATCATGTGCGCACACCCCCCGGCCCCCCCAATCGTCAGAACCCCCAATGCCGTCGGTTAGGCTCCCCGACGATGCTCCGACGATGGTGCCCCGGGTGAAAAAAATGCTGCACCAGCAAATGCCCGAGCCCAGCATGTGCACCGTGGCCCAAAATCTTAGATTGGGAATGAGCTCCATATGCTTAGACATGAAATGATCTCCGTATGCCTAAGCCATCCCATGAAACGAGCGTGCGAGTGCTCAGCCGGCCGAAGAGGCAGAATGCACAAGCTGGGGATCGACCCGGTCCCCCCTACGTGCTGTCGATCCTGCTACCGTAACCCTGGATCTGGTCCAATCTTAGACTGGGAATGAACGTATGTAAAAGTCAACCCACGAAATGAACGTTCTGGCACTGAGCCGATCAGACAGGTAGAATGTGCAAGCTGGGGATTGGCCCGATCCTCTTTGCGTGCTGCCGATCCTGCTGTCACAACCCTCGGTCCGGTCCGATCTTAGACTGGGAAAGAACTTCGTATGCTTAGACTGGGGATGAACTCCGTATGCCTAAGTCAACCCACGAAACGAATGTACGGGCGCTCAGCGGGTCGGAGAGTTATAATGCGTAAGCCGAGGATCAACCCGGTCCCCCTCTACTTGCTGCTGATCTCGCTGCCGGTCCTACTACCACAACCCTCGATCCGACTGGGGCTTAGACATGGAATGTACTCCGTATGCCTAAGCCAACCCACGAAACGAGCGTGCGGGCGCTTAACCAGTCGGAGAGGTAGAATGCACAAGCCAGGGACCGGCCTGGTCCCCCCTGCGTGCTGTCGATCCTGCTGTTGCAACCCTCGATCAGGTTTGATCTTAGACTAGGAATGAACTCCGTATGCTTAGATTGGGGATAAACTCTGTATGCCTAAGTTAATCCACGAAACGAGCATGCGGGCGCTCAGCTGGTCGGAGGGGCATAATACGTAAGCTAGGGATCAGACTGATCCCTTTCTGCGTGCTACCGATCCTACAGTCGGTCCTACTATGGTTGGGGCTTAGACGTGGAATGTACTCCGTATGCCTAAGCCAACCCACGAAATGAGCGTCTGGGCGCTCAACCAATCGAAGAGGTAGAATACGCAAGCCGAGGATCGGCCGATCCCCCCTGCGTGCTACCGATGCTACTGTCGCAACCCTCGATCTGGTTCGATCTTAGACTGGGAATGAACTCCGTATGCTTAGACTGGCGATGAACTCCATATGCCTAAGTCAGCCCATGAAACGAGCGTGCGGGTGCTCAGTAGATCAGAGAGGCTGGTCAGAAAGGCATAATGCGCAAGCCGAGGATCAGCTCGGTCCCCCTCTGCGTGCTATCGATCCCACTGCCAGTATTGCTACCACTATCCTCAGTCTGGTTGGGGCTTAGACGTGGAATGTACTCCGTATGCCTAAGCCAACTCATGAAATGAGTGTGCGGCCGCCAAGTCGACCGGAGAGGCAGAATGCGCAAGTCGGGGATCGACTCGATCCCCCTTACGTGCTGTCGATCCTGCTGCCGCAACCCTCAATCTGGTCCGATCTTAGACTGGGAATGAACTCTGTATGCTTAGATTGGGGATGAACTCCGTATGCCTAAGTCAACCAACGAAACGAGCGTGCGAGCGTTCAGCCGACCAGAGAGGCAGGATGCGTAAGTCGGGGATCGAACGGGTGGTAGGTGGGTTCAAGCACATCTTCATATTTTTGCCATGCCAATGCCATTTTTATGGCTTGTAAATTCATACAATGGTCCCCTTAGCCTTCATGTGAAGTTTCGTGGCAAGACGACATGTTTTCTATTTTTCATGATTTTCAAAACTTTTTGCGGTTCGGGATTTTTTTAAATTTTTTTAGAAAGATTTTTGTCACCAAATTTGGTAGAGGTGATCCTCGTATTTTTTTTGGTATGCACAAAAAAACGCAGCTAAAAACTCGAAGTGGAGAATATTTTGTGATCGTTTGAAAAAAGTGTCCCAGTTTTAGACACTTTAATGGCTACTGGCAGCAAACCTATAAAATCTTAAATGCTCTTTAAAGGGGTGTGAGTTCTCGAGGTTTGATGAGGGATAGGGGGCCAATATAAGGGTGATGTACCAGCACCCATCGCACATCATGTGCGCACACCCCCCGACCCCTCCAATCGTCGGAACCCCCAATGCCGCAGGTTAGGCTCTCCGACGATGCTCTGACGATGGTGCCCTGGGCGAAAAAAATGTGGCACCAGCACATGCCCGAGCCCAGCATGTGCATCGTGGCTCAAAATCTTAGATTGGGAATGAGCTTCGTATGCTTAGACATGGAATGAACTCCATATGCCTAATCTGACCCACGAAACGAGCATACGGGCGCTCTGCCGATCGGAGAGGTAAAAGCACAAGCTGGGGATTGACCCAGTCCCCCCTGCGTGTTGTTGATCCAGCTGCCACAACCCTTGGCCTGATCCTATCTTAGATTGGGAATGAACTCCGTATGCATAAGTCAACCCACGAAACGAGCGTGCGGGCGTTGAGCCAACCGAAGAGGCATAATGCACAAGCCGGGAATCAGCCCGATCCCCCTCTACATGCTGTCAGTCCCGCTGCCACAACCCTCGGTCTGGCTGGGGCTTAAACATGGAATGAGCTCCCTATGCCTAAACCAACCCACGAAACGGGCATACGGGCGCTCAGCCGATCGGAGAGGCAGAATGCACAAGCCGAGGATCGGCCCGGTCCCCCTTGTATGCTACCGATCCTGTTGCCGTAACCCTCGGTCTGGTCTGATCTTAGACAGGGAATGAACTCCTTATGCTTAGCCTGGGTATGAACTCCATATGCCTAAGTCAACCCATGAAACGAGCGTGTGGGCACTCAACCGATCGGAGAGGCCGGTCGGAGAGGCATAATGCGCAAGCCGAGGATCAGCCTGATCCCCCTTTGTGTGTTGTCGATCCCGCTGTCGGTCTTGCTGTGACAACCCTTAGTCCGACTGGAGCTTAGATATGGAATGTACTCCGTATGCCTAAGCCAACCCACGAAATGAGCGTGCGGGTGCTCAGTCGATCGAAAAGGTAGAATGCACAAGCCGGGGATTGGCTTGGTCCTCCCTGCATGCTACCGATCCTGTTACCGTAACCCTCGATCTGGTCCAATGTTAGACTGGGAATGAACTCCGTATGCTTAGACTGGGGATGAACTCCATATGCCTAAGTCAACCCATGAAACGAGCGTACGGACGCTCTACCAACCGAAGAGGCATAATGCGCAAGTCGAGGATCAGCCCAGTCCCCCTCTACGTGTTGTCGATCTCGCTACCGATCCTGCTACCACAACCTTCGGTCCAGTTGGGGATTAGACGTGGAATGTACTCCGTATGCCTAAGCCAACCCATGAAACGAGCGTACGGGTGCTCACTCGGCCGCAGAGGCAGAACGTGCAAGCCAGGGATCAGTCTGGTCCCCCCTGTGGGCTACCGATTCTATTACCATAAACCTCGATTCTATTCGATCTTGGTAGAGGTGAAACAAGCGTGCGGGCGCTCAGTCGACCAGAGAGGTAGGATGCGCAAGCCGAGGATCGAACGGGTGGTAGGTGGGTTCAAGTACATCTTCATATTTCTACTATGCCAATGTCATTTTTATGGCTTGTAAATTCATACAATGGTCCCCTAAGCCTTCATGTGAAGTTTCGTTGCAAGACAACCCGTTTTCCATTTTTCATGATTTTTGAAATTTTTTACGGTTCGAGATTTTTTTAAATTTTTTTAGAAAGAGTTTGGCCCCAAAATTGGTAGAGTTGATCCTTGTATTTTTTTTGGCATGCACAAAAAAATTCATCTAAAAACTCAAAGTGGAGAAGTTTTTGTAACCATTTGAAAAAAGTGTCCCCATTTCAGACACTTTAATGGCTATTGGCAGTAAACCTATAAAATCTCAAATGCTCTTTAAGGGGGTGTGAGTTCTCAAGGTTTGATGAGGGATAAGGGGCCAATATAAGGGACAAGTACCAGCACCCATCAGACATCATAGGCGCACACCCCCCGGCCCCTCCAATCGTCGGAACCCTCAATGTCGTCGGTTAGGCTCTCCGACGATGGTCTGGCGATGCTCTGGTGATGGTGCCCTGGGTGAAGAAAATGTGGCACCAGCACATGCCCCAGCCCAGCATGTGCACCGTGGCTCAAAATCTTAGATTGGGAATGAGCTCCGTATGCTTAGACAAGGAATGAACTCCATATGCATAAGTCAACCCACGAAACGAGCGTGCGGGTGCTGAACCGGTCGAAGAGGCGTAATGCGTAAACCGGGGATCAACTCGGTCCCCCTCTATGTGCTGTCGGTACCACTGCCACAACCCTCGATCTGACTGGGGCTTAGACATGGAATGAGCTTCCTATGCCTAAGCTAACCCACGAAATAGGCGTGCGGGCGCTCAGCCAGCCGGAGAGGCAGAATGCACAAGCCGGGGATCAACTCGGTTCCTCCTGCGTGCTATCGATCCTGCTATCGCAACCCTCAGTCCGATCCAATTTTAGACTAGGAATGAACTCCGTATGCTTAGACTGGGGATGAACTCCATATGCCTAAGTTAACACACAAAACAAGCGTACGGGCGCTCAACCGGCTGGAGAGGCATAATACGCAAGCCGAGGATCAGCCCGGTCCCCCTCTACGTGCGACCGATCCTGTGGCCTGTCCTACTACCATAAACCCCAATCTGACTGGGGCTTAGACGTGGAATGTACTCTGTATGCTTAAGCTAACCCACGAAACGAGCGTGTGGGCGCTCAGCCAGCCAGAGAGGCAGAATGCGCAAGCTGAGGGTCAGTTGATCCCCACTACGTGCTACCGATCCTGCTGTCGCAACCCTCGATCCAGTCCAATCTTAGACTGGGAATGAATTTCGTATGCTTAGATTGGGGATGAACTCCGTAAGCCTAAGTCAAACCCCATGCCGACCACGAAGAACGGCATAATGAGCAAGCCGAGGATCAGCTCGATCCCCCTCTACGTGCTGCCAATCCCGCCGTCGGTCTTGCTGTCACAACCCTCGGTCCGGTTGGGGGTTAGACCTGGAATGTACTCCGTATGCCTAAGCCAACCCACGAAACAAGCGTGCGGGCACTTAGCCGGTCGGTGAGGCAGAATCTGCAAGCCGAAGATCGGCCCGATCCCTCCCCTACGTGCCTCGTCGGATTCCTCACTCGACCGCAACTTCGGTCGGGGAACCGGGTGCGTGATCTCCTAGATTGGGAATAAACTCCGTTTATTTGGGTCAGGGAAGAATCCTGGGGATGAACTCCGTATGCTTAGATTACGGGCGCTCAGCCGACCGAAGAGGCAGAATGCACAAGTCGGGGATCGACCTGATCCCCCACTGCGTGCTGTCGATCCTACTACCACAACCCTCGGTCTGGTCCAATCTTAGACTGGGAATGAATTCCGTATGCATAAGTTAAGCCACGAAACGAGCGTGCGGGCACTGAGCCGATTGAAGAGGCATAATGCGCAAGTCGAGAATCAGTCCGGTCCCCCTCTGCGTGCTACCGATCCTGCTGCCGCAACCCTCGGTCTGATCTGATCTTAGACTAGGAATGAACTCCGTACGCTTAGACTGGGGATGAACTCCGTATTCCTAAGTCAACCCACGAAACGAGCGTGCGGGCGCTCAGCCGACCAGAGAGACAGGATGCGCAAGCCGGGGATCGAACAAGTGGTAGGTGGGTTCAAGCACATCTTCATATTTCTGCCATGGCAATTCCATTTTTATGGCTTGTAAATTCATAAAATGGTCCCCTAATTCTTCATGTGAAGTTTCGTGGCAAGACGACCCGTTTCCTATTTTTCATGATTTTTGAAACTTTTTGCGGTTCAGGATTTTTTTTAATTTTTTTTAGAAAGAGTTTTGTCCCCAAATTTGGTAGAGGTGATCCTTGTATTTTTGTTGGCATGCACAAAAAAATTTCAGCTAAAAACTCGAAGTGGAGAAGATTTTGTGACCATTTGAAAAAAGTGTCCCCATTTCAGACACTTTAATGGCTACTGGCAGCAAACCTATAAAATCTCAAATGCTCTTTAAGGGAGTGTGAGTTCTCTAGGTTTGATGAGGGATAGGGGGCCAATATAAAGGCCAAGCACCAGCACCCATCGCACATCATGTGCGCACGCCCCCGGCCCCCCCAATCGTCGGAACCCCCAATGCTATCGGTTAGGCTCTCCGGCAATGCTTCGATGATGCTCCGGTGATGGCACCCCGGGTGAAAAAAATGTGGCACCAGCACATGCTCGAGCCCAGCATGTGCACCGTGGCTCAAAATTTTAGATTGGGAATGAGCTCCATATGCTTAGACATGGAATGAACTCTATATGCCTAAACCAAACCATGAAACGAGCGTGCGAGCGCTCAGCCGACTGGAGAGGCAGAATGCGCAAGTTAGGGATCGACCCAGTCCCCCCTTGCATGCTGTCAATCCTGCTGCCACAACCCTCGATCCGGTCCAATCTTAGACTGGGAATGAACTCCGTATGCATAAGTCAACCCACGAAATGAGTGTGCAGGCACTAAGCCGATCGAAAAGGCATAATACGCAAGTCGGGGACCAGCCCGGTCCCCTTCTCCGTGCTGTCGGTCTCGCTGCCACAACGCTCGATCTAACTGGGGCTTAAACATGGAATGAGCTCCCTATGCCTAAGCCAACCCACGAAACGGACGTGCGGGCGCTCAGTCGACCGGAGAGGCAGAATGCGCATGCCAGGGATCGGCTCGGTCCCCCCTACGTGCTATCGATCCTGCTACCGCAACCCTCGATCCAATCTGATCTTAGACTGGGAATGAACTCCGTATGCTTAGACTGGTGATGAACTCCATATGCCTAAGTCAACCCATAAAACGAGCGTGCGGGTGCTCAGTCGGCTGGAGAGGCATAATGCGTAAGCCGGGGATCAGTCTGGTCCCCCTCTGCGTGGTGTCGATCCTGCTGCCAGTCCTGCTACCACAACCCTCGGTCCGGTTGGGGCTTAGACATGGAATGTACTTCATATGCCTAAGCTAACCCATGAAACAAGCTGCAGGTGCTCAGCCGGTCGGAGAGGCAGAATGCGCAAGTCGAAGATCGGCCTGGTCCCCCCTGCGTGCTAGCGATCATGCTACCGTAACCCTCGATCCGGTCGGATCTTAGACTGGGAAAGAACTCTGTATGCTTAGACTGGAGATGAAGTCCGTATGCCTAAGTCAACCCATAAAATGAGCATGTGGGCGCTCAGTCGACCGGAGAGGCCGGCCGGAGAGGCATAATGTGCAAGTCGGGGATCAACCCGGTACCCCTCTACATGCTGCCGATCCCGCTACCGGTTCTGCTGCTACAACCTTCAGTCCAGCTGGGGCTTGGACATGGAATGTACTCCGTACGCCTAAGCCAGCCCACGAAACGAACGTGTGGGCGCTCAGCCGGCCGGAGGGGCAGAATGCGTAAGCTGGGGATCAGCCCGGTCCCCCCTGCGTGCAGTCGATCCTGCTGCTGCAACCCTCGATCCGATTAGATCTTCAACTGGGAATGAACTCCGTAAGCTTAGACTGGGGATGAACTCCGTATGCCAAAGTTAACCCACGAAACGAGCGTGTGGGCGCTCAGCCGACCAGAGAGGCAGGATACGCAAGCTAGGGATTGAATAGGCGGTAGGTGGGTTCAAGCACATCTTCATATTTCTACCATGCCAATGCCATTTTTATGGCTTGTAAATTCATACAATGGTGCCCTAAGCCTTCATGTGAAGTTTCGTGACAAGACGACCCGTTTTCTATTTTTCATAATTTTCCAAACTTTTTGCGGTTCTTGATTTTTTAAAATTTTTTTAGAAAGAGTTTTGTCCCCAAATTTGGTAGAGGTGATCCATGTATTTTTGTTGGCATGCAAAAAAAATTCAGCTGAAAACTCGAAGTGGACAAGATTTTGTGACCGTTTGAAAAAAGTGTCCTCATTTCAGACACTTTAATGGCTACTGGCAGCAAACCTGTAAAATCTCAAATGCTCTTTAAGGGGGTGTGAGTTCTCGAGGTTTGATGAGGGATAGGGCGCCAATATAAGGGCCAAGTACTAGCACCCATCGCACATCATGTGCGCACACCCACAGCCCCTCCAATCGTCGGAACCTCTAATGCCGCCAGTTAGGCTCTTTGGCGATGGTGCCCCGGGCGAAAAATATGCAGCACTAGCACATGCCCGAGCCCAGCATGTGCACCGTGTTTCAAAATCTTAGTTTGGGAATGAGCTCCGTATGCTTAGACATGGAATGAACTCCGTATGCCTAAGCCAACCCACGAAACGAGCGTGCGCACGTTGAGCAAGCCGGAGAGGCAGAATGCGCAAGCCGGGGATCGACCCGATCCTCCCCTGCGTGCTGTCAATCTTGCTGTTGTAACCCTCAGTCTGGTCTGATCTTAGACTGGGAATGAACTCTGTATGCATAAGTCATCCCACAAAACGAGCGTGCGGGCGTTGAGCCGGCCGAAGAGGCATAATGCGCAAGCCAGGGATCGACCCGGTCCCCCTCTACGTGCTGTCGGTCCCGCTGCCACAACCCTCGGTCCGACTGGGGCTTAGACATGGAATGAGCTCCCTATGTCTAAGCCAACCCATGAAATGGGCGTGCGGGCACTCAGCCAGCCGGAGAGGCAGAATGCGCAAGCCGGGGATCGGCCCGGTCCACCCTGCGTGCTGTCGATCCTACTATTGCAACCCTCGGTCCGGTCCGATCTTAGACTAGGAATGAACTCCATATGCTTAGACTAGGGATGAACTCTGTATGCCTAAGTCAACCTTGGAAACGAGCGTGCGGGCGCTCAGCCGGTCGGAGAGGCATAATGCTCAAGCCGGGGATCAGCTCGATCCCCTTTTGCGTGCTGCCGATCCCGCTACCGGTCCTGCTGCCACATCCCTCGATCCAGCTGGGGCTTAGACGTGGAATGTACTCTGTATGCCTAAGCCAGCCCACAAAACGAACGTGCGGGCGCTCAACCCGCCGGAGAGGCAGAATACGCAAGCCGAGCATCGGCTTGATCCCCCCTACGTGCTGTCAATCCTACTGCCGCAACCCTCGATCCGATCTGATCTTAGACGGGAATGAACTCCGTATGCTTAGACTGGGGATGAACTCTGTATGCCTAAGTCAACCCACAAAATGAGCGTGCGGGCGCTCAGCCCATTGGAGAGGCAGAATGCGCAAGCCGGGGATCAAACTGGTCCCACCCTGCGTGCTGTCGATCCTGCTATCGCAACCCCCGGTCTGATCCGATCTTAGACTGGGAATGAACTCCGTATGCATAAGTCAACCCACGAAATGAGTGTGCGGGCACTCAGTCAGTCGGAGAGATAGAATGCGCAAGCCGGGGATCGGCTCGGTCCCCCCTATGTGCTGCCGATCCTACTACCGCAACCCTCGATCCGTTTTCTATTTTTTTTATTTTTAAAACTTTTTATGGTTCAGGATTTTTTTAAATTCTTTTAGAAAGAGTTTTGTCCCCAAATTTGGTAGAGGTGATCCTTGTCTTTTTGTTGGCATGCGTAAAAAAATTCAGCTAAAAACTAGCAGTGGAGAAGATTGTGTGACCGTTTGAAAAAAGTGTCCGCATTTCAAACACTTTAATGGCTACTGGCAGCAAACCTATAAAATCTCAAATGCTCTTTAAGGGGGTGTGAGTTCTCGAGGTTTGATAAGAGATAGGGGGCCAATATAAGGGCCAAGTACCAGCACCCATCGCACATCATGTGTGCACACCCCCCGGCCGCCCCAATCGTCAGAACCCCCAATGCCGTCGGTTAGGCTCTCCGACGATACTCCGACGATGGTGCCCCGGGCGAAAAAATTGCGGCACCAGCACATTCCCGAGCCCAGTATGTGCACCGTGGCTCAAAATCTTAGATTCAGAATGAGCTCCGTATGCTTAGACAGGGAACGAACTCTGTATGCCTAAGTAAACCCACGAAACGAGCGTGCGGGCGCTCAACCGGTCTGAGAGGTAGAATGCGTAAGCCGAGTATCAACCCAGTCCCCCCTACGTGCTATCGATCATGCTGCCGTAAGCCTCGGTCTGATCCAATCTTAGACTAGGAATAAACTCTGTATTCATAAGTTAACCCATGAAATGATCGTGCGGGCGCTAAGTCGGTTGAAAAGGCATAATGCACAAGTCAGGGATCGACCCGGTCCCCCTCTGCGTGCTGCCGGTCCCACTACCACAACCCTTGGTCCGACTGAGGCTTAGACATGGAATGAGCTCCCTATGCCTAAGCCAACCCATAAAACGGGCGTCCGGGTGCTCAG
This sequence comes from Durio zibethinus, assembly GCF_002303985.1. The sequence goes on along the minus strand of NW_019167826.1, from coordinate 26,931,851 downwards.
CGGACTGGAGAGGCAGAATGCGTAAGCCAGGGATCAGCCCGGTCCCCCTCTGAGTGCTGCCGATCCCGCTGCCACAACCCTCGGTCTGGTTGGGGTTTAGACGTGGAATGTACTCTGTATGCCTAAGCCAACCCACGAAACGAGCGTGCGGGTGCTCAGTCGGCTGGACAGGCATAATGCGCAAGTCGGGGATTGGTCCGGTCCCCCTTACGTGCTACCGATCCTGCTGCTGCTGCAACCCTCGATCCGGTCTGATCTTAGACTGGGAATGAACTCCGCATGCTTAGACTGAGGATGAACTCCGTATGCCTAGGTCAACCCATAAAAACGAGCGTGCGGGCGCTCAGTCGACCAGAGAGGCAGGATGCGCAAGCCGGGGATCGAACGGGTAGTAGGTGGGTTTAAGCACATCTTCATATTTCTGCCATGCCAATACCATTTTTATGGCTTGTAAATTCATACAATGATCCCCTAAGCCTTCATGTGAAGTTTCGTGGCAAGACGACCTGTTTTCTATTTTTCACGATTTTTAAAACTTTTTGCGGTTCGAGATTTTTTTAAAATTTTTTTCGAAAGAGTTTTGCCCCCAAATTTGGTAGAGGTGATCCTTGTATTTTTGTTGGCATGCACAAAAAATTCAGCTAAAAACTCGACGTGCATAAGATTTTGTGATCGTTTGAAAAAAGTGTCCCCATTTCAGACACTTTAATGGCTACTAGTAGCAAACCTATAAAATCTCAAATGCTCTTTAAGGTGGTGTGAGTTCTCGAGGTTTGATGAGGGATAGGGGGCCAATATAAGGGCCATGTACCAGCACCCATCACACATCATGTGCGGACACCCCCGGCCCCCCCAATCGTCGGAACCCCTAATGCCACCTGTTAGGCTCTCCGACGATGCTCCGACGATGGTGCCCCGGGCGAAAAAAATGTGGCACCAGCACATGCCCGAGCCCAGCATGTGCAACGTGGCTCAAAACCTTAGATTGGGAATGAGCTCCGTATACCTAAGCCAACCCATGAAACGAGCGTGCGAGCTGGTCAAAAAGGTAGAATGCGCAAGCTGGGAATCGGCCCGATCCCCCCTTCGTGCTGTCGATCTTGCTGTCACAACCCTCGGTCCGGTCCGATCTTAGACTGGGAATGAACTCTGCATGCTTAGACTGGGGATGAACTCCGTATGCCTAAGTCAACCCACGAAACGAGCGTGCGGGCACCCAGCCGGCCGGAGAGGCCGGCCGAAGAGGCATAATGCGTATGCCAGGGATTAGCCCTGTCCCCCTCTGCGTGCTACCGATCCCGCTGCCGGTCCTGTTGCCATAGCCCTCGGTCCGACTGGGTGTTAGACGTGGAATGTACTCCGTATGCCTAAGCCAACTCATAAAATGAACGTACGGGCGCTTAGTCGATCGGAGAGGCAAAATACGTAAGTCGAGGATCGGCTCGGTCCCTCCTACGTGCTACCAATCCTGCTACTACAACCCTCGATCTGATCCGATCTTAGACTGGGAATGAGCTCCGTGTGCTTAGGCCGGGGATGAACTCCGTATGCCTAAGTCAACCCATGGAATGAGTGTGTGAGCGCTCGGTCGGCCGGAGAGGCCGATCGAAAAGGCATAATGTGTAAGCCGAGGATCAGCTCGGTCCCCTTTTGTGTGCTGTCGATCCTGCTACCAGTCCTACTACTACAACCCTCAATCCAGCTAGGGCTTAGACGTGGAATGTACTCCGTATGCCTAAGCAAACCGACGAAACAAACGTGCGGGCACTCAACCGGTCGGAGAGCCAGAATGCACAAGCCAGGGATCGGCCCGATCCCCCCTACGTGCTGTTGATCCTGCTACCGCAACCCTCGATCCAGTCTAATCTTAGACTGGGAATGAACTCCATATGCTTAGACTGGGGATGAACTCCGTATGCCTAAGTCAACCCACGAAACGAGCGTGCGGGCGCTCAGCCAGTCGAAGAGGTCGGCCAGAGAGGCATAATAAGCAAGCCAGGGATCAGCCTAGTCCCCTTCTGCATGTTGTCGATCCCGCTGCCGGTCCTGCTACCACAACCCTTGGTTTGGCTAGGGCTTAGATGTGGAATGTACTCCGTATGCCTAAGCCAACCCACGAAATGAGTGTGCGAGCGCTCAGCCAGCCAGAGAGGCAAAATGTTGAAGCCGGGGATCAGCCCGATCCCCCTTACGTGCTGTCGATACTGCTGCCACAACCCTTGATCCGGTCTGATCTTAGACTGGGAATGAACTCCGTATGCTTAGACTGGGGATGAACTCCGTATGCCTAAGTCAACCCATGAAATTAGCGTGCGCACGCTTAGCCGACCAGAGAAGCAGGATGCGTAAGCCGAGGATCGAACGGGTGGTATGTTGGTTCAAGCACATCTTCATATTTTTGCTGTGCCAATGCCATTTTTATGGCTTATAAATTCATACAATGGTCCCCTAAGCCTTCCTGTGAAATTTCATGGCAAGACGACCCGTTTTCTATTTTTCATAATTTTTGAAACTTTTTGCGGTTCAGGATTTTTTAAAATTTTTTTAGAAAGAGTTTTGTCCCCAAATTTTTTTAGAGATGATCCTTGTATTTTTGTTGGCATGCACAAAAAAATTCAGCTAAAAACTCGAAGTGGAGAAGATTTTGTGGCCATTTGAAAAAAGTGTCCCCATTTCAGACACTTTAATGGCTACTGGCAGCAAACTTATAAAATCTCAAATGCTCTTTAAGGGGGTGTGAGTTGTCAAGAATTGATGAGGGATAAGGGGCCAATATAAGGGCCAAGTACCAGCACCCATCGCACATCATGTACGAACACCCCCCGGCCGTCCTAATCGTCGGAACCCCCAATGCCGCTGGTTAGACTCTCCGGCGATGCTCCTATGATGCTCCGGTGATGGTGCCCTGGGCGAAAAAAATGCGACACCAACAAATGCCTGAGCCCAGCATGTGCACCGTGGCTTAAAATCTTAGATTGGGAATGAGCTCCATATGCTTAGACATGGAATGAACTCCGTATGCCAAAGCCAACCCATGAAATAAGCGTGCGGGCACTCAGTCGGCCAAAGAGGCAGAATGCGCAAGCCGGGGATTGACCCAATCCCCCCCTGCATGCTATCGATCCTGCTGTCGTAACCCTCGATCCGATCCAATCTTAGACTGGGAATGAACTCCGTATGCTTAGACTGGGGATGAACTTCATATGCCTAAGTCAACTCACGAACCGAGCGTTTGGGCGCTCAGTCGGCCAGAGAGGTCAGCCGGAGAGGCATAATGCGCAAGCCGAGGATCAACCCAGTCCCCCTCTACGTACTGCCGATCCCGCTGCTGATCCTGTTGCCACAACCCTCGGTCCGGCTGGGGCTTAGACGTTGAATGTACTTCGTATGCCTAAGCCAACCCACAAAATGAGCGTGCAGGTGTCACGCCCTGGACGGGCGCACCAGGCACATCAGGTAGACCAGCAGGTGAGCCAGAGGTTGAGGCTTGCAGACCAGGCATGCTGGCAGGTATCTGTGTGCAAAGCCTAGCAAACGAGCTCAGAATGCCCGCCCGACTTGCAGGCCAGCCCGTGAGACCAAGGCCTGGCATACAAGCTGCCCGCACCACATCCAGAAGGGCCTAAGGTGCTAGACACGCAAGGGAAGCTTCTGGAAGCAGGCAGGATCAACTGGAGCATTTTGGCAAATTTGGTTGACCCTGAAATTCAGGAGATAGCATCCTGATTGATTGTAATCCCATGATTTTTGCCTTTATTCTAGGGATATGCCATTAAGTTGTAGCTGGAGCCTCAACTATAAATAGAGGGCTGCTCCACCCTCATTTAGACACCATCAAACACTTATGTTTCAGTGAATACAAGAGCATTTCCAGAATTCTGTCTTCTTGTCTTGTTTCTCTTTAACTTGCGTAATCAGCCCTTCCCATTGTTCTAGTGCCCGCACGCTTGTGTTTTAGGCTGACTTAGGCATAAAGGAGGAGATTCCAAGCCTAAGGCCACGCGAATTCTGAGTCTAAGGTCGGAGCCCATGACAGTTGGTATCAGAGCAAGTTTGATTCTGCGTGTTTATGTTGTGTAGGTTAGATCGTGATTGAGGAGATGGCATCCCAAAGCGACGTTGCTAGCCAACAACCAGAGGCCCAGGAGCATGGCCGGGGAAGAGGCAAGAAGGCTAGTTCTAGAGATATCTAGTCTACCATGGACGGTAGGTTGGCCAAGGTGGAGGTGATCATGGGCGACATGGGGGAGAAGCTTGAGGAAGTAGAGACTCACATTGCATCGCTAGACTCCATGAGGGAGGAGATCCAAAGTGAGCTAGAAGCTGCTCTCAACAAATGCTTGGACGTGTTCACCAAAAAGAACTAGACCTTGGAGGCTGAAGTGCGGACCTTGCACAATGGCATAGAGGCCATGCACCAGCGGATGGAGGAGCTTACCAGTGAGCTCGTTACTTGCAAGACTGCCATTAGGAATGGCATGTTTGCTGGAGTGTCCAAATCCAGATTGGATGTCCCCAAGCCTAAGGAGTTCAAGGGGACTAGGGCGGCTAAGGAAGTAGACAACTACCTTTAGGGTATGGAGAAGTACTTCCAGGCCATGGGCATGCAAGACGAGGTGATAAAGGTAAGCACCGCTGCTATGTATCTCACTGATGTAGCCTTATTATGGTGGAGGCACAGGTGTGATGATGTCAGGCGTGGGAACGCCAAGATTGGAACCTGGGCAGAGTTCCAAAAGGAGTTTAGAGAACAATTTTACCCGCAGTATGCCGATGATGAGGCACGGGCAAAGTTGCACAGGCTGAGCCAGTAAGGGGACATAAGGGAGTATGTCTAGAAATTCTCTGAACTGATGCTACAGATCTCAGATCTAGGCGAGAAGGACACATTCTTTGCTTTCATGGATGGGCTGAAGCCGTGGGTGAAGCATGAGCTACAAAGGAGAGGCGTTCATGACTTGGCTAAAGCCATGACTACTGTCGAGGCCTTGATAGAGTTCAAGCCTCTGAACAAGTTCGAGTCTTCCAAGCCCAAGGGTAAGGGCAGGGACGATAGGGATCGAAAGAAGCAGTCCAAAGGGAAGGATCGTGACTGGGAGTCTAAGGATGGAGACCAAGACCGTTCAACCAAGGATGGCGAGAGGAAGCCACCAGCAGGCAAGTGGAAGGCAAAGGGGGACCGAGAGCCACCAGCATGTTACCTATGTGGAGGGAGCCACATAGCACATAATTGCCCGCAGAAGGGCAAGTTGGCTGCTGTAGACAAGGAGTCTGACGAGGAGCTAGAGTCAGGGGCAGCAAAGCTTGGGTCCTTGGTGTTCAATGCTGTCCAGAGTAAGGGGAGCCACAAGCCAAAGGGCTTGATGTTTGCGGATCTGATGGTTACAGGTCAGAAGGTGAGCGCACTGGTGGACACAGATGCCTCACATCTTTTTATTTCAGGTGATGGAGCCCGGAAGCTCAGACTAAAGGTGCAGAAAGGGACTGGTACCATTAAGACGATGAACTCCAAGGAAGTTCCAGCCATTGGAGTAGCGCGGGGAGTGGAGTTGCAGCTTGGAGACTGGAAAGGCAAGGAAACCATTGAGGTAATACCCCTTAATGACTATGAGTTTGTGATTGGGTTGGATTTCCTTGTTCGAATTAACGCCCTCCTTGTGTCTTTTATCGATTGTGTTTGCATCTTGGATGCACGGTGCCAATGCCTTGTGTTATTGAGGAGAGGGTCTGGAGTTGGGTCGCAGGTGGTGTCAGCCATCCAGTTTGCCAAGGCGGTAAGCAGACAAGAAGACACCTTCTTGGCAGCCCTGAAATATAATGAGCCAAGGGAGAAGGAGACCGAGTCACCCTTGGAGGTGCTAAAGGTGCTGAAGACCTTTAGTGACGTGATGCCCGCAAAGCTGCCTAGCAAGCTACCACCTAAGAGGGAGGTGGACCACAAGATTGAGTTGGTGTTCGAGGCCAAGCCACCAGCTAGAGCCCCTTACTGAATGTCTCCACCAGAGTTAGAGGAGTTGAGGAAGCAGCTCAAAGAGTTAGTTGATGCTGGCTTCATCAGGCCATCGAAAGCACCCTATGGTGCACCGGTTCTATTCCAGTGCAAGCATGATGGATCGTTGCAGCTGTGTATAGACTACCAGGCTTTGAACAAGCTGACCATCAAGAACAAGTACCCCATCCCACTCATTGCGGACTTGTTCGATCAACTTGGAAGTGCAAGGTGGTTCACCAAGTTGGATTTGAGGTCGGGCTACTATCAAGTTAGGATCACAGAGGGAGATGAGCGAAAGACAGCATGTGTCACTCGGTATGGTTTGTATGAGTTCTTAGTGATGCCTTTTGGACTCACGAATGCCCCAGCAACATTCTGCACCCTTATGAACGAGGTACTTCAGTCATTCCTTGATCGGTTTGTTGTGGTTTATTTGGATGACATTGTGATCTACAGCCAGACTTTGGGAGAGTATGTAGACCACTTGAGACAGGTGTTCGAGGTGTTACGGGCGCACAAGCTATTTGTCAAGAGGAAGAAGTGCTCATTCGCCCAGTAGGAGATCCCGTTCCTTAGCCACATAGTGGGAGGTGGTAGGATACGCATGGATGAAGGCAAGATAGACGCCATCCTAGAGTGGCAACCACTAGCCAAGGTCACTGAGTTGAGATCGTTCCTTGGGCTGGTTAACTACTACAGGCGCTTCATCAAAGGTCACTCAGCAATAGCCACGCCATTGATTGACTTGCTCAAGAAAGGGAGAGCATGGGAGTGGAGCGCAGGGTGCCAGGAAGCCTTTGATAGGTTGAAGAGGGCTGTGACCGAGGAGCCAGTCTTGGCTTTGCCAGACCATGCCAAGCCGTATGAGGTGCATACAGATGCATCAGACTTTGCATAGGGGGTGTGTTGATGCAGGAGGGACGTCCAATCATGTTTGAGAGTAGGAAGCTGAACGAGACTGAACGCAAGTACACGGTCCAAGAGAAGGAGATGACTGCAGTGGTGCACTGCTTACACACTTGGCACCATTACCTGTTGGGGTCGAGGTTCGTGGTGAGGATGGACAATGTGGCGACCAGCTACTTCCAGACGCAGAAGAAGCTGTCCCCCGAGCAGGCGAGATGGCAAGATTTTCTTGTAGAATTTGATTTCCAGATGGAGTACAAGCCAGGACGGGCGAACCTAGTGGCAAATGCCCTAAGCAGGAAGGCTAACCTTACTGCCATTAGCCAACCAGAGGGGTCATTGGTGCCGCGCATCAAGGAGGGACTTGCGCATGATCCTACAGCCAAGGCTTTGATGGAGTACGCCCAGCAAGGTAAGACTAGGCGATTTTGGTTGCAAGATGGGTTGCTGTACACTAGGGGCAGTAGACTATTTGTGTCACAGCACGGGAAGCTCCGCAAGGAAGTTTTGCAAGAGTGTCATGATTCAAGGTGGGCTGGACACCCAGGAGTGAGCCGTACCTTGGCGTTGATCGAGGATCGGTACTACTAGCCTCACATGAGGGATGATGTGGAGGCCTATGTGAAGACTTGTCTTGTGTGCCAACAGGACAAGGTGGAGCTCAAGAAACCAGGTGGTCTCTTGGAGCCATTGCCAGTGCTAGAGCGACCATGGGAGAGTGTTTCTCTGGACTTTATAGTCGGTCTACCCAAAGCAGAGGGGTTTGGAAGCATCATGGTAGTGGTGGACAGGTTTTCCAAGTATGGAATTTTCATTCCAGCAACCAAGGAGTGCCCAATCGATGAGGCAGCTCAATTGTTCCTAAAAAACATGGTTAAGTACTGGGGAGTGCCGAGGACCATTGTTAGTGATCGGGATGGGCGGTTCACGGGTAGGTTCTGGACTGAGTTGTTCAAGCTGTTAGGGTCAGACTTGAACTTTTCCACCAGCATGCATCCGCAGACCGATGGGCAGACAGAACGAGTGAATGGACTATTGGAGGTCTACCTCAGGCACTATGTGAGTGCCACACAAAGGGACTGGCCAAAGCTGCTAGATATTGCACAGTTTTCCTACAACTTGCAAAGGAGCGAGGCAACAAACCAGAGCCCATTCGAGGTTGTGACAGGGCAATAACCACTAACACTCGGTTCGATTGCTGCAGGTTATACAGGGTTGAATCCAACAGCATACAAGTTTGCCAAGGCATGGCAGGAGCAAACTGACTTGGCCAGAGTTTGTCTACACAAGGCGGCCAAGAGGTGGAAGAAGTGGGCAGACCAGCATAGGCGGGACGTGCAGTTCCAGGTTGGAGACTTGGTGTTGGTGAAGCTGCATCCCATTGTGCGCCACAGGGGGCTACACAAAGGCCTAGTCCGGAGGTATGAGGGACCTTTCTGAGTAGTCAAGAGAGTAGGCAAGGCTGCCTACAAGCTGGATATGCCACCCAAGCTAAGGGTACACCCGGTGTTCCATGTGAGCTTGCTCAAGCCATTCCATGAGGATGAGGGAGATCTAGGATGGGCAGAGTCAAAGCGTGCACCATTGGGAGCAAGGGCCTCATATGAAAAGGAGGTCCACAGCATCATAGCTGACCGAGAGGTGAGACGGAAGAACTATCAACCAAGACATGAGTACTTGGTGTGCTGGAAGGGACTTCCAGACAGTGAGGCAAGCTGGGAACCAGCAGATGACTTATGGCAGTTCGGGGACCAGATCAGGCAGTACCATGCAGAAAATGCAATGAGGGCATTACGTAATCAGGTGGGGGAGAATGTCAAGCCCTGGGCGGGCGCGCTAGGCACATCAGGCAGACCAGCAAGTGAGCCAGAGGTTGAGGCCTACAGACCAAGCATGCTGGCGGGTATTTATGCGCAAAGCCTAGCAAACGAGCTCAGAACGCCCGCCCGACTTGCAGGCCAGCCCGTGAGACCAAGGCCTGGCATACAAGCTGCTCGCACCACATCCAGAAGGGCCCAAGGTGCTGGACACACAAGGGAAGCTTCTGGAAGCAGGCAGGATCAGCTGGAGCATCCTGGCAGATTTGGTTGACCCTGAAAATTAGGAGATAGCATCCTGATTGATTGTAATCCCATGATTTTAGCCTTTATTCTAGGGATATGCCATTAAGTTGTAGCTGGAGCCTCAACTATAAATAGAGGGCTGCTCCACCCTCATTTGGACACCATCAAACACTTCTGTTTCAGTGAATACAAGAGCATTTCCAGAATTCTATCTTCTTGTCATGTTTCTTTTTAACTTGTGTAATCAGCCCTTTCCATTGTTCTAGTGCCCGCACGCTTGTGTTTTAGGCTGACTTAGGCATAAAGGAGGAGATTCCAAGCCTAAGGCCGCACGGATTCTGAGTCTAAGGTCGGAGCCCGTGACACAGGCACTCAGCCAGCCGGAGAGGCAGAATGCGTAAGTCGGGGATCAGCCCGGTCCTCCCTGCGTGCTTTCAATCATGCTGCCGCAACCTTCAATCTGATCCAATCTTAGACTGGGAATGAACTTCGTATACTTAGACTGGGGATGAACTCCGTATGCCTAAGTCAACCCACGAAACGAGCATACGGGCGCTCAACCGACCAGAGAGGCAGGATGCACAAGCCGGGGATCGAACGGGTGGTAGGTGGGTTCAAGCACATCTTCATATTTCTACGTGCCAATGCCATTTTTATGGCTTGTAAATTCATACAATGGTCCCGTAAGCCTTCATGTGAAGTTTCGTGGCAAGACGACCCGTTTTTATTTTTCACGATTTAAAATTTTTTAGAAAGAGTTTTGTCCCCAAATTTGGTAGAGCTGATCCTTGTATTTTTGTTGGCATGCACAAAAAAATTCAGCTAAAAACTCAAAGTGGAGAAGATTTTGTGAGCGTTTGAAAAAAGTGTCCCCATTTCAGACACTTTAATGGCTACTGGCAGCAAACCTATAAAATCTCAAATGCTCTTTAAGGGGGTGTGAGTTTTCGAGGTTTGATGAGAGATAGGGGGCCAATATAAGGGCCAAGTACCAGCACCCATCGCACATCATGTGCGCACCCCCCGGCCCCCCCAATCGTCGGAACCCCCAATGCCGTCTGTTAGGCTCTCCGGCGATGCTCTGGCGATGGTGCCCAAGGCGAAAAGAATGCGGCACCAGCACATGCCCGAGCCCAGGATGTGCATCGTGGCTCAAAATCTTAGATTGGGAATGAGCTCCGTATGCTTAGACATGGAATGAACTCCGTATGCCTAAGCCAACCCACGAAACGAGCTTGCGGGTGGTCAGCCGACCGGAGAGGTAGAATGCGTAAACCGAGGATCAACCCGATCCTCTCTGCGTGCTGTCGATCCTGCTACCGCAACCCTCGATCTGGTCTGATCTTAGACTGGGAATGAACTCCGTATGCTTAAATTGGGGATGATCTCTGTATCCTTAAGTCAACCCACAAAACGAGTATATGGGCACTCAGTCGATCGAAGAGGCCGGTCGGAGAGGCATAATGTGCAAGTCGGGGATCAGCCCAGTCCCTCTCTGCATGCTGTTGATCCCGCTATCGATCCTGCTACCACAACCCTCGGTTCGGCTGGGGCTTAGACATGGAATATACTCTGTATGCCTAAGCCAACCCACGAAACGAGCATGTGGGTGCTCAGTCGGTCGGAGAGGTAGAATGCGTAACCCGGGGATCGACCCGGTCCCCCTGCGTGTTGTCGATCCTGCTATCGTAACCCTCGATCCGATCTAATCTTAGACTGGGAATGAACTCCGTATGCTTAGACTGGGGGTGAACTCCGTATGCCTAAGTCAACCCACGAAACGAGCGTGCTGGCGCTCAGCCAACCAGAGAGGCAAGATGGGCAAGCCGGGGATCGAACAGACGGTAGTTGGGTTCAAGCACATCTTTATATTTCTACCATGCCAATGCCATTTTTATGGCTTGTAAATTCATACAATGGTCCCCTAAGCCTTCATGTGAAGTTTCGTGGCAAGATGACCCGTTTTCTATTTTTCACGATTTTTGAAACTTTTTGCGGTTTGGGATTTTTTTAAATTTTTTTAGGAAGATTTTTGTATCCAAATTTGGTAGAGGTGATCCTTTTATTTTTTTTGGCTTGCACAAAAAAATTCAGCTAAAAACTCGAAGTGGAGAAGATTTTGTGACCGTTTCAAAAAAGTGTCCCCATTTCAGACATTTTAATGGCTACTGGCAGCAAACCTACAAAATCTCAAATGCTCTTTAAGGGGGTGTGAATTCTTAAGGTTTGATGAGGGATAGGGGACCAATATAAGGGCCAAGTACCAGCACCCATTGCACATCATGTGCGCACACCCCCCGGCCCCCCCAATCGCCGGAACCCCCAATGCCGTCGGTCCGACGATGCTCCGACGATGCTCCGACGATGGTGCCCTGGGTGAAAAAAATGCAGCACCAGCACATGCCTGAGCCCAGCATGTGCACCGTGGCTTAAAATCTTAGATTGGGAATGAGCTTCGTATGCTTAGACATGGAATGAACTCCGTATTCCTTAGCCAACCCACGAAATAAGCGTGCGGGCGCTCAGCCGGTCGGAGAGGCAGAATGTGCAAGCCGGGGATCGACCCAGTCCCCCCTGCATGGTGTCGATCCTACTGCCGTAACCCTTGGTCTGATCTGATCTTAGACTGGAAATGAACTCCATATGCATAAGTCAACCCACGAAATGAGTGTGCGGGCGCTGAGCCGATCGAAGAGGCATAATACGCAGGCCGGGGATCGACCCGGTCCCCCTCTTCGTGTTATCGGTCCTGCTGCCACAACCCTTGGTTCGGCTGGGGCTTAGACATGAAATGAGCTCCCTATGCCTAAGCCAACCCACGAAACGGGCGTGCGGGCACTCAGCCAGCCGGAGAGGTAGAATGCGTAAGCTGGGGATCAGCTCGGTCCCCCCTACATGCTGTTGATACTGCTAGTCCGGTTCGATGTTAGACAGGGAATGAACTCCGCATGCTTTGACAGGGGATGAACTCCATATGCCTAAGTCAACCCACGAAACAAGCGTGTGGCCGCTCAGCCGGCCGGAGAGGTCGATCGGAGAGGCATAATGCGCAAGTCGGGGACAAGCCCGGTCCCCTTCTGCGTGCTGCCAATCTCGCTGTCGGTCCTGCTGCCACAACCCTCGGTCCAGCTGGGCTTAGACGTGGAATGTACTCCGTATCCCTAAGCTAACCCACGAAATGAGCGTGCGGGCGTTCAGCCGGCCAGAGAGGCAGAATGTGCAAGCCAGGGATCGGCTCGGTCCTTCCTGCATGCTGTCGATCCTGCTGCCGCAACCCTCGATCCAGTCCGATCTTAGACTGGGAATGAACTCCGTATGCTTAGACTGGGGATGAACTCTGTATGCCTAAGTCAACCCACGAAACGAGCGTGCGGGCGTTCAACCGACCAGAGAGGCAAGATGCGCAAGTCGGGGATCGAACGGGTGGCAGGTGGGTTCAAGCACATCTTCATATTTCTGTCGTGCCAATGCCATTTTTATGGCTTGTAAATTCATACAATGGTCCCCTAAGCCTTCATGTGAAGCTTCGTGGCAACACGACCTGTTTTTTATTTTTCATGATTTTTGAAACTTTTTACGGTTCGAGATTTTTTAAAATTTTTTTAGAAAGAGTTTTGTCCCCAAATTTGGTAGAGGTGATCCTTGTATTTTTGTTGGCATGCAAAAAAAAAACTCAGCTAAAAACTCAAAGTGGAGAAGATTTTGCGATCGTTTGAAAAAAGTGTCACCATTTCAGACACTTTAATGGCTACTGGTAGCAAACCTGTAAAATCTAAAATGCTCTTTAAGGGGGTGTGAGTTCTGGAGGTTTGATGAGGGATAGGGGGCCAATATAAGGGCCAAGTACCAGCACCCATCGCACATCATGTACGCACACCCCCCGGCCCCCCCAATCACTGGAACCCCCAATGCCAACGGTTAGGCTCTCTGGCGATGCTCCGATGATGGTGCCCCGGGCGAAAAAAAAGTGGCACCAGCATATGCCCGAGCCCAGCATGGGCACCGTGGCTCAAAATCTTAGATTGGGAATGAGCTCCGTATGTTTAGACATGGAATGAACCTCGTATCCCTAAGCCAACCCATGAAAAGAGTATGCGGGTGCTCAGTTGGCCGGAGAGGCAGAATGCGCAAGCCGGGGACCGACCCGATCCCTCCTACGTGTTGTCGATCCTACTATTGCAACCCTTGGTCTGGTCCGATCTTAGACTGGGAATGAACTCTGTATGCATAAGTCAACCCATGAAACGAGCGTACGGGCGCTGAGCCGACAGAAGAGGCATAAAGCACAAGCCAGGGATCGACCCGATCCCGTTGCCACAACCCTCGGTTTGACTGGGGCTTAGACATGGAATGAGCTCCCTATGCCTAAGCCAACCCACAAAATGGGCGTGTGGGCGCTCAGCTGACCGGAGAGGCAAAATGCGCAAGCCGAGGATCGACCCGGTCCCCCCTGCGTGCTGTTGATCCTACTGTCGCAACCCTCGGTTCGGTCCGATCTTACACTGGGAATGAACTCCGTATGCTTAGACTGGGGATGAACTCCATATGCCTAAGTTAACCCATGAAACGAGTGTGCGGGCGCTCAGCCGACCGGAGAGGCCGGTCGGAGAGGGATATTGCACAAGCCAGGAATTGGCTTGGCCCCCCTCTGCGTGCTGTTGATCCCGCTGCCGGTCCTACTGCCACAACCCTTAGTTCGGCTGGGGCTTAGACATGGACTGTACTCTGTTTGCCTAAGCCAACGCATGAAACGAACGTGCAGGCGCTCAGCCGGCTGGAGAGGCAGAATGCGCAAGCCGGGGATCGGCCCGGTCCCCCCTGCGTGCTGTCGATCCTGCTACTGCAAGCCTCGATCCGGTCTGATCTTAGATTGAGAATGAACTCCATATGCTTAGACTGGGGATGAACTTAGTATGCCTAAGTCAACCCACGAAACGAGCGCGCGGGTGCTCAGTCGGTCGGGAGGCATAATGCGTAAGTCGAGGATCAGCCCGATCCCCCTCTGCGTGCTGTCGATCTCGCTGTCGGTCCTACTGCCACAACCCTTGGTCCGGCTAGAGCTTAGACGTGGACTGTACTCCATATGCCTAAGCCAACCCATGAAATGAGTGTGTGGGCGCTCAATTGGCCGGAGAGGCAGGATGCGCAAGTCGGGGATCGAATGGGTGGTAGGTGGGTTCAAGCACATCTTCATATTTCTGCCCTACCAATGCCATTTTTATGGCTTGTAAATTCATACAATGGTCCCCTAAGCCTTCATGTGAAGTTTCGTGGCAAGATGAACTTTTTTCTATTTTTTATGATTTTTGAAACTTTTTACGGTTAAGGATTTTTTTAAATTTTTTTAGAAAGATTTTGTCCCCAAATTTGGTAGAGGTGATCCTTGTATTTTTGTTGGCGTGCACAAAAAAATTCAGGTAAAAACTCGAAGTGCAGAAGATTTTGTGACCGTTTGAAAAAAGTGTCCCCATTTTAGACACTTTAATCGCTACTGGTAGCAAACCTATAAAATCTCAATTGCTCTTTAAGGGGGTGTGAGTTCTCGAGGTTTGATGAGGGATAGGGGGCCAATATAGGAGCCAAGTACCAGCACCCATCGCACATCATGTGCGCACACCCCCCGGCCCCCCAATCGTCGAACCCCTAATGCCGTCGGTTAGGCTCTCCGGTGATGCTCCGATGATGGTGCCCCGGGTGAAAACAATGTGGCACCAGCACATGCCCGAGCCCAGCATGTGCACCGTGGCTCAAAATCTTAGATTGGGAATGAGCTCCGTATGCTTTTGACATGGAATGAACTCCATATGCCTAAGGTAACCCATGAAACGAGCGTGCAAGCGCTCAGCCGACCGGAAAGGTAGAATGCGTAAGTCGAGGATCGACCGGATCCCCCCTTCATGCTGTCGATCCTGCTGCCGCAACCCTCGGTCCGATCTGATCTTAGACTAGGAATGAACTCCATATGCATAAGTCAACCCACGAAAAGAGCGTGCAGGTGCTGAGCCGGCCTAAGAGGCATAATGCGCAAGCCGGGGATCGGCCTGATCCCCCTCTGCGTGCTGCTGATCCTGCTGCCACAACCCTCAGCCAGCTGGGGCTTAGACATGGAATGAGGGCCCTATGCCTAAGCCAACCCATGAAACGGGCATGCGGGCGCTCAGCCGGCCGAAGAGGCAAAATGCGCAAGCCGGGGATCGGCCCGAGGGCGTGCTGTCGATCCTGTTACCGCAACCCTCGGTCCAATCCGATCTTAGACTGGGAATGACCTCCATATGCTTAGACTGGGGATGAACTACGTATGCCTAAGTCAACCCACGAAACGAGTGTGCGGGCGCTCAGTGGCAAGACGACCCGTTTTCTATTTTTCACGATTTTCAAAACTTTTTACGGTTTGAGATTTTTTTAAATTTTTTTAGAAAGAGTTTTGTCCCCAAAATTGGTAGAGCTGATCCTTGTATTTTTTTTTGGCATGCATAAAAAAATTCAGCTAAAAACTCGAAGTGGAAAAGATTTTGTGAACGTTTGAAAAAAATATCCCCATTTCAGACACTTTAATGGCTGCTGGCAGCAAACATATAAAATCTCAAATGCTCTTTAAGGGGGTGTGAGTTCTCGAGGTTTGATGAGGGATAGGGGGCCAATATAAGGGCCAAGTACCAGCACCCATCGCACATCATGTGCGCACACCCCCTGGCCACCCTAATCATCGGAACCCTTAATACCGTCGGTTAGGCTCTCCGACGATGCTCCGGCGATGGTGCCCCGGGGGAAAAAAATATGGTACCAGCACATGCCCAAGCCCAGCATGTGCACCGTGGCTTAAAATCTTAGATTGGGAATGAGCTCCATATGCTTGGACATGGAATGAACTCCGTATGGCTAAGCCAACCCACGAAACGAGCGTACGGGCGCTCAGCTGGTCAGAGAGGTAGAATGCGCAAGCCAGGGATCGACCCGGTCCCCCCTGCATGCTGTTGATCCTACTGTCACAACCCTCGGTCTGGTCCAATCTTAGACTGGGAATGAACTCTGTATGCATAAGTCAACCCACGAAACGAGCGTGCGGGCGCTGAGTCGACTGAAAAGGCATAATGCACAAGCCGGGGATCGGCTCGATCCCCCTCTGCGTGCTGCCGGTTCTGCTGCCACAACCCTCGGTCCAGTTGGGGCTTAGACATGGAATGAGCTCCCTATGCCTAAGCCAACCCATTAAACTGGCATGCGGGCGCTCAGTCGACCGGAGAGGCAAAATGCGTAAGCCGGGGATCGGTACGGTCCCTCCTACGTGCTGTCGATCTTGCTGCTGCAACCCTCAGTCCGGTCTGATCTTAGACTGGGAATGAACTACGTATGCTTAGATTAGGGATGAACTCTGTATGCCTAAGTCAACCCACGAAACGAGCGTGTGGGCGCTCAGCCAGTCGGAGAGGCTGGTCGGAGAGGCATAATGCATAACTCGGGGAGGCATAATGCATAACTCGGGGATCAGCCTGGTCCCCCTCTGCGTGCTGCCAATCCAGCTACCGGTCTTGCAGCCACAACCCTTGGTCCGACGGGGGCTTAGACGTGAAATGTACTCTGTATGCCTAAGCCAACCCACGAAACGAGCGTACGGCTGCTCAATCGACCAGAGACGCAAAATGCACAAACCGGAGATCGACCCGATCCCCCTCTGTGTGCTATCGATCCTGCTACCGTAAACCTCGGTTCGATCCGATCTTAGACTGGGAATGAACTCTATATCCATAAGTCAACCCATGAACGAGCGTACGGTGCTGAGCTGACCAAAGAGGCATAATGTGCAAACTGAGGATCGACCCGATCCCCCTCTGCGTGCTGCCTGTCCCGCTGCCACAACCCTCGATCCGACTAGGGCTTAGACATGGAATGAGCTCCCTATGCCTAAGCCAACCCATGAAACGGGCGTGCGGGGGCTCAGTCGACTGGAGAGGCAAAATGCGTAAGCCGGAGATCGGCTCGATCCCCCCTGTGTGCTACCGATCTTGCTGTCGCAACCCTCGAGTTGGTCTGATCTTAGACTAGAAATGAACTTCGTATGCTTAGACTGGGGATGAACTCCGTATACCTAAGTCAACCCATGAAACGAGCCTACGGGCGCTCAGTCGATCGGAGAGGCTGACCGAAGAGGCATAATGCGCAAGCCGAGGATCAGCCCATTTCCCCTCTGCGTGCTATCGATCTCGCTGTCGGTCCTGCTGCCACAACCCTCGGTCTGGCTAGGGCTTAGACATGGAATGTACTCTGTATGCCTAAGCCAACCCACGAAACAAGCGTGGGGGTGCTCAGCCGGTCAGAAAGGCAGAATGCATAAGCCGGGGATCGGCCCGGTCCCCCCTGCGTGCTACCGATCCTGTTGCTGCAACCCTCGATCTGGTTCGATCTTAGACTAGGAATGAACTCCGTATGCTTAGACTGGGGATGAACTCTATATACCAAAGTCAACCAATGAAACGAGAGTGCGGGCGCTCAACCGACCAGAGAGGTAGGATGCGCAAGTCAGGGATCGAATGGATGGTAGGTGGGTTCAAGCACATCTTCATATTCTGCCTTGCCAATGCCATTTTTATGGCTTTTAAAATCATACAATGGTCCCCTAAGCCATCATGTGAAGTTTCGTGGCAAGACGACCCATTTTCTATTTTTCACAATTTTTGAAACTTTTTACGGTTCAAGATTTTTTTAAATTTTTTTAGAAAGATTTTTTTCCCAAATTTGGTAGAGGTGATCCTTGTATTTTTGTTGGCATGCACAAAAAAATTCAACTAAAAACTCGAAGTGGAGAAGATTTTGCGACCGTTTGAAAAAAGTGTCCCCATTTCAGACACTTTAATGGCTACTGGCAGCAAACCTATAAAATCTCAAATGCTCTTTAAGGGGGTGTGAGTTTTCGAGGTTTGATGAGAGATAGGGGGCCAATATAAGGGCCAGTACAGCACCATCGCACATCATGTGCGCACCCCGGCCCCCAAATCGTCGAACCCCTAATGCCGTCAGTTAGGCTCTCCGGCGATGCTCTGGTGATGGTGCCCAAGGCGAAAAGAATGCGGCACCAGCACATGCCCGAGCCCAGGATGTGCATCGTGGCTCAAAATCTTAGATTGGGAATGAGCTCCGTATGCTTAGACATGGAATGAACTCCGTATGCCTAAGCCAACCCACGAAACGAGCGTGCGGGTGCTCAGTCGACCGAAGAGGCAGAATACGCAAGTCGGGGTTGACTCGGTCCCCCATACGTGCTATCGATCCCACTATCGTAACCCTCGGTCTGGTCTGATCTTAGATTGGGAATGAACTCCGTATGCATAACTCAACCCACGAAACAAGCGTGCGGGTGCTGACCCGATTGAAGATACAGAATGCGCAAGCCGGGGATCGACCCAGTCCCCCCTGCGTATTGCTGATCCTACAGTCGTAACCCTCGATCCGATCTGATCTTAGACTAGGAATGAACTTCGTATGCTTAGACTGGGGATGAACTCTGTATGCCTAAGTCAACCCACGAAATGAGCGTGCCGGTGCTCAGCCAGCCGGAAAGGCCGGCCAGAGTGGCATAATGTGCAAGCCGGGGATTAGCCCGATCCCCCTCTGCGTGCTGCCGATCCCGCTGCCGGTCCTGCTACCACAACCCCCAGTCCGACTGGGGCTTAGACGTGGAATGTACTTTGTATGCCTAAGCCAACCCACAAAACGAGCGTACAGGCACTCAGCATGCCGGAGAGGCAGAATGTACAAGCTGGGGATCGGCCCGGTCCCCCTGCGTGCTACCGATCCTGCAGCTGCAACCCTTGATCCGGTCTGATCTTAGACTGGGAATGAACTCAGTATGCTTAGACTAGGGATGAACTCCGTATGCCTAAGTCAACCCATGAAACGAGCGTGCGGGCGCTCAGCCAGCCGGAGAGACATAATGCGTAAGCCAGGGATCATCCTGATCCTCCTTTACATGCTGCCAAAACTGCTACCGGTCCTGCTACCATAACCCTCGGTTCGACTGGGTCTTAGACGTGAAATGTACTCCATATGCCTAAGCCAACCCACGAAACGAAGATGTGGGTGCTCAGTCGATTGGAGAGGCAGAATGCACAAGCCGGGGATCGGCTCGGTCCCCCCTGTGTGTTATAGATCCTACTACCGCAACCCTCGATCCGATCCGATCTTAGACTAGGAATGAACTCTGTATGCTTAGACTGGGGATGAACTTCGTATGGCTAAGTCAACCCACGAAACGAGCGTGCGGGCACTCAGTCAATCGGAGAGGCCGGCTAGAGAGGCATAATACGCAAGCTAGGGATCAACCCGATCCCCCTCTACGTGCTACCGA
Organism: Durio zibethinus; assembly: GCF_002303985.1. Next base: position 26,912,548 of record NW_019167826.1, on the reverse strand, counting down.
TCCTGCTGCCACAACCTTCGATCCGGCTGGGGCTTAGATGTGGTATGTACTCCGTATGCCTAAGCCAACCCATGAAACGAGCGTGCGGGTGCTCAGTCGACCGGAGAGGTAGAATGCGTAAGCCGAGGATCGGCCCGGTCCCCCTGTGTGCTGTTGATCCTGTTGTCGCAACCCTCGATCCGGTCTGATCTTAGACCGGGAATGAACTCCATATGCTTAGACTAGGGATGAACTCAGTATGCCTAAGTCAACCCACAAAACGAGCGTGTGGGCACTCAGTCGGCCGGAGAGGTATAATGCACAAGTCGAGGATCAGCCCTGTCCTTCTCTACGTGCTGTCGATCCTGCTGTCGGTCCTGCTGTGACAACCCTTGGGTCGGCTGGGGCTTAGACGTGGAATGTACTCCGTATGGCTAGGCCAACCCACGAAACGAGCGTGCTGGCGCTCAGCCTGTCGGAGAGGCAGAATGCGTAAGCCAGGATCGATCAGTCCCCCCTGTGTGCTATCCATCTTGCTACCACAACCCTCGATCCGGTTCGATCTTAGATTGGGGATGAACTCCGTATGCTTAGACTAGGGATGAATTTCGTATGCCTAAGTCAACCCACGAAACGAGCATGTGGGCATTCAGTCGGCCGGAGAGGCATAATAATTAAGCCGAGGATCAGCCTGATCCCCCTCTGCGTGCTGTCGATCCCACTGTCAGTCCCGTTGCGACAACCCTCAGTCCGACTAGGGCATAGACATGGAATGTATGCCGTATGCCTAAGCCAACACACGAAATAAGTGTGCTGGCTCTCAACCGATCGAAGAGGCAGAATGCGATGCCAGGATCAGTCGGTCCCCCCTATGTGCTATCGATCCTACTGCCGTAACCCTCGATCCGGTTCGATCTTAGACTGGGAATGAACTCTGTATGCTTAGACTGGGGATGAACTCCGTATGCCTATGTCAACCCACAAAACGAGCGTGCAGGCATTCAGCTGGCAGGAGAGGCTGGCCGGAGAGGTAAAATGCGCAAGTCGAGGATCGACCTGATCCCCCCTGCATGCTACTAATCCTGTTGCCGCAACCCTCGATCCGATCTGATCTTAGACTGGGAATGAACTCCGTAAGCTTAGACTGGGGATGAACTCCGTATGCCTAAGTCAACTCAGGAAACGAGCATACGGGCGCTCAGCCGATCGGATAGGCACAATGCGTAAACTGAGGATCAATCCGATCCCCCTCTACGTGCTGTCGATCCCGCTGCCGGTCCTGCTGTGACAACCCTCGATCCAGCTGGGGCTTAGACATGGAATGTACTCTGTATGCCTAAGCCAACCCATGAAATGAGTGTACTGGCGCTCAACCGACCGAAGAGGCAGAATGCGCAAGTCGGGGATCACCCCGGTCCCTCCTGTGTGCTACCGCAACCCTCGATCCGGTCCGATCTTAGATTAGGAATGAACTCCGTATGCTTAGACTCGAGATGAACTTCGTATGCCTAAGTCAACCCATGAAACAATCGTGCGGGCGCTCAACCGACCGAAAAGGTCGATCGAAGAGGCATAATGCGTAAGTCAGGGATCAGCCTAGTCCCCTTCTTTGTGCTATCAATCCCGTTACCGGTCCTGCTGCCACAACCCTCATTCCGGCTGGGGCTTAAACATGGAATGTACTCCGTATGCCTAACCCAACCCACGAAACGAGCACGCGGGTGCTCAGTAGGCCAGAAAGGCAGAATGCGCAAGCCGGGGATTGGCCTGGTCCCTCCTGTGTGCTATCGATTCTACTGTCGTAACCCTCGATCTGGTTCGATCTTAGACTGGGAATGAATTTTGTATGCTTAGACTGGGGATGAACTCCGTATGCCTAAGTTAACCCACGAAACGAGCGTGCGGGCGTTCAGCCGACCGAAAAGGCATAATGCGTAAGCTGGCGATCAGCCTGGGCCCCCTCTGCGTGCTACCAATCCCACTGCCGATCGCGCTACCACAACCCTCGATTCGACTGGGGCTTAGACGTGAAATGTACCCCATATGCCTAAGCCAACCGACGAAACAAGCGTGCAAGCGCTCAACCAGCCAGAGAGGCAGAATGCGTAAGTCGGGGATCGACCTGATCCCTCCTGTGTGCTGTCGATCCTACTGTCGCAACCCTCGATTCGGTTTGATCTTAGACTTGGAATGAACTCCGTATGCTTAGACTAGGGATGAACTCCGTATGCCTAAGTCAACCCACGAAACGAGCGTGCAGCCGACCAGAGAGGCAAGATGCACAAGTCGGGGATCGAACGGGCGGTAGGTGGGTTCAAGCACATCTTCATATTTCTGTGATACCAATGCCATTTTTATGGCTTGTAAGTTCATACAATGGTCCCCTAACCCTTCATGTGAAGTTTCGTGGCAAGACGACCCGTTTTCTATTTTTCACGATTTTGGAAACTTTTTACAGTTCAAGAATTTTTAAAATTTTATTTTGTGATCGTTTGAAAAAAGTGTCCCCATTTTAGACACTTTAATGGCTACAGACAGCAAACCTATAAAATCTCAAATGCTCTTTAAGGGGGTGTGAGTTTTCGAGGTTTGATGAGGGATAAGGGGCCAATATAAGGGCCAAGTACCAGCACTCATCGCACATCATGTGCGCAGACCCCCCGACCCCCCCAATCGTCAGAACCCCCAATACCGTCGGTTAGGCTCTCTGATGATGCTCCGACGATGGTGGCTCGAGTGAAAAAAATACGGCACCAGCACATGCTCGGGCCCAGCATGTGCACCGTAGCTCAAATTCTTAGATTGGGAATGAGCTCCGTATGCTTAGACATGGAATGAACTCCGTATGCCTAAGTAAACCCATGAAACAAGCGTGCGGGTGTTCAACCGGCTGGAGAGGCAGAATGCGCAAGTCGGGGATCGACCCGATCCCCCCTATGTGCTGTCAATCTTGCTGCCGCAACCCTCGGTCTGGTTCGATCTTAGACTGGGAATGAACTCCGTATGCATAAGCCAACCGACGAAATGAGCGTGCGGGCACTCAGCCGGTTGGAGAGGCAGGATGCGCAAGCTGAAGATCGACTCGGTCCCCCCTGTGTGCTGTTGATCCTGCTGGCGGAACCCTCGGTCCGGTCTGATCTTAAACTGGGAATGAACTCCGTATCCATAAGTCAACCCATGAAATGAGCGTGTGGGCACTGAGTCGACCGAACAGGCATAATGCGTAAGTCGAGGATCGGCCCGGTCCCCCCTACGTGCTACCGGTCCCGCTGCCACTGCCCTTGGTCCAACTAGGGATTAGACACGGAATGAGCTCCCTATGCCTAAGCCAACCCATGAAACGGGCGTGCGGGCGCTCAGCCGACCGGAGAGGCAAAATGCGCAAGCCAGGGATAGGCCCGATCCCTCCTGCGTGCTACCGATCCTACTGCCGTAACCCTCAGTTCGATCTGATCTTAGACTGGGAATGAACTCCGTATGCTTAGACTGGGGATGAACTCCGTATGCCTAAGTCAACCCACGAAAAGAGCATGCGGGCGCTCAGCCGGTCGGAGAGGCATAATGCGCAAGCCGGGGATCAGCCCGATCCCTCTCTGCATGCTGCCGATCCCGCTATCGATCCTACTGCCACAACCCTCGGTCCGACTGGGGCTTATACGTGGAATATACTCCGTATGCCTAATCCAACCCACGAAATGAGCGTGCGGGCGCTTAGTCGATCAAAGAGGCAGAATGCGTAAGCCGAGGATCGGCTCGGTCCCCCCTACGTGCTGTCGATCGTACTGTCGCAACCCTCGATCTGGTCTGATCTTAGACTGGGAATGAACTCCATATGCTTAGACTGGGGATGAACTCCGTATGCCTAAGTGAACCCACGAAACGAGCGTGCGGGCGCTCAGCAGGCCAAAGAGGCCGATCGAAAAGGCATAATGCGCAAGTCGGGGATTAGCCCGATCCCCCTCTGCGTGCTGTCGATCCAGTTACCAGTCTTGCTGCCACAACCCTCGGTTCGGCTGGGGCTTAGACGTGGAATGTACTCCGTATGCCTTAGCCAACCCACGAAACGAGCGCACGGGTGCTCAGCCAGCCGGAAAGGCAGAATGCGCAAGCCGGGGATCGGCTCGGTTCCCTTACGTGCTGTCGATCCTACCGTCGTAACCCTCGATCCAGTTTGATCTTAGACTGGGAAAAAACTCCGTATGGTTAGACTAGGGATGAACTTCGTATGCCTAAGTCAACCCATGAAATGAGCGTGAGGGTGCTCAGTCGGTCGGAGAGGCAGAATACGCAAGCTAAGGATCGACCCAATCCCCTCTGCGTGCTGTCGATCCTGCTGTCGCAACCCTCGATCCGGTCTGATCTTAGACTGGGAATGAACTCCATATGCTTAGACTGGGGATGAACTCCGTATGCCTAATTCAACCCACGAAATGAGCGTGCGGGCGTTCAGTCGACCAGAGAGGCAGGATGCGCAAGCCGAGGATCGAACGAGTGGTAGGTGGGTTCAAGCACATCTTCATATTTCTGCCATGCCAATGCCATTTTTATGGCTTGTAAATTCGTACAATGGACCCCTAAGCCTTCATGTGAAGTTTCGTGGCAAGATGACCCGTTTTCTTTTTTTCATAATTTTCAAAACCATTTGCGGTTTGGGATTTTTTTTAATTTTTTTTAGAAAGAGTTTTAACCCCAAATTTGGTAGAGGTGATCCTCATATTTTTTTTGGCCTGCACAAAAAAACTCAGCTAAAAACTTGAAGTGGAGAAGATTTTGTGACTGTTTGAAAAAAGTGTCCCCATTTCAGACACTTTAATGGCTACTGGCAGCAAACCTATAAAATCTCAAATGCCCTTTAAGAGGGTGTGAGTTCTTGAGGTTTGATGAGGGATAGGGGGCCAATATAAGGGCCAAGTACCAGCACCCTTCGCACATCATGTGCGCACACCCCCTGGCCCCCCCAATCGCCAGAACCCCTAATGCCATCGGTTAAGCTCTCCGGTGATGCTCCAACAATGGTGCCCCGGGCGAAAAAAATGTGGCACCAGCACATGCCCGAGCCCAGCATGTGCACCGTGGCTCAAAATCTTAGATTGGGAATGAGCTCCGTATGCTTAGACATGAAATGAACTCCGTATGCCTAAGTCAACCCACGAAACGAGCGTGCGGGCGCTCAACTGGCTGGAGAGGCAGAATGCGCAAGCCGGGGATCGACTCGATCCCCCCCTACGTGCTGTCAATCTTGCTACCGCAACCCTCGGTCTGGTCTGATCTTAGACTGGGAATGAACTCCGTATGCATAAGTCAACCCAAGAAACGAGTGTGCAGGTGCTGAGCCGGCCGAAAAGGCATAATGCGCAAGCTAGGGATCGACCCGGTCCCCCTTTGAGTGCTATCGGTCCCGCTGCCACAACCCTCGGTCTGGCTAGGGTTTAGACATGGAATGAGCTCCCTATGCCTAAGCCAACCCACGAAACGGGCGTGCGAGCGCTTAGCCGGCCGGATAGGCAGAATGCGCAAGCCGCAGATTGGCTTGGTCCCCCTTGCGTGCTGTCGATCTTGTTGCCGCAACCCTCGGTCTGGTTCGATCATAGACCGAGAATGAACTCCGTATGCTTAGACTGGGGATGAACTTCGTATGCCTAAGTCAACCCATGAATCGAGCATGTGGGTGCTCAACCAACCGGAGAGGCCGATCGAAGAGGCATAATACGCAAGCTGGGGATCAGCCCGATCCCTTTCTGCGTGCTACCGATCCCGCTGCTAGTCCTGCTACCACAACCCTCGGTCCGACTGGGGTTTAGATGTGGAATGTACTCCGTATGCCTAAGCCAACCCATGGAACGAGCGTGCGGGCGCTCAACCGATCGGAGAGGCAGAATGCGCAAGCCGGGGATCAGCCTGGTCCCCTCTGTGTTTGAAAAAAGTGTCCCATTTGAGACACTTTAATGGTTGCTGGAAGCAAACCTATAAATTCTCAAATGCCCTTTAAGGGGGTGTGAGTTCTTGAGGTTTGATGAGGGATAGGGGGCCAATATAAGGGCCAAGTACCAGCACCCTTCGCACATCATGTGCGTACACCCCATGGCCCCCCCAATCGTCGGAACCCCCAATGCCGTCGGTTAGGCTCTCCGACGATGCTCCGACGATGGTGCTCCAGGTGAAAAAAATGCGGCACCAGCACATGCTCGAGCCCAGCATGTGCATCGTGGCTCAAAATCTTAGATTGGGAATGAGCTCCGTATGCTTAGACAAGGAATGAACTCCGTATGCCTAAGCCAACCCATGAAATGAGCGTGCGGGTGCTCAGCCAGCCGAAGAGGGAGAATACACAAGTCGGGGATCGACCCGATCCCCCCTGCATGCTGTCGATCCTGCTGCCACAACCCTCTGTCCGGTCCGATCGTAGACTGGGAATGAACTCCGTATGCATAAGTCAACCTACGAAACGGGCGTGCGGGCGCTGAATCGACCAAAGAGGCATAATGCGCAAGCTGTGGATCGACCCGATCCCCCTCTGCGTGCTGCCACAACCCTCGATCCTACTGGGGATGAACTCCGTATGCCTAAGTCAACCCACAAAATGAGCGTGCGGGCGCTCAGTCGGCCGAAGAGGCATAATGCACAAGTCGGGGATCAGCTCAATCCCCCTCTACGTGCTGCTGATCCTGCTGCCAGTCTTGCTCCACAACCCTTGGTCTGGTTGGAGCTTAGACGTGGAATGTACTCCGTATGCCTAAGCCAACCCACGAAATGAGCGTGTGGGCACTCAGCCGGCCGGAGAGACAGAATGTGCAAGCCAGGGATCGGCCCGGTCCCCCCTACGTGCTTCGATCCTGCTGCTGCAACCCTCGATCCAGTCTGATCTTAGACTGGGAATGAACTCCGTATGCTTAGACTGGGGTTGAACTCTGTCTGCTTAAGTCAACCCATAAAACGAGTGTACGAGTGCTCAGTCGTCTGGAGAGGTCAGTCGGAGAGGCATAATGCACAAGCCGGGGGTCAGCCCGGTCCCCTTCTGCGTGCTGCCGATCCCATTGCCGGTCCTGCTACCACAATCTTTGGTCCGACTGGGTTTAGATGTGGAATGTACTCCGTATGCCCAAGCCAACCCACGAAACGAGTGTGCAGGCGCTCAGCCCATCGGAGAGGCAGAATGCATAAGCTGAGGATTGACCCGATCCCCCTTGGATGCTGTCGATCCGACTGTCGCAACCCTCGATCCAGTCCGATCTTAGACTGGGAATGAACTCCGTATGCTTAGACTGGGGATGAACTCCGTATGCCTAAGTCAACCAACGAAACGAACGTACGGGCACTCAGCCGACCAGAGAGGCAGAATGCGCAAGCCAGAGATTGACTTGGTCCCCCCTGCATACTGTCGATCCTGCTGCCGTAACCCTCGATCCGGTTCAATCTTAGACTGGGAATGAACTCCGTATGCTTAGACTGGGGATGAACTTCGTATGACTAAGTCAACCCACGAAATGAGCATGCGGGCGCTCAACTGGCCGGAGAGGTCGGCCAGAGAGGCATAATGCGTAAGTCGAGGATCAGCCTGTCCCCCCTCTACGTGCTGCCAACCCCGCTGCCGGTCCTGCTGCCACAACCCCCATTCCGACTGGGGCTTAGACGCGAAATGTACTCCGTATGCCTAAGTCAACCCATGAAATGGGCGTATGGGTGCTCAACCGATCGGAGAGGCAGAATGTGTAGGTCGAGGATCGGTCCGATCCCCCTTACGTGCTGCGATCCTGCTGCTGCAACCTTCGAACCGATCTAATCTTTGACTGGAAATGAACTCCATATGCTTAGACTGGGGAGGAACTCCGTCTACCTAAGTGAACCCACAAAATGAGCGTGCGGGTGCTCAGTCGACCGGAGAGGCCGCCGGAGAGGCATAATACGTAAGTCTGGGATCAGCCCGATCCCCTCTGTGTGCTACCGATCCCGTTACCGATCCTGCTATCATAACCCTTGGTCCGGCTGGGGCTTAGACGTGGATTGTACTCCGTATGCCTAAGCCAACCCATGAAACGAACGTACGGGCACCCAGCCGGCCAGAGAGGCAGAATGCGCAAGGTGGGGATTGTCTCAATCCCCCCTGCGTGCTACCGATCCTGCTATCACAACCCTCGATCCAGTCCGATCTTAGACTGAGAATGAACTCCGTATGCTTAGAGTGGGGATGAACTCCGTATGCCTCAGTCAACTCATGAAATGAGCGTGCGGGCGGTCAGTCGACCAGAGAGGTAGGATGCGCAAGCCGGGGATCGAATGGGTGGTAGGTGGGTTCAAGCACATCTTCATATTCCTGCCATGCCAATGCCAGTTTTATGGCTTGTAAATTCATACAATGGTCCCCTAAGCCTTCATGTGAAGTTTCGTGGCAAGACCACCCGTTTTCCTTTTTTCATTATTTTCAAAACTTTTTGTGGTTCGGGATTTTTTTAAATTTTTTTAGAATGAGTTTTGTCCCTAGATTTGGTATAGGTGATCCTTGTATTTTTGTTGGCATGCACAAAAACATTAAGCTAAAAACTCGAAGTGGAGAAGATTTTGTGACAGTTTGAAGAAAGTGTCCCCATCTCAGACAATTTAATGGCTACTGGCAGCAAACCTATAAAATCTCAAATGCTTTTTAAGGGGGGGTGAGTTCTCGAGGTTTGATGAGGGATAGGGGGCCAATATAAGGGCCAAGTACCAGCACCCATTGCACATCATGTGTGCACACCCCCCGGCCCCCCCAATCGTCGGAACCCCCAATACCGCCGGTTAGGCTCTCCGACGATACTCCGATGATGGTGCCCCGAGCGAAAAAAATGTGACACCAGCACATGCTTGAGCCTAGCATGTGCACCGTGGTTCAAAATCTTACATTAGGAATGAGCTCTGTATGCTTAGACATGGAATGAACTCCGTATACCTAAGCCAACCCACAGAACGAGCGTGCTGACGCTCAGTCGGCCGGAGAGGTAGAATGCGCAAGCCGGGGATCGACCCGATCCCCCCTATGTGCTATCAATCCTGCTACTGTAACCCTCGGTCTAGTCCGATCTTAGATTGGAAATGAACTTCGTATGCATAAGTCAACCCACGAAACGAGCGTACGGGCGCTGAGCTGGCAGAAGAGGCATAATGCGCAAGCCGGGGATCGGCCCGATCCCCTTCTGTGAGCTACCGGTCCTGCTGCCATAACCTTCGATCCGGCTGGGGCTTAGACATGGAGTGAGCTCCCTATGCCTAAGCCAAACCATGGAACGAACGTGCGAGCGCTCAGCTGGTCGGAGAGATAGAATGTGCAAGCTGGGGATCGGCTCGGTCCCTCCTGCGTGCTGTCGATCATGCTGCCGCAACCCTCGATCCGATCTAATTTTAGACTGGGAATGAACTCCGTATGCTTAGACTGGAGATGAACTCCATATGCCTAAGTCAACCCACGAAACGAGCATACGGGCGCACAACCGGCTGGAGAGGTCGGTTGGAGAGGCATAATGCACAACCCAGAGATCAGCTCGACCCCCCTCTGCGTGCTGCCGATCCTACTATCGGTCCTGCTACCACAACCTCAGTTCGGCTAGGGCTTAGACATGGAATGTACTCTGTATGCCTAAGCCAACCCATGAAATGAGCATGCGGGCGCTCAGCCGATCGGAAAGGAAGAATGCGCAAGCCGGGGATCGGCCCGGTCCCCCTGCGTGCTGCCCATCCTACTGTCGTAACCTTCAGTCTGGTCCAATCTTAGACTGGGAATGAACTCTGTATGCTTAGACTGGGGATGAACTCCGTATGCTTAAGTCAACCCACGAAACGAGCGTGCGGGCGCTCAGTCGGTCGGAGAGGCATAATGCGCAAGCTGGGGATTAGCCCGGTCCCTCTCTACGTGCTATCGATTCCGCTACCGGTCCTACTGCCACAACCCTCGGTCTGACTGGGGCTTAGACGTGGAATGTACTCCGTATGCCTAAGCCAACCCATGAAATGAGCGTGTGGTCGCTCAGCTGACCGAAGAGGCAAAATGCGTATGTCGGGGATTGGCCCGATCCCCCTTACGTGCTGCTAATCCTGTTGCCGCGACCCTCAATCCGGTCTGATCTTACACTGGCAATGAACTCCGTATGCCTAAGTCAACCCACGAAACGAGCGTGTGGGCGCTCAGTCGACCAGAGAGGCATGATGCGTAAGCCGAGGATCGAACGGATGGTAGGTGGGTTCAAGCACATCTTCATATTTCTGCCATGCCAGTGCCTTTTTTATGGTTTGTAAATTCACACAATGGTCCTCTAAGCCTTCAAGTGAAGTTTCATGGCAAGACGACCCGTTTTCTATTTTTCATGATTTTCAAAACTTTTTACGGTTCAGGATTTTTTTAAATTTTTTTAGAAAACGTTTTGTCCCCAAAATTGGTAGAGGTGATCCTTGTATTATTGTTGGCATGCACAAAAATATTCAGCCAAAAACTTGAAGTGGAGAAGATTTTGTGACCGTTTGAAAAAAGTGTCCCCATTTCAGACACTTTATTGGCTACTGGCAACAAACCTATAAAATCTCAAATACTCTTTAAGGGGGTGTGAGTTCTCAAGGATTGATGAGGGATAGGGGGCCAATATAAGGGCCAAGTTCCAGCACCCATCGCACATCATGTGCGCACACCCCCTGGCCCCCCAATCGCCGGAACCCCCAATGCCACCGGTTAGGCTCTCCGGTGATGCCCCGATGATGGTGCCCCGAGCGAAAAAAATACGGCACCAGCACATGCCCGAGCCTAGCATGTGCACCGTGGCTCAAAATCATCGATTGGGAATGAGCTCCATATGCTTAGACATGGAATGAACTCCATATGCCTAAGCCAACCCACGAAACAAGCGTGCGGGTGCTCAGTCGGCCGAAGAGGTAGAATGCGCAAGCCAGGGATCGACCTGGTCCCCTCTGCATGCTGTAGATCCTACTACCGCAACCCTCAGTCTGGTCTGATCTTAGACTGGGAATGAATTTAATATGCATAAGTCAATCCACGAAACGAGCGTGTGGGCGCTGAGCTGGCCAAAGAGGCATAATGCGTAAGCTGGGGATCGACCCGATCCCACTCTGCGTGCTGTCAATCTGACTACCACAACCCTCGATCTAGCTAGGGCTTAGACATGGAATGAGCTCCCTATGCCTAAGCCAACCCACAAAATGGGCGTGCGGGCGCTCAGCTGGCCGGAGAGGTAGAATGCGCAAGTCGGGGATCGGCCTGGTCTGCCCTGCGTGCTGCCGATCCTGCTACCGCAACCCTCGATCCGGTCTAATCCATATGCTTAGACTGGGGATGAACTCCATATGCTTAGACTGGGGATGAACTCCGTATGCCTAAGTCAACCCACGAAAAGTGCGTGCGGGCGCTCAACCGACCGGAGAGGCATAATGCACAAGTCGAGGATCAGTCCGGTCCCCCTCTGCGTGCTGCCGATCCTGCTGTCGGTCCTACTACAACAACCCTCAATCCGGCTGGGGCTTAGACGTGGAATCTACTCCGTATACCTAAGCCAACCAACGGAACGAGCATGCAGGCTCTCAGTCGACCGAAAAGGAAGAATGCGCAAGCCGGGGATCGGCCCGGTCCCTCCTGCATGCTGTCGATCTTGCTGCCGCAACCCTCGATTCAATCTGATCTTAGACTACGTATGAACTTCGTATGCTTAGACTGGGGATAAACTCCGTATGCCTAAGTCAACCCACAAAACGAGCATGTGGGCACTCAGACAACTAGAGAGGCATGATGCATAAGCCGAGGATCGAATGGGTGGTAGGTGGGTTCAAGCACATCTTCATATTTTTGCCATGCCAATACCATTTTTATGATATTTCTACCGGTCGGAGAGGTAGAATGTGCAAGCCGGGGATCGGCTCGGTCCCCCCTACGTGCTACCGATCTTGCTGCCGTACCCTCGATTCGATCCGATCTTAGACTGGGTATGAACTCTGTATGCTTAGGCTGGGGATGAACTCTGTATGCCTAATTCAACCCACGAAACAAGCGTATAGGCGCTTAGCCGGCCGGAGAGGCATAATGCGTAAGCCGAGGATCAACCTGGTCCCCCTCTGCGTGCTGTCGATCGCACTGCCAGACCTGCTGCCACAACCCTCGGTCAGGCTGGGGCTTAGACTGGAATGTACTCCGTATGCCTAAGCCAACCCATGAAACGAGCATGCGAGCGCTCAGCCGGCCGGAGAGGCAAAATGTGTAAGTCGGGGATCGACCCGGTCCCCCCTGCATGCTATCGATCCTGCTGTCGCAACCTTCGATCCGGTCTGATTTTAGAGTAGGAATGAACTCCGTATGCTTAGACTGGGGATGAACTCCGTATGCCTAAGTCAACCCACGAAATGAGTGTGCGGGCACTCAGTCGGCCGGAGAGGCATAATACGTAAACCAAGGATCAGCCCGATCCCCCTCTGCGTGCTGTCGATCTTGCTGTCGGTCCTACTGCCACAACCCTCAGTTCGGTTAGGGCTTAGATGTGGAATGTACTACGTATACCTAAGCCAACCCACGAAATGAGCGTGCAGGCTCTCAGGCGGCCGAAGAGGCAAATTAGCAAGTCGGGGATTGGCCCGGTCCCCCCTACGTGCTGCTAATCTTACTGCTGCGATCCTCGATTCGGTTCGATCTTAGACTGGGTATGAACTCCGTATGCTTAGATTGGGAATGTACTCCGTATGCCTAAGTCAACCCATGAAATGAGCGTGTGGGTGCTCAGTCGATCGAAGAGACAGAATGCACAAGCCGGGGATCGGCCTGGTCTCCCATGCATACTGCCGATCCTGCTGCCGTAACCCTCGATCCGGTCTGATCTTAGACTGGGAATAAACTCCTTATGCTTAGACTGGGGATAAACTCCGTATGCCTAAGTCAACCCACGAAACGAGCGTGCGGGCGCGCAGCCGACCAGAGAGGCAGGATACGCAAGCCGGGGATCAAACGGGTGGTAGGTGGGTTCAAGCACATCTTCATATTTCTGCCATGCCAATGCCATTTTTATGGCTTGTAAATTCAAACAATGGGCCCCTAAGCCTTCATGTGAAGTTTCGTGGCAAGACGACCCGTTTTCTATTTTTCATGATTTTTGAAACTTTTTACGGTTCGGGATTTTTTTAAAATTTTTTTAGAAAGAGTTTTGTCCCCAAATTTGGTAGAGGTGATCCTTTTATTTTTGTTGGCATGCATAAAAAAATTCAGCTAAAAACTCGAAGTGGAGAAGATTTTGTGACCGTTTGAAAAAAGTGTCCCCATTTCAGACACTTTAATGGCTACTAGCAGCAAACCTATAAAATCTCAAATGCTCTTTAAGGGGGTGTGAGTTCTCAAGGTTTGATGAGGGATAGGGGGCCAATATAATGGCCAAGTACTAGCACCCATCGCACATCATGTGCGCACACCCCCGACCCCCCCAATCGTCGGAACCCCCAATGCCGCGGGTTAGGCTCTCTGGCAATGCTCCGACGATGGTGACCTGGGCGAAAAAATGCGGCTCCAGCACATGCCCAAGCCCAGCATGTGCACCGTGGCTCAAAATCTTAGATTGGGAATGAGCTCTGTATGCTTAGACATGGAATGAACTCCGTATGCCTAAGCTAACCCACAAAACGAGCGTGCGGGCACTCAACCGACCGGAGAGGCAGAATGCGTAAGCTGGGGATCGACCCGGTCCACCCCTCTGTGCTATCAATCCTGCAGCCACAACCCTCGGTCCGATCCGATCTTAGACTTGGAATGAACTTCGTATGCATAAGTCAACCCACGAAACGAGTGTGTGGGCACTAAGCCAGCCAAAGAGGCATAATGCGCAAGCCAGGGATCGACCCGGTCCCCCTCTGTGTGCTGCCGGTCCTACTACCACAACCCTCGATCCGGCTTGGGCTTAGACATGGAATGAGCTCCCTGTGCCTAAGCCAACCCACGAAATGGGGGTGCGGGCGCTTAGCCGACCGGAGAGGCAGAATGCGCAAGCCGGGGATCGGCCCGTTCCCCCTTGCGTGCTATCGATCTTGCTGCCGTAACCCTCGATCCGGTCCAATCTTAGACTGAGAGTAAACTCCATATGCTTAGACTGGGGATGAACTCCGTATGCCTAAGTCAACCCATGAAACCGAGCGTACGGCGCCGCCGACGACAGAGGTCGAATCAGAAAGGCATAATGAGGGCAGCCAGAAGGATCAGCCCAGTCCCCTCTGCGTGCTGCGTCCCGCTGTCGGTCTGCTGCCACCAGACCCTCGGTCCAGCTGGGGCTTAGACATGGAATGTAACTCGTATGCCTAAGCAAACCATGAAATGAGCATGTGGACGCTCAGCTGGTCAGGAGGTAGAATGCACAGCGGGGACGGCCCGATCCCCTGCGTGCTGTCAATATTGCTACGTAACCTCGATCTAGTCACCTGATATTTTAGACTGGGAATGAACTCGCGTATGCTTTAGATTGGGATGAAATTGAAGCCTAAGTTCAACCCAATGAAACGAGATCGCGGGCATTCAACGGATCGGAGAGGCCGATCGAAGAGGTATAATGCAAAAGCCAGGGATCAGCCCAGTCCCCCTCTGCGTGTTGCCGATCCCGTTGCCGGACCAGCTGCCACAACCCTCGGTCCGATTGGGGCTTAGATGTGGAATGTACTCTGTATGCCTAAGCCAACCCACGAAATGAGCGTACGAGAGCTTAGTCGACCAGAGAGGCAGGATGTGCAACCAAGGATCGAACGGGTGGTAGGTGGGTTCAAGCACATCTTCATATTTCTGCCATGCCAATGCCATTTTTATGGCTTGTAAATTCATACAATGGTCCCCTAAGCCTTCATGTGAAGTTTTGTGGCAAGACGACCCATTTTCTATTTTTCACGATTTTCAAAACTTTTTGAGGTTCAGGATTTTTTCAAAATTTTTTTCGAAAGAGTTTTGTCCCCAAATTTGGTAGAGGTGATCCTTGTATTTTTGTTCGCATGCACAAAAAAATTTAGCTAAAAACTCGAAGTGGAGAAGATTTTGTGACCGTTTGAAAAAAGTGTCCCCATTTCAGACACTTTAATGGCTACTGGCAGCAAACCTATAAAATCTCAAATGCTCTTTAAGGGGGTGTGAGTTTTTGAGGTTTGATGAGGGACAGGGGGCCAATATAAGGGCCAAGTACCAGCACCCATCAGACATCATGTGCGCACACCCCCCGGCCCCCCCAATCGTCGGAATCCCCAATGCCGTTGGTTAGGCTCTCCGACGATGCTCCGATGATGGTGCCCTGGGCAAAAAAAATACCGCACCAGCACATGCCCAAGCCCAGCATGTGCACCGTTGCTCAAAATCTTAGATTGGGAATGAGCTCCGTATGCTTAGACATGGAATGAACTCCGTATCCCTAAGCCAACCCACGAAATGAGTGTGCGAGCGCTCAGCCGACTGGAGAGGCAGAATATGCAAGCCGGGGATTGGCCCGGTCCGCCCTGCATGCTGTCGATCTTGCTGCCACAACCCTCGTTCAGTCTGATCTTAGACTGGGAATGAACTCCATATGCATAAGTCAACCCATGAAATGATCGCGCGGGGCGCTGAACCGGTCGAAGAGGCATAATACACAAGCCGAGGATCGGCTCGGTCCCCCCTCTGCTTGCTACCGGTCCCCCTCTACGTGCTGCCGGTCCTGCTACCATAACCCTTGGTCCGACTGGGTCTTAGACATGGAATGAGCTCCCTATGCCTAAGCTAACCCATGAAACGGGCGTGCGGGCGCTCAGCCGGCCGGAGAGGCAGAATGCACAAGCCGGGGATCGGCCAGGTCCCCCCTGCGTGCTACTGATCCTACTGTCGCAACACTCGGCTCAGTTCAATCTTAGACTGGGAATGAACTCCGTATGCTTAGACTGGGGATGAACTTCGTTGGCCTAAGTCAACCCACGAAATGAGCGTATGGGCGCTCAGCCGACTGGAGAGGCATAATGCGTAAGCCGAGGATTAGCCTGGTCCCCCTCTGCATGCTGTCGATCCCGCTGCCGGTCCTGCTACCACAACCCTCTGTCCAGTTAGGGCTTAGATGTGGAATGTGCTCCGTATGCCTAAGCCAACCCACGAAACGAATGTGCGGGCGCTCAGCCGGCCGGTGAGGCAAAATGCGCAAGCCGGGGATCGGCTCGATTCCCCTTATGTGCTGCCGATCCTACTACCGCAACCCCCGATCCGGTCTGATCTTAGACTGGGAATAAACTCTGTATGCTTAGACTGGGGATGAACTCCGTATGCCTAAGGCAACCCACAAAACGAGCGTACGGGTGCTCAGCCGACCAGAGAGGTAGGATGCACAAGCTGGGGATCGAACGGGTCGTAGGTGGGTTCAAGCACATCTTCATATTTCTATCGTGCCAATGCCATTTTTATGGCTTGTAAATTCATACAATGGTCCCCTAAGCCATCATGTGATGTTTCGTGGCAAGACGACCCATTTTCTATTTTTAACAATTTTTGAAACTTTATGGGGTTCGAGATTTTTTAAAATTTTTTTAGAAAGACTTTTGTCCCCAAATTGGTAGAGGTGATCCTTGTATGTTTGTTGGCATGCATAAAAAAATTCAGCTAAAAACTCGAAGTGGAGAAGATTTTGTGACCGTTTGAAAAAAGTGTCCCCATTTCAGACACTTTAATCGCTACTGGCAGCAAACCTATAAAATCTCAAATGCTCTTTAAGGGGGTGTGAGTTCTTGAGGTTTGATGAGGGATAGGGGGCCAATATAAGACCCAAGTACCAGCATCCATCAAACATCATGTGCGCACACCCCCCGGCCCCCCTAATCGCCGGAACCTCCAATGTCGTCGGTTAGGCTCTCCGGGGATGCTCCGACGATGCTCCAGCGATGGTGCCCCTTGCGAAAAAAATGTGGCACCAGCACATGCCCAAGCCCAGCATGTGCACTGTGCCTCAAAATCTTAGATTGGGAATGAGCTCCGTATGCTTAGACATGGAATGACTCCGTATGCCTAAGCCAACCCATGAAACGAGCGTACGTGCGCTCAGCCGATTGGAGAGGCAGAATGCGTAAGCCGGGGATAGACCCGATCCCCCCCTACATGCTGTCGATCCTGCTACCGTAACCCTCAATATGCTTCGATCTTAGATTGGGAATGAACTCCGTATGCATAAGTCAACCCACAAAATGAGCGTGCGGGCGCTGAGCCGGCCGAAGAGGCATAAGTCACAAGCCGGGGATCGGCCCGGTCCCCCCTGCTGCTGCCAATCCTACTGCCGCAACCCTCGGTCCGGTTCGATCTTAGACTGGGAATGAACTCTGTATGCTTAGACTGGGGATGAACTCCGTATGCCTAAGTCAACCCATGGAACGAGTGTTTCGACGTTCAGCCGGTCGGAGAGGCTGGCCGGAGAGGCATAATGTGCAAGCTGAGGATCAGCCTGGTCCCCCCTCTATGTGTTGCCGATCCCACTACCGGTCTTGCTGCCATAACCCTCGATCCTGCTGGGGCTTAGATGTGGAATGCACTCTGTATGCCTAAGCCAACCTGCGAAATGAGCGTACGGGAGCTCAGCTGATCGGAGAGGCAGAATTACAAGCTGGGGATCGACCCGGTCCCCCTTACGTGCTATCGATCCTGCTGCCGCAACCCTCAGTCTGATCCGATCTTAGACTGGGAATGAACTCCGTATGCATAAGTCGATCCCCCTGCATGCTGCCAATCCTGCTACCGCAACCCTCGGTCCGGTCTGATCTTACACTGGGAATGAACTCTGTATGCTTAGATGGGGGATGAACTCCGTATGCCTAAGTCAACCCACAAAACGAGCATGCGGGCGCTCAACCGACTCGAGAGGCCAGTCGGAGAGGCATAATGCTCAAGTCAGGATCAACCCGGTCCCTCTCTGTGTGCTATCGATCCCGCTGCTAGTCTTGCTACCACAACCCTCGGTCCGACTGGGGCTTAGACGGGGAATGTACTCTGTAGGCCTAAGCCAACCCACGAAACGAGCGTGCAGGCGCTCAGCTGGCCGGAGAGGCAGAATGCACAAATTGAGGATCGGCTCGGTCACCCCTATGTGCTACCGATCCTGCTACCGCAACCCTCGATCCGATCTGATCTTAGACTGGGAATGAACTCCGTATGCTTAGACTGGGGATGAACTCTGTATGCCTAAGTCAACCCACGAAGCAAGCATGCGGGCGCTTAGCCGACCGGAGAGGCCGGCTTGAGAGGCATAATGTGCAAGTTAGGGATCAACCCGATCCCCCTCTACGTGCTGCCTATCCCGCTGTCGGTCCTGCTGTGACAACCCTCGATCCAGCTGGGGTTTAGACATGGAATGTACTCCGTATGCCTAAGCCAACCCATGAAACAAGCATGCGGGCGCTCAACCGACCGAAAAGGCAGAATGCACAAGTCGGGGATCAGTTTGGTCCCCCCTGCGTGCTGCCAATCCTACTGCCACAACCCTTAATCTGGTTCGATCTTAGACTGGGAATGAACTCCGTATGCTTACACTGGGGATGAACTCCGTATGCCTAAGTCAACCCACGAAACGAGCGTACGGGCGCTCAACCGACCGGAGAGGCCGATCGGAGAGGCATAATGCGTAAGCCGGGGATCAGCTTGATCCCCTTCTGCGTGCTACTGATTCCACTATCGATCCTACTTCCATAACCCTCGGTTTCGCTAGGGCTTAGATGTGGAATGTACTCCGTATGCCTAAGCCAACCCACGAAACGAGCATACGGGCGCTCAACTGGCCGAAGAGGTAGAATGTGCAAGCCGGGGATCGGCCCGATCCCCCCTGCATGCTACCGATCCTGCTACCGCAAACCTTGGTCTGGTCCGATCTTAGACTCTGAATGAACTCCGTATGCATAAGTCAACCCACGAAACGAGCGTGCGGGCGCTAAGCCGACCGAAGAGGCATAATGCGCAAGTCGGGGCCCGACTAGGTCCCCCCTACGTGCTGCCGATTCTACTACCACAACCTTCGGTCCGGTCCGATCTTAGACGGGGAATGAACTCCATATTCTTAGACTAGGGATGAACTCTGTATGCCTAAGTCAACCCATGAAATGAGCATTTGGACGCTCAGTCGATCGGAGAGGTCGGTCGGAGAGGCATAATGTGCAAGCCGAGGATCAGCCTGGTCCCCCTCTACGTGTTGTCGATCTCACTACCGATCTTGCTGCCACAACCCTCGGTCCTGCTGGGGCTTAGACGTGAAATGTACTCTGTATGCGTAAGCCAACCCACGAAACGAGTGTGCGGGCGCTCAGCCGACCGAAAAGGTAGAATGCGCAAGCCAGGGATCGGCTCGATCCCTCTTACGTCCTGCCGATCCTGTTGTCACAACCCTCGATCTGGTCTGATCTTAGATTGGGAATGAACTCTGTATGCATGGACTGGGGATGAACCCCTACAATGGTTGTTTCGAGACGACCCGATCCCATGGCCGGTCCTGCTGCCACAACCCTCGGTCCAACTGGGGCTTAGACGTGGAATGTACTCCACATGCCTAAGCCAACCCACGAAACGAGCGTGCGAGAGCTCAACAGGCCGGAGAGGTAGAATGCGCAAGCCGGGGATTGACCCGAACCCCCCTGCGTGCTATTGATCTTGCTACTGCAACCCTCGGTCCGGTCCGATCTTAGACTGGGAATGACCTCCGTATGCATAAGTCAACCCATGAAACGAGTGTACGAGCATTGAGCCGATCGAAGAGCCATAATGCACAAGCCGGGGATCGGCTCGATCCCCCTCTACGTGTTGCCACATCCCTCGGTCCGACTGGGGCTTAGACATGGAATGAGCTCCCTATGCCTAAGCCGACCCATGAAACGGGTGTGCGGGCGCTCAGCCAGCCGGAGAGGCAGAATGCACAAGCTGGGGATCGGCCCGGTCACCCCTGCGTGCTACCTATCCTGCTGCCACAACCCTTGGCCCGGTTCGATCTTAGACTGGGAATGAACTTCGTATGCTTAGACTGGGGATGAACTCCGTATGCCTAAGTCAACTGACGAAACGAGCGTGCGGACGCTCAGTCGATCAGAGAGATCGATCGGAGAGGCATAATGCACAAGCTGAGGATCAGCCCGATCCCCTTCTGCTTGCTACCGATCCCGCTACCGGTCTTGCTGTCATAACCCTCGATCCGGCTAGGGCTTAGATGTGGAATGTACTCCGTATGCCTAAGCCAACCCACGAAACGAGCATACGGGCGCTCAACTGGCCGAAGAGGTAGAATGTGCAAGCCGGGGATCGGCCCGATCCCCCCTGCATGCTACCGATCCTGCTACCGCAAACCTTGGTCTGGTCCGATCTTAGACTCTGAATGAACTCCGTATGCATAAGTCAACCCACGAAACGAGCGTGCGGGCGCTAAGCCGACCGAAGAGGCATAATGCGCAAGTCGGGGCCCGACTAGGTCCCCCCTACGTGCTGCCGATTCTACTACCACAACCTTCGGTCCGGTCCGATCTTAGACGGGGAATGAACTCCATATTCTTAGACTAGGGATGAACTCTGTATGCCTAAGTCAACCCATGAAATGAGCATTTGGACGCTCAGTCGATCGGAGAGGTCGGTCGGAGAGGCATAATGTGCAAGCCGAGGATCAGCCTGGTCCCCCTCTACGTGTTGTCGATCTCACTACCGATCTTGCTGCCACAACCCTCGGTCCTGCTGGGGCTTAGACGTGAAATGTACTCTGTATGCGTAAGCCAACCCACGAAACGAGTGTGCGGGCGCTCAGCCGACCGAAAAGGTAGAATGCGCAAGCCAGGGATCGGCCCGATCCCCCTTACGTCCTGCCGATCCTGTTGTCACAACCCTCGATCTGGTCTGATCTTAGATTGGGAATGAACTCTGTATGCATGGACTGGGGATGAACCCCTACAATGGTTGTTTCGAGACGACCCGATCCCATGGCCGGTCCTGCTGCCACAACCCTCGGTCCAACTGGGGCTTAGACGTGGAATGTACTCCACATGCCTAAGCCAACCCACGAAACGAGCGTGCGAGAGCTCAACAGGCCGGAGAGGTAGAATGCGCAAGCCGGGGATTGACCCGAACCCCCCTGCGTGCTATTGATCTTGCTACTGCAACCCTCGGTCCGGTCCGATCTTAGACTGGGAATGACCTCCGTATGCATAAGTCAACCCATGAAACGAGCGTACGGCATTGAGCCGATCGAAGAGCCATAATGCACAAGCCGGGGATCGGCTCGATCCCCCTCTACGTGTTGCCACATCCCTCGGTCCGACTGGGGCTTAGACATGGAATGAGCTCCCTATGCCTAAGCCGACCCATGAAACGGGTGTGCGGGCGCTCAGCCAGCCGGAGAGGCAGAATGCACAAGCTGGGGATCGGCCCGGTCACCCCTGCGTGCTACCTATCCTGCTGCCACAACCCTTGGCCCGGTTCGATCTTAGACTGGGAATGAACTTCGTATGCTTAGACTGGGGATGAACTCCGTATGCCTAAGTCAACTGACGAAACGAGCGTGCGGACGCTCAGTCGATCAGAGAGATCGGTCGGAGAGGCATAATGCACAAGCTGAGGATCAGCCCGATCCCCTTCTGCTTGCTACCGATCCCGCTACCGGTCTTGCTGTCATAACCCTCGATCCGGCTAGGGCTTAGATGTGGAATGTACTCCGTATGCCTAAGCCAACCCACGAAACGAGCATGCGGGCGCTCAGTCGATCGGAGAGGCAGAATGCGCAAGCTGGGGATTGACTCGGTCCCCCCTGCGTGCTACCGATCCTACTACCGCAACCCTTGATCTGGTCCGATCTTAGATTGGGAATGAACTCCGTATGCTTAGACTAAGGATGAAACTCCGTATGTCTAAGTCAACCCATGAAACGAGCGTGCGGGCGTTCAGCCTACTAGAGAGGCAGGATGCCCCCCCAATCATCAGAACCCTAATGCCACCGATTAGGCTCTCCGATGATGCACCGACGATTGTGCCCCAAGCGAAAACAATGCGGCACCAGCACATGCCCGAGCCCAGCATGTGCACCGTGGCTCAAAATCTTAGATTGGGAATGAGCTCCATATGCTTAGGCATGGAATGAACTCCGTATGCCTAAGCCAAACCACGAAACGAGCGTGCGGGTGCTCAGTCGACCGAAGAGGCAAAATATGCAAGCTGGGGATCGACCCGATCCCCCTATATGCTGTCGATCCTGCTGCCGTAGCCCTCGGTCCGATCCGATCTTAGACTGGGAATGAACTCCATATGCATACGTCGACCCACGAAACGAGCGTACGGGTGCTGAGCCGATCGAAGAGGCATAATGCGCAAGCCGGGGATCAGCCCGATCCCACTCTGCATGCTGTCGGTCCTGTAGCCACAACCCTCGGTCTGGTTGGGGCTTAGACATGGAATGAGCCCCTATGCCTAAGCCAACCCACGAAACAGGCGTGCGGGCGCTCGGCGGTCGGAGAAGCAAAATGCGCAAGCCGGGGATCGACCCGGTCCCCCCTGCATGCTACCAATCCTGCTACCACAACCCTCAGTCTGGTCCGATCTTACACTGGGAATGAACTTCGTTTGCTTAGACGGGGGATGAACTCCGTATGCCTAAGTCAACCCATGAAACGAGAATGCGGGCGCTCAACCGGCTGGAGAGGCCGATCGGAGAGGCATAATGCTCAAGTCGGGGATCAGCTCGGTCCTCCTCTGCGTGCTATCAATCCTGCTGCCAGTCCTGCTACCACAACCCTTGGTCCGGCCGGGGCTTAGACGTGGAATGTACTCTGTATGCCTAAGCCAACCCACGAAACGAACGTACGGATGCTCAGCCGGTCGGAGAGGCAGAATGCGCAAGCTGAGGATCGGCTCGGTCACCCCTGCGTGCTGCCGATCCTGCTGTCGCAACCCTCAATCCGGTCTGATCTTAGACTGGGAATGAACTCCGTATGCCTAGACTGGGGATGAACTCTGTATGCCTAAGTCAACCCATGAAGCGAGCGTGCGGGCGCTCAGCCGATCGGAGAGGCCTGCCTTAGAGGCATAATGCACAAGTCGGGGATCAACCCGATCCCCCTCTGCGTGCTGCCTATCCCGCTATTGGTCCTGCTATGACAACCCTCGATCCGACTGGGGCTTAGACGTGGAATGTACTCCGTATGCCTAAGCCAACCCACGAAATGAACGTGCGGGCGCTCAGCCGACCGGAGAGGCAGAATGCACAAGTCGGAGATCAGCTCGACCCCCCTATGTGCTTCCGATCCCGCTGCCACAACCCTCGATCCGGTTCGATCTTAGACTGGGAATGAACTCCGTATGCTTAAACTGGGGATGAACTCCGTATGCCTAAGTCAACCTACGAAACGAGTGTGTGGGCGCTCAGCCGACCAGAAAGGCCGGTCGGAGAGGCATAATGCGTAAGTCGAGGATCAGCTCGGTCCCCCTCTACATTCTGCCGATCCCACTGCCGGTCCTGCTTCCACAAACCTCAGTTCCGCTAGGACTTAGATGTGGAATGTACTCTGTATGCCTAAGCCAACCCACAAAACAAACGTACGGGCACTCAGTCGGTCAGGGAGGCAGAATACGCAAGCTGGGGATCAGCCCGATCCCCCTTGCATGTTACCGATCCTGCTACCGTAACCCTTGGTCCGATCCGATCTTAGACTTTGAATGAACTCCGTATGCATAAGTCAACCCACGAAACGAGAGTACGGGTGCTGAGCCGGTCGAAGAGGCATAATGCACAAACTAGGGATTGGCTTGGTCGCCCTCTGCGTGCTGTCAATCCCGCTGTCACAACCCTCGATCCGGCTGGGGCTTAGACATGGAATGAGCTCCCTATGCCAAAGCCAACACACAAAACGAGGGTACGGGCGCTCAGCCGGCCAAAGAGGTAGAATGCACAAGCCGGGGATTAGTCCGGTCCCCCCGATGTGCTGTCGGTCTTACTGCTGTAACCTTTGGTCCGATCTGATCTTAGACTGGGAATGGACTCTGTATGCTTAGACTGGGGATGAACTCCATATGCCTAAGTCAACCCATGAAACGAGTGTGCGGGCACTCAGCCGGTTGGAGAGGCATGATGCGTAAGCTGAGGATTGGCTCGATCCCCCTCTGCGTGCTATCGGTCCTGCTGCCACAACCCTCAATCCGGCTGGGGCTTAAACGTGGAATGTACTCCGTATGCCTAAGCCAACCCACGAAATGAGCATGCGGGCGCTCAACCGACAGGAGAGGCAGAATGCGCAAGCCGGGGATCGACCCGATCCCCCCTACGTGCGGTCGATCCTGCTGTCGTAACCCTCGGTCCAGTCCAATCTTAGGCTGGGAATGAACTCCGTATGCATAAGTCAACCCACGAAACAAGCGTGCGGGCACTCAGCCGGCCGAAGAGGCATAATGCGCAAGTCGGGGATCGGCCCGATCCTCCTCTGTGTGCTGCCGGTCCTGTTGCCACAACCTTCGATCCGGCTGGGGCTTAGACATGGAATGAGCTCCCTATGCCTAAGATAACCCATGAAACGGGCGTGCGGGCACTCAACCGACCGAAGAGGCAGAATGCGCAAGCTAGGGATCGGCCCGATCCACCCTGCGTGCTATCAATCCTGCTACCGCAACCCTCGGTCCAGTCCGATCTTACACTGGGAATGAACTCCGTAAGCTTAGACTGGGGATGAACTCCGTATGCCTAAGTCAACCCATGAAACGAGCGTGCGGGCGCTCAGCCGGCTAGAGAGGCCAGTCGAAAAGGCATAATGTGCAAGCTGAGGATTAGCTCGGTCCCCCTCTACGTGCTGTCGATCCCGCTGCCGGTCCTGCTGCCACAACCCTCGGTCTGGCTGGGCCTTAGACATGGAATGTACTCTGTATGCCTAAGCCAACCCACGAAATGAACGTGCAGGCACTCAGCCGATCGGAAAGGTAAAATGTGCAAGCCGAGAATCAGCCCGATCCCCCCTGCGTGCTGCCGATCCTACTGTCGCAACCCTCGATCTGGTTCGATCTTAGACTGTGAATGAACTCTGTATGCTTAGACTGGGGATGAACTCCGTTTGCCTAAGTCAACCCATGAAACAAGCGTGTGGGCACTCAGCCGGTCAGAGAAGCATAATGCGTAAGCCAAGGATCAGCCCGATCCCCCTCTACGTGCTGCGATCCCGTCGTCGGTCCTGCTGCCACATCCTCGTTCCAGCTGGGGCTTAGATGTGGAATGTACTCTGTATGCCTAAGTCAACCCACGAAACGAGCGTCTGGGCGCTCAACCGATCGGAGAAATAGAATGTGCAAGCTGAGGATCGACCCGGTCCCCCCTGCGTGCTACCGATCCTGCTACCGCAATCCTCGATCTGGTCCAATCTTAGACTGGGAATGAACTCCGTATGCTTAGACTGGGATGAACTTCGTATGCCTAAGCCAACCCGCAAAACGAGCGTGCGGGCGCTCAGCCGACCAGAGAGGCAGGATGCGCAAGTCGGGGATCGAACGAGTGGTAGGTTGGTTCAAGCACATCTTCATATTTCTGCCATGCCAATGCCATTTTTATGGCTTGTATATTCATACAATGGTCCCTTAAGCCTTGATGTGAAGTTTCGTGGCAAGATGACCCGTTTTCTATTTTGCACGATTTTCAAAACTTTTTACGGTTGGGATTTTTTAAAATTTTTTTAGAAAGAGTTTTGCCCCAAATTTGGTAGAGGTGATCCTTGTATTTTTGTTGGCATGCACAAAAATATTCAGCTAAAAACTTGAAGTGGAGAAGATTTTGTGACCGTTTGAAAAAAGTGTCCCCATTTCAGACACTTTAATGGCTACTAGCAGCAAACCTATAAAATCTCAAATGCTCTTTAAAGGGGTGTGAGTTCTCGAGGTTTGATGAGGGATAGGGGGCCAATATAGGGGCCAAGTACCAGCACCCTTCGCACATCAAGTGCGCACACCCTCCGACCCCCAATCGTCGGAACCCCCAATGCCGTCGGTTATGCTCTCCGACGATGCTTCGATGATGGTGCCCCGGGCAAAAAAAATGCCGCACCAGCACATGCTCGAGTCCAGCATGTGCACCATGGCCCAAAATCTTAGATTGAGAATGAGCTCCGTATGCTTAGACATGGAATGAACTCCGTATGCCTAAGCCAACCCATGAAACGAGCGTACGGGCGTTCAGTCGGTCGGAGAGGCAGAATGCGAAAGTCGAGGATCTACCTGGTCCCCCCCTGCGTGCTGTCAATCCTGCTACCGTAACCCTCGGTTCGGTCTGATCTTATACTAGGAATGAACTCCATATGCATAAGTCAACCCATGAAACGAGCGTACAGGTGCTGAGCAGGTCAAAGAGGAATAATGCGCAAGCCGGGGATCGACCCGATCCCTCTGTGCGTGCTGCTGGTCCCGCTGCCACAACCCTCGGTCTGACTGGGGCTTAGACATGGAATGAGCTCCCTATGCCTAAGCCAACCCATGAAATGGGCGGGCGGGTGCTCAACCGATCGGAGAGGCAGAATGAGCAAGTTAGGGATCAGCTCGGGCCCTCCTGCGTGCTGCTGATCCTGCTGCCACAACCTTCGGTCCAGTCTGATCTTAGACTGGAAATGAACTCCATATTCTTAGACTGGGGATGAACTCCGTATGCCTAAGTCAACCCACGAAACGAGCGTGCGGGCACTTAGTCGGCCGGAGAGGCCTGTCGAAGAGGCATAATGCACAAGTCGAGGATCAGCTCGACCCCCCTCTGTATGCTGCCGATCCCACTGTCGGTCCTGCTACCACAACCCTCAGTCCGACTGGGGCTTAGACGTGGAATGTACTCCGTATGCCTAAGCTAACCCACGAAACGAGCGTGCAGACGCTCAGTCGACCGGAGAGGCAGAATGCGCAAGTCGAGGATCGACTCGATCCCCTCTATGTGCTATTGATCCTATTGCCGCAACCCTTGATCCGGTTCGATCTTGCTGGGATGAACTGATGCTTAGACTGGGATGAACTTGTATGCCTAAGCCAACCCACGAAACGAGCGTGCGGGCGCTCAACCAGCAGGAGAGACCAATCGGAGAGGCATAATGTGCAAGCTGGGGATCCGCTCGGTCCCCCTCTGCGTGCATTCCGCCGCTCTTGGTCCTAGCTACCACAACTCGTTTCTGTGGGGGCTTAGCATACGAAGTACATTTGAGTCTAAGCCAACCCCGAATGAAGTTTGGCGCTCAGTCGGTCGAGAGAGGATCGAAGCACGCAGTGGGGATCGATCCCGTGCACATGCTGCTGCTCCGATCGCTGAGCGCGTAACGCTCGTTTCCGGTTGACTTAGCTAAGAATAACTCCGTATGCTTAGCCCTAGGGATAAATCAATGCCTAAGTCAACCCATGAAACGAGTGTGTGGGCGCTCAGCCGGTCGAAGAGGCCAGCCGAAGAGGCATAATGCGTAAGCCAGGGATCAGTCCGGTCCCCTTCTGTGTGCTACTGCTCCCACTACCGGTCCTGCTACCACAACCCTCGATCCAGCTGGGGCTTAGACATGGAATGTACTCCATATGCCTAAGCCAACCCACGAAACGAGCGTGCGGGCGCTCAGCCGGCCGGAGAGACAGAATGCACAAGTCGGGGATCAACTCGGTCCCCCTGCATGCTGTCAATCCTACTGTCGCAACCCTCAATCCGATCTGATCTTAGACTGGGAATGAACTCTGTATGCTTAGACTGGGGATGAACTCCGTATGCCTAAGTCAACAAATGAAACGAGCGTACGGGTGCTCAGCAGGCCAGAGGCGCTGACCAGAGAGGCATAATGCGGAAGCCGAGGATCAACCCGATCACCCTCTGCGTGCTGTCGATCTTGCTGTCGGTCCTACTGCCACAACCCTCGGTCCGACTGGGGCTTAGACGTGGAATGTACTCCTTATGCCTAAGCCAACCCATGAAACGAGTGTGCGGGCGCTCAATCGATCGAAGAGGTAGAATGCGCAAGGCAGGGATCAGCCCGGTACCCCCAGTGTGCTGTCAATCCTGCTACTGCAACCTTCAATCCGATCCGATTTTAGACTGGGAATAAACTCCGTATGCCTAAGTCAACCCACGAAACAAGCGTGCGGGCGCTCAGCCAACTAGAGAGGCAGGATCCGCAAGTCAGGAATCGAACGGGTGGTAGGTGGGTTCAAGCACATCTTCATATTTCTACCATGCCAATGCCATTTTTATGGCCCAGTCCCCCTCTGCATGCTGCCGGTCCGACTGTTGCTTAGACATGGAACGAGCTCCCTATGCTTATGCCAATGCACGAAACGGACGTGAGGGCACTCAGCTGGTCGGAGAGGGAGAATGCACAAGTCAGGGATCGGCCTGATCCCCCCTGCGTGGCACCGATCCTGTTGTCGTAACCCTCGGTTCGGTCTGATACTAGACTGGGAATGAACTCCGTATGCTGAGATTGGGAATGAACTCTGTATGCCTAAGTCAACCCATGAAACGAGCTTGCGGGCACTCAGCCGACCGGAGAGGTCGGCTGGAGAGGCATAATGCTTAAGTCGGGGATCAGCTTGATCCCCCTCTGCGTGCTGCTGATCCCATAACCCATAGTCCAGCTGGGGCTTAGATGTGGAATGTACTTCGTATGCCTAAGCCAACCCATGAAACGAGCGTGCGGGTGCTTAACCGACCGAAGAGGTAGAATGCACAAGCCGAGGATCAGCGCGGTCCCCCCTGCATGCTACCGATCTTGCTGTCACAACCCTCGATCCAATCTGATCTTAGATTGGTAATGAATTCTGTATGCTTATACTGGGGATGAATTCCGTATGCCTAAGTCAACCCCCGAAACGTGGGTGCGGGCGCTCAGTCGACCAGAGAGGTAGGATGCGTAAGTTGGGGATCGAACGGGTGGTAGGTGGGTTTAAGCACATCTTCATTTTTCTACCATGCCAATGCCATTTTTATGGCTTGTAAATTTATACAATGGTCCCCAAAGCCTTCATGTGATGTTTCGTGGCAAGACAACCCGTTTTCTATTTTTCACGATTTTTGAAACTTTTTACGGTTCGGGATTTTTTTTTATTTTTTTAGAAATAGTTTTGTCCCTAAATTTGGTAGAGGTGATCCTTGTATTTTTGTTGGCATGCACAAAAATATTCAGCTGAAAACTCGAAGTGGAGAAGATTTTGTGGACGTTTGAAAAAAGTGTCCCCATTTCAGACACTTTAATGGCTACTGGCAGCAAACCTATAAAATCTCAAACGCTCTTTAAGAGGGAGTGAGTTCTCAAGGTTTGATGAGGGATAGGGGGCCAATATAAGGGCCAAGTACCAGCATCCATCGCACATCATGTGCGCACACCCCTCGGCCCCCCCAATCGTCGGAACCCCCAATGCCGTCGGTTCGGCTCTCTGGTGATGCTTTGACGATGGTTTGACGATGGTGCCCCGAGCAAAACAGCACATGCCCGAGCCCAGCATGTGCACCGTGGCTCAAAATCTTAGATTGGGAATGAGCTCCGTATGCTTAGACATGGAATGAACTTCGTATGCCTAAGCCAACCCACGAAACGAGCCTGCAGGTGCTCAGCCGGCTAGAGAGGCAGAATGGGCAAATCGGGGATCGACCCGATCCCGCCCTACGTGCTGTCGATCCTGCTGTCACAATCCTCAATCTGATCCGATCTTAGACTGGGAATGAACTCCGTATGCATAAGTAAACCCATGAAACGAGCGTGTGGGTGTTGAGCTGGGCGAAGAGGCATAATGCGCAAGCCGAGGATCAGCCCGGTCCCTCTCTTCGTGCTGCAGGTCCGGCTGCCACAACCCTTGGTCCGACTGGCGCTTAGACACGGAATGAGCTCCCTATGCCTAAGCCAATCCACGAAACGAGCGTGCGGGCGCTCAGCCGACCGAAGAGGTAGAATGCACAAGCTGGGAATCAGCTCGGTCCCCCCTGCATGCTGTCGATCCCACTGTCGGTTCTGCTACCACAACCCTCGGTCTGGCTAGGGCTTAGACGTGGAATGTACTCCGTATGCCTATGCCAACCTACGAAACGAGTGTGTGGGCATTCAGTCGACCGGACAGGCAGAATGCGCAAGCCGGGGATCGGCCCGGTCCCCCTTGCGTGCTGTCGATCCTGCTGCCGCAACCTTCAATCCGGTCTAATCTTAGACTGGGAATGAACTCCGTATGCTTACACTAAGGATGAACTTCGTATGCCTAACTCAACCTATGAAACGAGCGTACGGGTGCCCAGCCGACCGGAGAGGCCTGCCAGAGAGGCATAATGTACAAGCCGAGGATTATCTTGATCCCCCTCTACGTGCTGCCAATCCCACTGTCGGTCATGCTGCCATAACTCTCGGTCCGACTGGGGCTTAGACATGGAATGTACTCCGTATGCCTAAATCAACCCACGAAATGAACGTGCATGTGCTCAGCCAGTCAAAGAGGTAGAATGTGCAAGCCAGGAATTGGCCTAATTCCCCTTACGTGCTGTCGATCCTGTTACTGCAACCCTCGATCCGATCCGATCTTATACTAGGAATGAACTCCGTATGCTTAGACTAGGGATGAACTCCGTATGCCTAAGTCAACCCATAAAATGAGTGTGCGGCCGCTCAGCAGGCCGCAGAGGAATAATGCGCAAGTCGGGGATCAGCCCGGTCCCCTCTGCGTGCTGCCGATCCCGCTGCCGGTCCTGCAGCCACAACCCTCGATTCGACTGGGGCTTAGACGTCGAATGAACTTCGTATGCCTAAGCCAACCCATGAAATGAGCGTGCGGGTGCCTAGTCGGTCGAAAAGGCAGAATGCATAAGCCGAGGATCGGCTTGGTCCCCCCTGCGTGCTACCGATCCTACTGCCACAACCCTCGATCCGATCTGATCTTAGACTGGTAATGAACTCCATATGCTTAGACTGGGGATGAACTCCGTATGCCTAACTCAACCCCCGAAACGTGCGTGCGAGCACTCAGCCGACCAAAGAGGCAGGATGCGTAACCGGGGATCGAACGGGTGGTAGGTGGGTTCAAGCACATCTTCATATTTCTGCCATGCCAATGCCATTTTTATGGCTTGTAAATTCATACAATGGTCCCCTAAGCCTTCATGTGAAGTTTCGTGGCAAGAAGACCCGTTTTCTATTTTTCATGATTTTTAAAACTTTTTGCGGTTCGGGATTTTTTTAAATTTTTTTAGAAAGAGTTTTGTCCCCAAATTTGGTAGAGGTGATCCTTGTATTTTTATTGGCATGGGTAAAAAACTTTAGCTAAAAACTCGAGGTGGAGAAGATTTTGTGACCGTTTGAAAAAAGTGTCCCCATTTTAGACACTTTAATGGCTACTGGCAGCAAACCTATAAAATCTCAAATGCTCTTTAAGGGGGTGTGAGTTCTCTAGGTTTGATGAGGGATAGGGGGCCAATATAAGGGCCAAGTACCAGCAGCCATCGCACATCATGTGCGCACACCCCCTGGCCCCTCTAATCGTCGGAACCCCCAATGTCGTCTGTTAGGCTCTCTGGCGATGCTCCGGCGATGCTCTGGCGATGGTGCCCCGAGCGAAAAAAATGCGACACCATCACATGCCCGAGCCTAACTTGTGTAACGTGGCTCAAAATCTTAGATTGGGAATGAGCTTCGTATGCTTAGACATGGAATGAAGTCTATATGCCTAAGCCAACCCATGAAATGAGCGTGCAGGTGGTCAGCCGATCGGAGAGGCAGAATGCGCAAGCCGAGGATCGACTCGGTCCCCCCTGTGAGATGTCGATCCTACTACTGCAACCCTCGGTTTGATCCGATCTTACACTGGGAATGAACTCCGTATGCATAAGTCAACTCACGAAATGAGTGTACGGGCGCTGAACCGGCCGAAGAGGCATAATGCGCAAGCTGGGGATCGGCCCGATCCCCCTCTAGTTCTGCCAGTCCCGCTGCCACAACCTTCGCTTCGGTTGGGGCTTAGACATGGAATGAGCTCCCTATGCCTAAGCCAACCCATGAAACGGGCGTGCGGGCGCTCAGTCGGCTGAAGAGGCAAAATGCACAAGCTGGGAATCGGCTCGGTCCCTCCTACTTGCTGCCGATCCTACTGCTGTGACCCTCGATCCGATCCGATCTTAGATTGAGAATGAACTCTATATGCTTAGACAGGGGATGAACTTCGTATGCCTAAGTCAACCCATGAAACGAGCGTGTGGGCATTCAACCGACCGGAGAGGTCGACTAGAGAGGCGTAATGCGTAAGCCGGGGATCAGCCCGGTCCCCCTCTATAAGTTGTTGATCCAGCTGCCAGTCCTGCTGCCACAACCCTTGGTCCAGCTAGGGCTTAAACATGGAATGTACTCCGTATGCCTAAGCCAACCCATGAAACGAACGTACGGTCGCTCAACCGATCGGTGAGATAGAATGCGCAAGCCAGGGATCGGCCCGATCCCCCTTGCGTTCTGTCAATCCTGCTGCGGGAACCCTCGATCCGATCTGATCTTAGACTGGGAATGAACTCCGTATGCTTAGACTGGGGATGAACTCCGTATGCCTAAGTTAACCCACGAAACGAGCGTGCAGGCGCTTAGCCGACCAAAGAGGCAAGATGCGCAAGCCGAAGATCGAATGGGTGGTAGATCGGTTCAAGCACATCTTCATACTTCTATCGTGCCAATGCCATTTTTATGGCTTGTAAATTCATACAATGGTCCCCTAAGCCTTCATTTGAAGTTTCGTGGCAATACGACCTGTTTTCTATTTTTCATTATTTTCGAAACCTTTTACGGTTCGAGATTTTTTTTAATTTTTTTAGAAAGAGTTTTTCCCCAAATTTGGTAGAGGTAATCCTTGTATTTTTGTTGGCATGCACACAACAATTCAGCTAAAAACTCGAAGATGCTCCGGTGATGGTGCCCTAGGCGAAAAAAATGTGGCACCAGGACATGCCCGAGCCCAGCATGTGCACCATGGCTAAAAATCTTAGATTGGGAAAGAGCTCTGTACGCTTAGACATGGAATGAACTCCTATGCCTAAGCCAACCCACGAATGAGTGTGTGGGTGCTCAGCTGGCTGGAGAGGTAAAATGTGCAAGCCGATGATCGACCCAGTCCCCCCTATGTGCTGTCGATCCTACTGTCGCAACCCTCGATCCGGTCCGATTTTCGGCTAGGAATGAACTCCATATGCTTAGACTGGGGATGAACTCCGTATGCCTAAGTCAACCCACGAAACGAGCATACAGGTGCTCAACCGGCCGGAGAGGCATAATACACAAGCTGGGAATCAGCCCAGTCCCCCTCTGTGCGCTACTGATCCTGCTGCCGGTCCTACTACCACAACCCTCGGTCTGGCTGGGGCTTAGACGTGGAATGTACTCCATATGCCTATGCCAACCAACGAAACGAGCGTGCGGGCGCTCAACCGATCGGAGAGGCAAAATGCGCAAGTCGGGGATTGGCCCGGCCACCCCTGTGTCCTGTCGATCCTGCTATCGCAACCCTCGATCTGATCCGATCTTAGACTGGGAATGAACTTCGTATGCTTAGACTGGAGATGAACTCCGTGTGCCTAAGTCAACCCATGAAACGAGCATGCGGGTGCTCAGCCGGCCGGAGAGGCTAGCCGGAGAGGCACAATGCGCAAGCCGGGGATCAACCCGGTCCCCCTCTGCATGCTGCCGATCCCGCTGCCGGTCCTGCTGCTGATCTTGCTATCGGTCCTGCTGCCACAACCCTTGGTCCGACTGGGGCTTAGATGTGGAATGTACTCCGTATGCCTAAGCCAACCCACGAAACGAGCGTGCGGGCCCTCAGCCGACTAAAGAGGCGGAATGCGAAAGTGTGCTATCGCAACCCTTGCGTGCTGTTGATCCTGCTGCCACAACCCTTGATCCGATCCGATCTTAGACTGGGAATGAACTCTATAAGCTTAGACTGGGGATGAACTCCGTATGCCTAAGTCAACTCACGAAACGAACGTGCAAGCGCTCAGCTGACCAGAGAGGCAGGATGCGCAAGCCGGGGTTTGAACGGGTGGTAGGTGGGCTCAAGCACATCTTCATATTTTTGCCGTGCCAGTGCCATTTTTATGGCTTGTAAATTCACACAATGGTCCCCTAAGCCTTCATGTGAAATTTCGTGGCAAGATGACCCATTTTCTATTTTTCACGATTTTTGAAACTTTTTGCGGTTCAAGATTTTTTTAAATTTTTTTAGAAAGAGTTTTGTCCCATAATTGGTAGAGGTGATCCTTGTATTTTTGTTGATGTGCACAAAAAAATTCAGCCAAAAACTCGAAGTGGAGAAGATTGTGTGACCATTTGAAAAAAGTGTCCCCATTTCAGACACTTTATTGGCTACTAGCAGCAAACCTATAAAATCTCAAATGCTCTTTAAGGGGGTGTGAGTTCTCAAGGATTGATGAGGGATAGGGGGCCAATATAAGGGCCAAGTACCAGCACCCATCGCACATCATGTGCGCACACCCCCCGCCCCCAATCACCGGAACCCCCAATATCGCCGGTTAGGCTCTCCGACGATGCTTCGATGATGGTGGCCCGGGCAAAAAAAATGTGGCACCAGCACATGCCCAAGCCCAGCATGTGCATCGTGGCTCAAAATCTTAGATTGGGAATGAGCTCCGTATGCTTAAACATGGAATGAACTCCGTATGCCAAAGCCAACCCATGAAACGAGCGTACGGGTGCTCAGCCGGCCGAAGAGGCAAAATGCACAAGCCAGGGATCGACTGGTCCCCCCTACGTACTGTCAATCCTGCTACTGCAACCCTTGGTCCAATATGATCTTAGATTGGGAATGAACTCCGTATGCATAAGTCAACCCATGAAACGAGCGTATGAGCGTTGAGCCGGCCAAAGAGGCATAATGCGGAAGCCGGGGATCGACCCGGTCCCCCTCTGCGTGCTGTCGGTCCCGCTACCACAACCCTCGGTCCAGCTGGGGTTAGACATGGAATGAGCTCCCTATGCCTAAGCCTACCCACAAAACGGGCGTGCGGGCGCTCAGCCGACCGGAGAGGCAGAATACGCAAGCCGAGGATCAGCTCGCTCCCCCCTGCGTGCTGCCGGTCCTGCTGCCTCAACCCTCGATCCGATCTGATCATAGACTAAGAATGAACTCCGTATGCTTAGACTGGGGATGAACTCCGTATCCTAAGTCAACCCATGAAACGAGTGCATGGGCGCTCAGCCAGCCGGAGAGGCATAATGTGCAAGCCGAGGATCAGCTCGATCCCCCTCTGCGTGCTGTCGATCCCATTGCCGGTCCTGCTACCACAACCATCAGTCAGGCTAGGGCTTAGACGTGGAATGTACTCTGTATGCCTAAGCCAACCTACGAAACAAACGTACGGGCACTCAACTGATCGAAGAAGTAGAATGTGCAAGCCGGGGATCGACCCAGTCCCCCACTACGTATTGCCAGTCTGACTACCACAACCCTCGGTCCGGCTTGGGCTTAGACATGGAATGAGCTCCCTATGCCTAAGCCAACCCATGAAAAGGGTGTGCGGACGGCCAGCCGATCGAAGAGGCAGAATGCGCAAGCCGGGGATCAGCCCGGTCCCCCCAACGTGCTGTCGATCCTACTGCTGCAGCCCTTTATCCGGTCCGATCTTAGACTGGGAATGAACTCCGCATGCTTAGACTGGGGATGAACTCTGTATGCCTAAGTCAACCCACAAAATGAGTGTGCGGGCGCTCAGCCTGTCGGAGAGGCGTAATGCGTAAGTCGAGGATCAGCCCGGTCCCTCTCTGTGTGCTGTCGATCTCACTGTCGGTCCTGTTGCCACAACCCTTGGTCAGGCTAGGGCTTAGACGTGGAATGTACTCCATATGCCTAAGCCAACCCACGAAACAAGCGTGCGGGCACTCAGCCAGCCGGAGAGGCAGAATGCGTAAGTCGAGGATCGGCCCGATCCCTCTTGCGTGCTATAGATCCTGCTGCCATAACCCTCGATCCGATCCAATCTTAGACTGGGAATGAACTTCGTATGCCTAAGTCAACCCATGAAACAAGTGTGCGGCCGCTCAGCCGGTCGGATAGGCATAATACTTAAGTCGGGTATCAGCCCGGTCCCTTTCTGCGTGCTGCTGATCCCGCTACCGGTCCTGCTACCTTAACCCTTGGTTCAGCTGGGGCATAGACATGGAATGTACTTCGTATGCCTAAGCCAACCCACGAAATGAGCGTGCAAGCGCTCAGCCGACCGGAGAGGCAGAATGCGTAAGCCGGGGATCGACCCGGTCCCCTCTTCGTGCTGTCGATCCTGCTGTCACAACGCTCAATCCGATCCGATCTTAGACTGGGAATGAACTCTATATGCTTAGACTGGGGATGAACTCCGTATGCTTAAGTTACCCCACGAAACGAGCGTGCAGGCGCTCAACCGACCAGAGAGGCAGGATGCGTAACCAGGGATCGAAAGGGTGGTAGGTGGGTTCACGTACATCTTCATATTTCTACCGTGCCAATGCCATTTTTATGGCTTGTAAATTCATACAACGGTCCCCTAAACCTTCATGTGAAGTTTCATGGCAAGATGACCCGTTTTTTATTTTTCACGATTTTCGAAACTTTTTTAGGTTCGGGATTTTTTTAAATTTTTTTAGAAAGATTTTTGTCCCCAAATTTGGTAGAGGTGATCCTTGTATTTTTTTTTGCATGCACAAAAAAATTCAGCTAAAAACCCGAAGTGGAGAAGATTTTGTGACCGTTTCAAAAAAGTATCCTCATTTCAGACACTTTAATGGCTACTGGCAGCAAACCTATAATATAAAATCTCAAATACCCTTTAAGGGGGTGTGAGTTCTTGAGGTTTGATGAGGGATAGGGGGCCAATATAAGGGCCAAGCACCAGCACCCATCGCACATCATGTGCGCACACCCCCGACCCCCCGAATCGCCGAAACCCCCAATGTCGTAGGTTAGGCTCTCCGGTGATACTCCGACGATGGTGCCTTGGGCGAAAAAAATGCGGCACCAGCACATGCCTGAGCCTAGCATGTGCACCGTGGCTCAAAATCTTAGATTGGGAATGAGCTCTGTATGCTTAGAAATGGAATGAACTTCGTATGTCTAAGCCAACCCATGAAACGAGTGTGCGGGTGCTCAACCGATCGGAGAGGTAGAATGCGTAAGCCGGGGATTGACCTGGTCCCCCTTTGTGCGCTGTCGATCCTGTTGCCACAACCTCGGTCCAGTCCGATCTTAGACTGGGAATGAACTCCGTGTACATAAGTCAACCCATGAAACGAGCATGTGAGAGCTGAGCCGATCGAAGAGGCAAAATGCGCAAGCCAAGGATCGGCCTGGTGCCCCTCTGCATGCTGCCGGTCCCACTACCACAACCCTCAGTCCGACTGGGGCTTAGACATGGAATGAGCTCCCTATGCCTAAGCCAACCCATGAAACGAGCGTGCGGGCACTCAGCCGGCCGAAGAGGCAGAATGCGCAAGCCGGGGATCGGCCTGGTCCCCCTTGCGTGCTGGCGATCCTACTGTCGCAACCCTAGGTCCGATCCAATCTTAGATTGGGAATGAACTTTGTATGCATAAGTCAACCTATGAAACAAGCGTGCAGGAACTTAGCCGGCCAAAGAGGCATAATGCACAAGCCGAGGATCAGCCAGGTCCCTCTCTACGTGCTGCCGGTCTCACTCCCACAACCCTCGGTCCGGTTGGGGCTTAGACATGGAATGATTTCCCTATGCCTAAGCCAACCCATGAAACGGACGTGCGGGCGCTCAGCCAGCCGGAGAGGTAGAATGCACAAGCCGAGGATTGGCCTGATCCCCCCTACATGCTGCCGATCCTGCTGCCACAACCCTTGGTTTGGTTTGATCTTAGTCTGGGGATGAACTCCATATGCTTAGACTGGGGATGAACTCTGAATGCCTAAGTTAACCCACAAAACGAGCGTGCGGGTGTTCAGTCGACCGGAGAGGCTGATCGGAGAGGCATAATGCACAAGCTGAGGATCAGCTCGGTCCCCCTCTGCGTGCTGTCGATCTCGCTGTCGATCCTGCTGTCACAACCCTCGGTCCGACTAGGGGTTAGATGTGGAATGTACTCCGTATACCTAAGCCAACCCACGAAACGAGCGTGCGGGCGCTCAGCTGGCTGGAGAGGTAAAATGTGCAAGCCGAGGATCGGTCTAGTCCCCCCCTACGTGCTGTCAATCCTGCTGCAGCAACCCTTGATCCGGTCCGATCTTAGACTGGGAATGAACTCCATATGCTTAGACTGGGGATGAACTCCGTAAGCCTAAGTCAAGCCACGAAATGAGCGTACGGCGCTCAGCCGGTCGGAGAGGCCGACCGTAGAGTCATCATGCGCAAGCCAGGGATCAGCCCGATCCCCCTCTGCGTGCCGCCAATCCCACTGCTGATCCTACTGTCATAACCCTCGATCCGGTTGGGGCTTACACATGGAATGTACTTTGTATGCCTAAGCCAACCCATGAAACGAGCATGCGGGCACTCAGCCGATTGGAGAGGCAGAATATGCAAGCCGGGGATCAGCTCGGTCCCCCCTGCGTGCTACCGATCTTGCTGCCACAACCCTTGATTCGGTCCGATCTTAGATTGGGAATGAACTCCGTATGCTTAGACAGGGGATGAACTCCGTATGCCTAAGTCAACCCACGAAACGAGCGTATGGGCGCTTAGTTGACCAGAGAGGCAGGATGCGTAAGCCGGGGATCGAACGGGTGGTAGGTGGGTACAAGCACATCTTCATATTTCTGCCATGCCAATGTGATTTTTATGGCTTGTAAATTCATACAATGGTCCTCTAAGCCTTCATGTGAAGTTTCGTGGCAAGATGACCTGTTTTCTATTTTTCACGATTTTCAAAACTTTTTACGATTTGGGATATTTTTAAATTTTTTAAGAAAGAGTTTTGTCCCCAAATTTGGTAGAGGTGATCCTTGTATTTTTGTTGGCATGCACAAAACAATTCAGCTAAAAACTCAAAGTGGAGAAGATTTTGTAACTGTTTGAAAAAAGTGTCCCTATTTCAGACACTTTAATGGCTACTGGCAGCAAACCTATAAAATCTCAAATGCTCATTAAGGGGGTGTGAGCTCTTGAGGTTTGATGAGGGATAGGGGGCCAATATAAGGGCCAAGTGCCAGCACCCATCGCACATCAAGTGCGCACACCCCCTGGCCCCCCCAATCGTCGGAACCCCCAATGTTACCGGTTAGGCTCTCTGGTGATGCTCCGGCGATGCTCAAGCGATGGTGCCCCGGGTGAAAAAAATATGGCACCAGCACATGCCCGAGCCCAGCGTGTGCACCATGGCTCAAAATCTTAGATTGGGAATGAGCTCCGTATGCTTAGACATGGAATGAACTCTGTATGCCTAAGCCAACCCATGAAACGAGCGTGCGGGCGCTCAGTCGGCCGGAGAGGCAGAATGCACAAGCCGGGGATCAACCCGGTCCCCCCTACGTGCTGTGGATCCTGCTACCACAACCCTCCGTCCGATCTGATCTTAGACTGGGAATGAACTCCGTATGCATATGTTAACCCACGAAATGAGCGTGCGGGCGTTGAGCCGGTCAAAAAGGCATAATGCGCAAGCTGAGGATCGGTCTGATCCCCCTCTACGTACTGCAGTCCCGCTGCCACAACCCTCGGTCTGACTGGGGCTTACACATGGAATGAGCTCCCCACGCCTAAGCCAACCCACGAAACGGGCGTGCGAGCTCGGTCGGAGAGGCAGAATGTGCAAGCCGGGGATCGGCTTGGTCCCTGCTACGTGCTGTCGATCCTGTTACCGCAACCCTCGGTCTAGTTCGATCTTAGATTGGGAATGGACTCCATATGCCTAGACTGGGGATGAACTCCATATGCCTAAGTCAACCCATGAAACGAGCGTGCGGGTGCTCAGCCGACCGAAGTGGTAGAATGCGCAAGCCGGGGATCGGCCTAGTCCCCGTTGCGTTCTGTCGATCCTGCTACTGCAACCCTCGGTCCGGTTCGATCTTAGATTGGGAATGGACTTCGTATGCCTAGACTGGGGATGAACT
The DNA here is from genome assembly GCF_002303985.1 of Durio zibethinus. The sequence goes on along the minus strand of NW_019167826.1, from coordinate 26,872,587 downwards.
CCGTATGCCTAAGTCAACCGACGAAACGAGCGTGTGGGCACTCAGTAGGCCGGAGAGGTCGGCCAGAGAGGCATAATGCGTAAGTCAGGGATCAGCTCGGTCCCCCTCTGCGTGCTACCGATCTCGCTTCCTGTCTTATTGCCACAACCCTCTGTCTGGCTGGGGCTTAGACGTGGAATGTACTCCGTATGCCTAAGCCAACCCATGAAACGAACGTACGGGCACTCAATCGACTGGAGACGTAGAATGCGCAAGCCAAAGATCGACTCGATCCCCCCTGTGTGCTATCGATCCTGCTGTCGCAACCCTCTATCTGGTTCGATATTAGACTAGGAATGAACTTTGTATGCTTAGACTGGGGATGAACTCCGTATGCCTAAGTCAACCCACGAAATGAGCGTACGGGCGCTCAGTCGGTCGAAAAGGCCAACCGGAGAGGCAAAATGCACAAGCCGGGGATCAACCCGATCCCCCTCTGTGTGCTGCCGAGCCCACTGCCAGTCCTGCTGCCATAACCCTCGATCCGGCTGGGGCTTAGACATCGAATGTACTTCGTATGCCTAAGCCAACCCACAAAACAAGCATGCAGGCTCTCAGCTGGCCGGAGAGGTAGAATGCACAAGCCGTGGATCGACCCGATCCCCCCTGTGTGCTGTCGATCTTGCTACCGCAACCCTCGATTCGGTCCGATCTTAGAGTGGGTATGAACTCCGTATGCTTAGACTGGGGATGAACTCCATATGCCAAAGTCAACCCACAAAACGAGCGTGCAGGCGCTCAGACGACCAGAGAGGCAGGATGCGCAAGCCTGGGATCGAACGGGTGGTAAGTGGGTTCAAGCACATCTTCATATTTCTGCCATGCCAATACCATTTTTATGGCCTGTAAATTCATACAATGGTCCCCTAAGCCTTCATGTGAAGTTTCGTGGCAAGACGACCCGTTTTCTATTTTTCACAATTTTTGAAACTTTTTACGGTTCGAGATTTTTTTTAATTTTTTTAGAAAGAGTTTTGTCCCCAAATTTGGTAGAGGTGGTCCTTGTATTTTTGTTGGCATGTACAAAAAAAAATTCAGCTAAAAACTCAAAGTGGAGAAGATTTTGTGACCGTTTGAAAAAAGTGTCCCCATTTCAGACACTTTAATGGATACTAGCAGCAAAGCTATAAAATCTCAAATGCTCTTTAAGGGGGTGTGAGTTCTCGAGGTTTGATGAAGGATAGGGGGCCAATATAAGGACCAATATAAGGGCCAAGAACCAGCACCTATTGCACATCATGTGCGCACACCCCCCAGCCCCCCAATCGCCGGAACCCCCAATACACCAGGTTAGGCTTTCCGACGATGCTCCGACGATGGTGCCCTGTGCGAAAAAAATGTGGCACCAGCACATGCCCGAGCCCAGCATGTGAACCATGGCTCAAAATATTAGATTGGGAATGAGCTCCGTAAGTTTTGACATGGAATGAACTCCGTATGCCTAAGCCAACCCCCGAAACGAGCGTGCGAGCTCTCAGTCGATCGAAGAGGTAGAATGCGCAAGCCGGGGATCAACCCGGTCCCCCATGCGTGCTATCGATCCTACTGTCGCAACCCTCAGTCTGGTCTGATCTTAGACTGGGAATGAATTCCGTATGCATAAGTCAACCCACGAAACGAGCGTGCGGGCATTGAGCTGGCCAAAAAGGCTCGGTCCCCCTCTACATGCTGCCGGTCCCGCTGCCACAACCCTCGGTCTGGCTGGGGCTTAGACATGGAATGACCTCCTAATGCCTAAGTGAACCCACGAAACGGGCATGCGGGCGCTCAGTCGGTCGGAAAGGTAGAATGTGCAAGCCGAGGATCGGCCCAGTCCCCCCTACGTGCTGTCGATCCTGTTACCACAACCCTTGGTTCTGTTCGATCTTAGATTGGGAATGAACTCTGTATGCTTAGACTGGGGATGAACTCCGTATGCCTAGGTCAACCCACGAAACGAGCGTGCAGGCGCTCAGCTGGTCGGAGAGGCCTAATGCGTAAGCCGGGGATCAACCTAGTCCTCCTCTGCGTGCTGTCGATCCCGCTGTCGGTCCTGCTGCCACAACCCTCGGTCTGACTGGGGCTTAGACATGGAATGTACTCCGTATTCCTAAGCCAACCCATGAAATGAGCGTGCGGGCGCTCAGCCGATCGAAGAGGCAGAATACGTAAGCCGAGGATCGGTCCGACCCCCACTGCATGCTGTCGCAACCCTCGATCCGGTCCGATCTTAGACTGGGAATAAACTCCGTATGCTTAGACTGGGATGAACTCCGTATGCCTAAGTCAACCCATGAAACAAGCGTATGGGCATTCAGCCGACCGAAAAGGCATAATGGGCAAGCCGGGGATCAACCCGGTCTCCCTCTACGTGCTGTCGATCTCGCTGCCGGTCCTACTACCACAACTCTCGGTCTGACTGGGGCTTAGACGTGGAATGTACTCCGTATGCCTAGGCCAACCCACGAAATGAGGGAGCGGGCACTCAGCCGGTCGAAGAGGCATAACACGCAAGCCGGGGATCAACCTGGTCCTCCTATACGTGTTGTCGATCTCGCTGCCGGTCCTGTTGCCACAACTCTCTGTCCAGCTGGGGCTTAGACATGGAATGTACTCCGTATGCCTAAGCCAACCCACGAAATGAGCATGCGGGTGCTCAACCGGCTGGAGAGGTAGAATGCGCAAGCCATGGATCTGCCCGATCCCCCCTGCGTGCTATCGATCCTGCTATCGTAACCCTCGATCCGATCTGATCTTAGACTGGGAATGAACTCCGTATGCTTGGACTGGGGATGAACTTCGTATACCTAAGTCAACCCACGAAACGACCGTGTGGGCACTCAACCGGTCTAAGAGGCAAAATGCGTAAGTCAGAGATCAGCCCGGTCCCTCTCTGCGTGCTGTCGATCCCACTGCCAGTCCTGCTACCACAACCCTCAGTCCGACTGGGGCTTAGACATGGAATGTACTCCATATGCCTAAGCCAACCCATGAAATGAGCGTGCGGGCGCTCAGTCGGTCGGAGAGGCAGAATGCGCAAGCCGGGGATCGACCTGGTCCCCCCTACATGCTACCGATCCTGCTGTCACAACCCTCGATCCGATCCGATCTTAGACTGGGAATGAACTCCGTATACCTAAGTCAACCCACGAAACGAGCATACGGGCGCTCAACCGACCGGAGAGTCATAATGCGCAAGCTAGGGATCAGCTCGGTCCCCCTCGGTGTGCTACCGATCCCGCTGCCATAGACGTGGAATGTACTCCGTATGCCTAAGCCAACCCATGAAACGAGCGTGCGGGCGCTCAGTCGATTGAAAAGGCAGAATCGCAAGCTAGGGATCGGCTCGGTCTCTCCTGCATGCTGTCATTCCTGCTGTCGTAACCCTCGATCTGGTCCGATTGTAGACTGGGAATGAACTCCGTATGCTTAGACTGGGGATGAACTCCATATGCCTAAGTCAAGCCATGAAACGAGCGTGCGGGCACTCAGCCGACCAAAGAGGTAGGATGCGCAAGCCGAGGATCGAACGGGTGGTAGGTGGGTTCAAGCACATCTTCATATTTTTGCAGTGCCAATGCCATTTTTATGGCTTATAAATTCATACAATGGTCCCCTAAGCATTCATGTGAAATTTCGTGGCAAGACGACCCGTTTTCTATTTTTCACAATTTTTGAAACTTTTTACGGTTCGGGATTTTTTAAAATTTCTTTAGGAAGCGTTTTGTCCCCAAATTTGGTAGAGGTGATCCTTATATTTTTATTGGCATGCAAAAAAAAATTCAGCTAAAAACTAAAAGTGGAAAAGATTTTGTGCGGTTTGAAAAAAGTGTCCCCATTTCAGACACTTTAATGGCTACAGGCAGCAAACATATAAAATCTCAAATGCTCTTTAAAGGGGTGTGAGTTCTCAAGGTTTGATGAGGGATAGGCGGCCAATATAAGGGCCAAGTACCAGCACCCATCACACATCATGTGCGCACACCCCCCGACCCCCCCAATTGCTGGAACCCTCAATGCCGCCGGTTAGGCTCTCCGACGATGCTCCGGTGATGGTGCCCCGGGCGAAAAACATGTGGCACCAGCACATGCCCGAGCCCAGCATGTGCACCGTGGCTCAAAATCTTAGACTGGGAATTAGCTCCATATGCTTAGACATGGAATGAACTCCGTATGCCTAAGCTAACCCACGAAACGAGCGTGCGGGCGCTCAACCGGTCGGAGAGGTAGAATAAGTAAGCCGGGGATTGACCTGGTCCCCCCTGCATGCTATTGATCCTACTATCGCAACCCTCGATCCGGTCTGATCTTAGACTGGGAATGAATTTCGTATGCATAAGCCAATCCACGAAATGAGCGTGTGGGCGCTGAGCTGGCTGAAGAGGCATAATGCGCAAGCCGGGGATCAGCCTGGTCCCTCTCTACGTGCTACCGATCCCGTTGCCACAACCCTCGGTCTGATTGGGTTTAGACATGGAATGAGCTCCCTATACCTAAGCCAACCCACGAAACGGACGTGCGGGCACTTAGCCGGCCGAAGAGGCAAAATGCACAAGCCGAGGATCGTACCAGGGCCCCCTACGTGCTGTCGATCCTGCTGCCGCAACCCTCAGTCCGGTTCGATCTTAGACTGGGAATGAACTCCGTATGCTTAGACTGGGGATGAACTCCGTATGCCTAAGTTAACGCACGAAACGAGCATGCGAGCACGCAGCCGACCGAAGAGGCCGGTCGGAGAGGCATAATGCACAAGCCAGGGATCAGCCTGATCCTTCTCTGCGTGCTGTCGATCCCGCTGCCGGTCCTACTGCCACAACCCTCGGTCTGACTACAGCTTAGACATTGAATGTTCTCCGTATGCCTAAGCCAACCCACGAAACAAGCGTGCGGGCGCTCAGCCGGTCAGAGAGGTAGAATGCACAAGTCGAGGATCGGCCCGATCCCCTCTGCATGCTGCTGATTCTACTGTCGCAACCCTCGATCGGATTCGATTTTAGACTGGGAATGGACTCCGTATGCTTAGACTAAGGATGAACTCCGTATGCCTAAGTCATCCCACGAAACGAGCGTGCGGGCTCTCAGCCGACCAGAGAGGCAAGATGCGCAAGCCGGGGATCGAACGGGTGGTAGGTGGGTTCAAGCACATCTTCATATTTCTGCCATGCCAATACCATTTTTATGGCTTGTAAATTCATACAATGGTCCCCTATGCCTTCATGTGAAGTTTCATGGCAAGACGACCCGTTTTCTATTTTTCACGATTTTTGAAACTTTTTACGGTTCAAGATTTTTTCAAATTTCTTTAGAAAGACTTTTGTCCCAAAATTTAGTAGAGGTGATCCTTGTATTTTTGTTGGCATGCAAAAAAAAATTCAGCTAAAAATTCGAAGTGGAGAAGATTTTGTGACCGTTTGAAAAAAGTGTCCCTATTTTCAGACACTTTAATGGCTACTGGCAGCAAACCTATAAAATCTCAAATGCTCTTTAAGGGGGTGTGAGTTCTCAAGGTTTGATGAGGGATAGGGGGCCAATATAAGGGCCAGGTTCCAGCACCCATCACACATCATGTGTGCACACCCCCCGGCCCCTCCAATCGCCAGAACCCCTAACGCCGTCGGTTAGGCTCTCCGGCGATGGTGCCCTGGGTGAAAAAAATACGGCACTAGCGCATGCCCGAGCCCAGCATGTGCGCCATGGCTCAAAATCTTAGACTGGGAATGAGCTCCGTATGCTTAGACATCGAATGAACTCCGTATGCCTAAGCCAACCCATGAAACGAGTGTACGGGTGCTCAGCAGGTCGGAGAGGCAGAATGTGCAAGCCAGGGATTGACCCGGTCCCCCACTACGTGCTGTCAATCCTGCTGCCACAACCCTTGGTCCGGTCTAAACTTAGCCTGGGAATGAACTCCGTATGCATAAGTCAACCCAAGAAACGAGCGTACGGGTGCTGAGCCGGCCAAAGGGGCATAATGCGCAAGTCAGGGATCGGCCTGGTCCCCCTCTACGTGCTGCTGGTCCCACTGCCACAACCCTTGGTCCGGCTGGGGCTTAGACATGGAATGAGCTCCCTATGCCTAAGCCAACCCACGAAACGGGCGTTCGAGCTCTCAGCCGGTCGGAGAGGCAGAATGCGCAAGTCGGGGATCGGCCCGATCCCCCCTGCATGCTACCGATCCTGCTATCACAACACTCAGTCTAGTCCGATCTTAGACTGGGAATGAACTCCATATGCTTAGACTGGGGATGAACTTCGCATGCCTAAGTCAACCCATGAAACAAGCGTGCGGCACTCAGCTGGCCGGAGAGGCCGGTCGGAGAGGCATAATGCATAAGTCGGGGATCAGCCCGGTCCCCCTCTACATGCTATCGATCCTGCTGCCACAACCCTTGATCCGGTTGGGGCTTAGACATGGAATGTACTCTGTATGCCTAAGCCAACCCATGAAACGAGCGTGCGGGCGCTCAACCGATCGAAAAGGCAAAATACGCAAGCCAAGGATCAACCCGGTCCCCCTTGCGTTCTGTCGATCGTGCTGCCGCAACCCTCGATCTAATTTGATCTTAGACTAGGAATGAACTCCGTATGCTTAGACTGGGCATGAACTCCGTATGCGTAAGTCAACCCACGAAACGAGCGTGCGGGCGCTCAGCCAACCAGAAAGGCAGGATGCGTAAGCCGGGGATCGAATGGGTGGTAGGTGGGTTCAAGCACATCTTCATATTTTCTGCCATGCCAATGCCATTTTTATGGCTTGTAAATTCATACAATGGTCCCCTAAGCCTTCATGTGAAGTTTTGTGGCAAAACGACCCGTTTTCTATTTTTCATGATTTTTTAAACTATTTGCGGTTTGGGATTTTTTTTAAATTTTTTTAGAATGAGATTTATCCCCAAATTTGGTTGAGGTGATCCTTGTATTTTTGTTGGCATGCACAAAACAATTCATCTAAAAACTCGAAGTGGAGAAGATTTTGTGACCATTTGAAAAAAGTGTCTCCATTTCAGACACTTTAATCGCTACTAGCCACAAACCTATAAAATCTCAAATGCTCTTTAAGGGAGTACGAGTTCTCGAGGTTTGATGAGGGATAGGGGGCCAATATAAGGGCCAAGTACCAGCACCCATCGCACATCATGTGCGCACACCCCCCGGCACCCCCAATCGTCGGAACCCCCAATGCCAATTGTTAGGCTCCCTGATGATGCTCTGATGTTGGTGCCCTGGATGAAAGAAATGCAGCACCAGCACATGCCCGAGCCCAGCATGTGCACCGTGGCTCAAAACCTTAGACTGGGAATGAGCTCCATATGCTTAGACATGGAATGAACTCCGTATGCCTAAGCCAACCCATGAAACGAGCGTGCGGGTGCTCAACCGGCCAGAGAGGTAGAATGCACAAGTCGGGGATCGACCCGGTCCCCCCTTCGTGCTGTTGATCCTGCTACTGCAACCCTTAGTTCGGTCTGATCCTAGACTGGGAATGAACTCCGTATGCATATCTCAACCCACAAAACGAGCATGCAGGCGCTGAGCCGACCGAAGAGGCATAATGCGCAAGTCGGGGATCGGCTTGGTCCCCCTCAGCGTGCTGTCGGTCCCGCTGCCACAACCCTTGGTCCTGCTGGGGCTTAGACATGGAATGACCTTCCTATGACTAAGCCAACCCATGAAACGGGCGTGCGGGCACTCAGTCGACCGGAGAGGTAGAATGCGCAAGCTGAGGATCGGCCCGATCCCCCTGCGTGTCACCGATCCTGCTGTCACAACCCTCAGTCCGATCCAATCTTAGATTGGGAATGAACTCCGTATGCTTAGACTGGGGATGAACTTCGTATGCCTATGTCAACCCACAAAAAGAGCGTACGGGTGCTCTGCCGGTCGGAGAGGCATAACGCGCAAGCCGGGGATCAGCCCAATCCCCTTCTGCGTGCTGTCGATCCCGCTGCCGATCTTATTGCCATAACCCTCGGTCCGGTTGGGGCTTAGACATGGAATGTACTCTGTATGCCTAAGCCAACCCATGAAACGAGTGTACGGGCGCTCAGCCGGTCGGAGAGGCAGAATGCGTAAGCCGGGGATCGGCCCTGTCCCCCTACGTGCTGCTGATCCTGCTACCGTAACCCTCAATCTGATATGATCTTAGACTGGGAATGAACTCTGTAAGCTTAGACTAGGGATGAACTCCGTATGCCTAAGTCAACCCATGAAACGAGCGTGCGGGCGCTTAGCCGGCCAGAGAGGCATAATGCGCAAGCCGGGGATCAACCCGATCCCCCTCTGTCGACCAAAGAGGCAGGATGCGTAACCCGAGGATCGAACGGGTGGTAGGTGGGTTCAAGCACATCTTCATATTTCTGCCTTGCCAATGCCTTTTTATGGCTTGTAAATTCATACAATGGTCCCCTAAGCCTTCATGTGAAGTTTCGTGGCAAGACGACCCGTTTTCTATTTTTCATGATTTTCGAAACTTTTTGTGGTTCAAGATTTTTTAAAATTTTTTTAGAAAGAGTTTTGCCCCCAAATTTGGTAGAGGTGATCCTTGTAATTTTTTTTTGCATTCACAAAAAAAGTCAGCTAAAAACTCGAAGTGGAGAAGATTTTGTGACCGTTTGAAGAAAGTGTCCCCATTTTATACACTTTAATGGCTACTGGCAACAAACCTATAAATTCTCAAATGCTCTTTAAGGGGGCGTGAGTTCTTGAGGTTTGATGAGGGATAGGGGGCCAATATAAGGGCCAAGTACCAGCACCATCGCACATCATGTGCGCACACCCCCCGACCCCCCCAATCGTCGGAACCCCTAATGTCATCAGTTAGGCTCTCCCACGATGCTCCGGCAAAGCTCCGACGATGGTGCCCGAGCCCAACATGTGCACCGTGGCTCAAAATCTTAGACTGGGAATGAGCTCCGTATGCTTAGACATGGAATGAACTCCGTATACCTAAGCTAACCCACGAAATGAGCGTATGGGTGCTTAGCCAGTCGAAGAGGTAGAGTGCGTAAGCCAGGGATCAACCCGGTCCCCCCTGCGTGCTGTCGATCCTGCTGTCACCACCCTCTGTCGGGTCTGATCTTAGACTAGGAATGAATTCCGTATGCATAATTCAACCCACGAAACGAGCATGCGGGCACTGAGCCGATCGAAGAGGCATAATGCGCAAGTCGGGGATCGACCCGGTCCCCCTCTGTGTGCTGTCGGTCCCGCTGCCACAACCCTCGGTCTGGTTGGGGCTTAGACATGGAATGAGCTCCCTTTGCCTAAGCGAACCCATGAAACGGGCATGCGGGCACTCAACTGACCGGAAAGGCAGAATGCGCAAGCTGGGGATCGGCCTGGTCCCCCCTGCGTGCTGCCGATCCTGCTGCCACAACCCTCGGTCTAGTCTGATCTTAGACTGGGAATGAACTCCGTACGCTTAGATTGGGGATGAACTTCATATGCCTAAGTCAACCCATGAAACGAGTGTGCGGGCGCTCAGTCGGCTAGAGAGGCATAATGCGCAAGCCGGGGATCAACCAAGTCCCCCTCTACGTGCTGTCGATCTCGCTGCCGGTCTTGTTGCTCCAACCCTCGGTCCGGCTGGGGCTTAGACATGGAATGTACTCCGTATGCCAAAGCTAACCCACGAAACAAGCGTGTGGGCACTCAGTCGGCCGGGGAGGCAAAATGCGCAAGTCGGGGATCGACCTGGACCCCCCTGCGTACAGCCGATCCTGTTGCCGCAAACCTCGATCCAGTCCGATCTTAGACTAGGAATGAACTCCATATGCTTAGACTGGGGATGAACTTCATATGCCTAAGTCAACCCACGAAACGAGCGTGCGGGTGTTCAGCTGACCAGAGAGGCAGGATGCGGAAGCCAGGGATCGAACGGGTTGAAGGTGGGTTCAATCACATCTTCATATTTCTGCCATGCCAATGCCATTTTTATGGCTTGTAAATTCATACAATGGTCCCCTAAGCCTTCATGTGAAGTTTCGTGGCAAGATGACCCGTTTCTATTTTTCATGATTTTCGAAACTTTTTGTGGTTCGGGATTTTTTCAATTTTTTTTAGAAAGCGTTTTGTCCCCAAATTTGGTAGAGGTGATCCTTGTATTTTTTTTGGCATGCACAAAAAAATTCAGCTAAAAACTCGAAGTGGAGAAGATTTTGTGATCGTTTGAAAAAAGTGTCCCCATTTCAGACACTTTAATGGCTACTGGCAGCAAACCTATAAAATCTCAAATGCTCTTTAAGGGGGTGTGAGTTCTCCAGGTTTGATGTGGGATAGGGGGCCAATATAAGGGCCAAGTACCAGCACCCATCGCACATCATATGCGCACACCCCCCGGCTCCCTCAATCGTCGGAACCCTCAATACCAGTTAGGCTCTCCGACGATGCTCCGGCGATGGTGCCCCAGGCGAAAAAAATGCAGCACCAGCACATGCCAGAGCTCAGCATGTGCACCGTGGCTCAAAATCTTAGACTGGGAATGAGCTCCGTATGCTTAGACATGGAATGAACTCCGTATGCCTAAGCCAACCCATGAAACGAGCGTGTGGGCGCTCAGCCGGTCGGAGAGGCAGAATGCGCAATCCAGGGATCGACCCGATCCCCCCCTGTGTGCTGTCGATCTGCTGTCGCAACCCTCGGTCCGGTCCATTCTTAGACTGGGAATGAGTGTACGGGAGTTGAGCCGATCGAAGAGGCGTAATACGCAAGCCGTGCATCAGCCCGGTCCCCCTCTACGTGCTATCGGTCCACTGTTATAGCCCTCGGTTTGATTGGGGCTTAGACATGGAATGAGCTCCCTATGCCTAAGCCAACCCACGAAATGGGCGTGCGGGCGCTCAGCTGGCCGGAGAGGCAGAATGCACAAGCCGGGGATCGACCATGTCCCCCTTGCGTGCTGCCGATACTGCTGTCGCAACCCTTGGTCCGATCTGATCTTAGACTAGGAATGAACTCCGTATGCTTAGACTGGGGATGAACTTCGTATGCCTAAGTCAACCCATGAAATGAGATTGCGGGCGCTCAGCCGGCCGGAGAGGCATAATGCGCAAGCCGGGGATCAGCCCGATCCCCCTCTGCGTGCTACCGATCTCGCTATCAGTCCTGCTGCCATAACCCTCGGTCTGGCTGGGGCTTAGACATGGAATGCACTCCGTATGCCTAAGCCAACCCATGAAACGAGCGTGTGGGCACTCAATCGGCCCGGAGATGCAGAATGCAGAATGTCCGGTCCCCCTTACATCCTATCGATCCTGTTGCCGTAACCCTCAATCTAGTCTGAACTTAGACTGGGAATGAACAACGTATGCTTAGACTGGGGATGAACTCTGTATGCCTAAGTCAACCCATGAAACGAGTGTGCGGGTGCTCAACCGACAAGAGAGGCATGATGCGTAAGCCTGAGATTAAACGGGTGGTAGGTGAGTTCAAGCACATCTTCATATTTCTGCCATGCCAATGCCATTTTTATGGCTTGTAAATTCATACAATGGTCCCCTAAGCCTTCATGTGAAGTTTCGTGGCAAGACGACCCGTTTTCTATTTTTCACGATTTTCAAAACTTTTTACGATTCGAGATTTTTTTAAATTTTTTTAGAAAGGGTTTTGTCCCCAAATTTGGTAGAGGTGATCCTTGTATTTTTGTTGGCATGCACAAAAATATTCAGCTAAAAACTCGAAGTGGAGAAGATTTTGTGATCGTTTGAAAAAAGTGTCTCCATTTTAGACACTTTAATGGCTACTGGCAGCAAACCTATAAAATCTCAAATGCTTTTTAAAGGGGTGTAAGCTCTCGAGGTTTGATGAGGGATAGGGGGCCAATATAAGGGCCAAGTACCAGCACCCATCGCACATCATGTGCGCACACCCCCCGGCCCCTCTAATCGCCGGAACCCGCAATGCCGCCGGTTAGCCTCTCCGATGATGCTCCGACGATGGTGCCCCGGGCGAAAAAAAATATGGCACCAGCACATGCCCGAGCCAAGCATGTGCACCATGGCTCAAAATCTTAGACTGGGAATGAGCTCCATATGCTTAGACATGGAATGAACTCCATATGCCTAAGCCAACCCACGTAACGAGTATGCAGGCACTCAGCCGGTCGGAGAGGCAAAATGCACAAGCTGGGGATCGACCCGGTCCCCCCTGCATGCTATCAATCCTACTGCTGCAACCCTCAGTTCGATCCGATCTTAGACTGGGAATGACCTCCGTATGCATAAGTCAACCCATAAAACTAGCGTACGGGCGTTGAGCCGGTCGAAGAGGCATAATGCACAAGCCAGGGATCGGCTCGGTCCCCCTCTGCGTGCTATCAGTCCTGCTGCCACAACCCTCGGTCCGGCTGGGGCTTAGACATTGCATGAGCTCCCTATGCCTAAGCCAACCCACGAAACGGGCGTCCGGGCGCTCAGTCGGCCGGAGAGGCAGAATGCGCAAGCCGGGGATCGGCCTGGTCCCCCCTGCGTGCTACCGGTCCTACTGCTGTAACCCTTGATCCAGTTCGATCTTAGACTGGGAATGAACTCCATATGCTTAGACTGGGGATGAACTCCGTATGCCTAAGTCAACCCACGAAATGAGCGTGCGGGCGTTCAACCGACCAGAGAGGCAGGATGCCCAAGCCGGGGATCGAACGGATGGTAGGTGGGTTAAAGCACATCTTCATATTTCTGCCATGCCAATGCCATTTTTATGGCTTGTAAATTCATACAATGGCCCCCTAAGCCTTCATGTGAAGTTTCATGGCAAGACGACCCGTTTTCTATTTTTCATGATTTTTGAAACTTTTTGCAGTTCGGGATTTTTTTTAATTTTTTTAGAAAGAGTTTTGTCCCCAAATTTGGTAGACGTGATCCTTGTATTTTTGTTGGAATGCACAAAAACATTCAGCTAAAAACTCAAAGTGGAGAAGATTTTGTGATCGTTTGACAAAAGTGTCCCCATTTCAGACACTTTAATGGCTACTGGCAGCAAACCTATAAAATCTCAAATGCTCTTTAAGGGGGTGTGAGTTCTCGAGGTTTGATGAGGGATAGGGGGCCGATATAAGGGCCAAGTACCAGCACCCATCATACATCATGTGTGCACACCCACCGGCCCCTCCAATCGTCGGAACCCCCAATACAACCGGTTAGGCTCTCTAGCGATGCTCCGACGATAATGCCCCGGGCAAAAAAAATGCGGCACCAGCACATGCCCGAGGCCAGCATGCGCACCGTGGCTCAAAATCTTAGACTGGGAATGAGCTCCGTATGCTTAGACATGGAATGAACTCCGTATGCCTAAGCCAACCCACGAAACGAGCGTGCGGGAGCTCAGTCGGCCAGAGAGGCAGAATGCCTAAGCCGGGGATCGACCCGGTCCCCCCTACATGCTGTCAATCTTGCTACCACAACCCTTGGTTCGGTTCGATCTTAGGCTGGGAATGAACTCCGTATCCATAAGTCAACCCACGAAACGAACGTGCGGGGCGCTGAGACGGCCGAAGAGGCATAATGCACATGCCGGGGATTGGCCCAGTCCCCCTCTGTGTGCTGTCGGTCCCGCTGCCACAACCCTCAGACCGGCTGGGGCTTAGACATGGAATGAGCTCCCTATGCCTAAGAAAACCCACGAAACGAGTGTGCGGGCACTCAACCGACCAGAGAGGCAGAATACGCAAGCCGGGGATCGGCTCGGTCCCCCCTGCGTGCTACCGATCCTGCTGTCGCAACCCTCGGTCTGATCCGATCTTAGACTGGGAATGAACTCTGTATGCTTAGACTGAGGATGAACTTCGTGTGCCTAAGTCAACCCACGAAATAAGCATGCGGGCGTTCAGCTAGCCGAAGAGGCCGACTGAAGAGGCATAATGCGTAAGCCGAGAATCAACCCGATCCTCCTTTGCGTGCTACCGATTACACTGTCAGTCCTGCTGCCATAACCCTCGGTCTGGTTGGGGCTTAGAAGTGGAATGTACTCCGTATGCCTAAGCCAACCCACGAAACGAGCGTGCGGGCGCTCAGCCGGTAGGAGAGGCAGAATTCGCAAGCTGGGGATCGGCTCGGTTCCCCGTGCTTGCTGTCGATCCTGCTACTACAACCATCGATCCAGTCTGATCTTAGACTGGGAATAAACTCCGTATGCTTAGACTGGGGATGAACTCCGTATGCCTAAGTCAACTCATAAAACGAGCGTGTGGGCACTCAGCCAACAGGAGAGGCCGGCCAGAGAGGCATAATACACAAGTCGGGGATTGGCTCGATCCTCCTCTGTGTGCTGCCAATCCCGTTGTCGGTCCTCTGCCACAACCCTCGATCCGACTGGGGGCTTAGACGTGGAATGTACTCCGTATGCCTAAGCCAACCCACGAAACGAGCGTATGGGTGCTCTACCAGCCGGAGAAATAGAATGCGCAAGCCAGGGATCAGCCCGGTACCTCCTACGTGCTGCCGATCCTGCTGTTGTAACCCTCGATCCGGTCCAATCTTAGACTGGGAATGAACTCCGTATGCTTAGACTGGGGATGAACTCCGTAGGCCTAAGTCAATCCACGAAACGAGTGTGCGGGCGTCAGTCGACTAGGGAGACAGGATGCGCAAGCCGGGGATCGAACGGGTGGTAGGTAGGTTCAAGCACATCTTCATATTTCTGCCATGCCAATGCCATTTTTATGGCTTGTAAATTCATACAATGGTCCCCTAAGCCTTCATGTGAAGTTTCGTGGCAAGACGACCCGTTTTCTATTTTTCATGATTTTTGAAACTTTTTACGGTTTGAGATTTTTTTAAATTTTTTTAGAAAGAGTTTTGTCCGAAAATTTGGTAGAGGTCATCCTTGTATTTTTATTGGCATGCATAAAAAAATTCAGCTAAAAAGTCGAAGTGGAGAAGATTTTGTGACTGTTTGAAAAAAGTATCCCCATTTCAGACACTTTATTGGCTACTGGCAGCAAACCTATAAAATCCCAATTGCTCTTTAAGGGAGTGTGAGTTCTCGAGGTTTGATGAGGGATAGGGGGCCAATATAAAGGCCAAGTACCAGCACCCATCGCACATCATGTGCGCACACCCCCCGGTCCCCCCAATCGTCGGAACCCCCAATGAGGCCGGTTAGGCTCTCCGGCGATGCTCCTACGATGGTGCCCCGGGCAAAAAAAATGCGACACCAGCACATGCCCGAGCCCAGCATGTGCACCGTGGCTCAAAATCTTAGACTGGGAATGAGTTTCGTATGCCTAGACATGGAATGAACTCCATATGCCTAAGCGAACCCATGAAACAAGCGTGCTGTCGCTCAGCCAACCAGAGGGGCAGAATGCGCAAGCTGGGGATCGACCCGGTCCCCCCTTGCGTGCTGTCGATCCTACTGTCACAACCTTCGGTCCAGTATGATCTTAGATTGGGAATGAACTCTGTATCCATAAGTCAACCCACGAAACAAGCGTACGGGCGTTGAGCCGGCCGAAGTGGCATAATGCGCAAGCCGGGGATCGACCTGATCCCCTTTTGTGTGCTACCGATCCCGCTGCCACAACCCTTGATCTGGCTGGGACTTAGACATGGAATGAGCTCCCTATGCCTAAGCCAACCCATGAAACGGGTGTGCGGGCGCTCAGCCGGTCGAAGAGGCAGAATGCGTAAGTCGAGGATCGGCCCGATCCCTCCTGTGTGCTGTCGATCCCACTGTCGCAACCCTTGGTCCGGTTTGATCTTAGACTGGGAATGAACTCCGCATGCTTAGGCTGGGGATGAACTCCGTATGCCTAAGTCAACCCACGAAACGAGCATCCAGGTGCTCAACCGACCGGAGAGACCGGTCAGAGATGCATAATGCGCAAGCCGGGGATCAGCCCGGTCCTCCTCTGCGTGCTGCCGATCTCGCTGTCGGTCCTGCTGCCACAACCCTCGGTCCGACTGAGGCTTAGACATGGAATGTACTCCGTATGCCTAAGCCAACCCACGAAACGAGCGTACGGGCACTCAGCCGACCGAAGAAGCAGAATGCGTAAATCGGGGATCGACCTGATCCCCCCCTGTGTGCTGTCGATCCTGCTGCCGCAAACCTCGATCCGAACCGATCTTAGACTGGGAATGAACTCCATATGCTTAGACTGGGGATAAACTCCATATGCCTAAGTCAACCCACGAAACGAGCGTGCGAGCGCTCAGCCGACCAGAGAGGTAGGATACACAAGCCGGGGATCGAACGGGTGGTAGGTGGGTTCAAGCACATCTTCATTTTTCTGCCATGCCAATGCCATTTTTATGGCTTGTAAATTCATACAATGGTCCCCTAAGCCTTCATGTGAAGTTTCATGGCAAGAAGAGCCGTTTTCTATTTTTCACGATTTTCAAAACTTTTTACGGTTTGGGATTTTTTTAAATTTTTTTAGAATGCATTTTGTCCCAAAATTTGGTAGAGGTGATCCTTGTATTTTTATTGGCATGCACAAAAAAAGTCAGCTAAAAACTCAAAGTGGAGAAGATTTTGTGACCGTTTGAAAAAAGTGTCCCCATTTCAGACACTTTAATGGCTACTGGCAGCAAACCTATAAAACTCAAATGCCCTGTAAAGGGGTGTTAGTTCTCGAGGTTTGATGACGGATAGAGGGCCAATATAAGGGCCAACTACCAGCACCCATCGCACATCATGTGTGCGTACCCACCGGCCCCCCGAATCGCCGGAACCCCCAATGCCGTCGGTTAGGCTCTCTGGCGATGCTCCGACGATGGTGCCTCGGGCAAAAAAAATGTGGCACCAGCACATGCCCGAGCCCAGCATGTGCACCATGGCTGAGAATCTTAGACTTGGAATGAGCCCGTATGCTTTGACATGGAATGAACTCTGCATGCCTAAGCCAACACATGAAACGAGCGTACGGGCACTCAATCGATTAGAGAGGCAGAATGCGCAAGCCGGGGATCGGCCCGGTCTCCCCTACGTGCTACCGATCCTACTATCGCAACCCTCGATCCGGTTCGATCTTAGACTGGAAATGAACTCTGTAAGCTTAGACTGGGGATGAACTCCGTATGCCTAAGTCAACCCATGAAACAAGCGTGCGGGCGCTCAGCCAACCAGAGAGGCAGGATGCACAAGCCGGAGATCGAACGGGTGGTAGGTGGGTTCGAGTACATCTTCATATTTCTGCCATGCCAATGCCATTTTTATGGCTTGTAAATTCATACAATGGTCCCCTAAGCATTCATGTGAAGTTTCGTGGCAAGACGACCCGTTTTTTATTTTTCACGATTTTCAAAACTTTTTACGATTCGGAATTTTTTTTAATTTTTTTAGAAAGAGTTTCGTCCCCAAATTTGGTAGAGGTGATCCTTGTATTTTTGTTGGCATGCACAAAATAATTCAGCTAAAAACTCGAAATGGAGAAGATTTTGTGACCGTTTGAAAAAAGTGTCCCCATTTCAGACACTTTAATGGCTACTGGCAGCAAACTTATAAAATCTCAAATGCTCTTTAAGGGGGTGTGAGTTCTCGAGGTTTGATGAGGGATAGGGGGCCAATGTAAGGGCCAAGTACCAGCACCCATAGCACACCATGTGCGCACACCCCCCCGGGCCCCCCAATCGCCGGAATCCCCAATGCCGTCGGTTAGGCTCTCCGGCGATGCTCCGGCGATGGTGCCCTGGGAGAAAAAAATGCGGCACTAGCACATGCCCAAGCCCAGCATGTGCACCGTGGCTCAAAATCTTAGACTGGTAATGAGCTCCGTATGCTTAGACATGGAATGAACTCCGTATACCTAAGCCAACCCACAAAACGAGGGTGCAGACGCTCAGCCGGCCAGAGAGGCAGAATACGCAAGCCGAGGATCGACTCGGTCCCCCCTGCATGCTACCGATCCTGTTGCCGCAACCCTCAATCCGATTTGATCTTAGACTAGGAATGAACTCCGTATGCTTAGACTAGGGATGAACTCCGTATGCCTAAGTCAACCCATGAAACGAGTGTGAGGGCGCTCAGTCGACCAGAGAGGCAGGATGCGCAAGCAGGGGATCGAACGGGTGGTAGGTAGGTTCAAGCGCATCTCCATATTTCTGCCATTCCAATGCCATTTTTATGGCTTGTAAATTCATGCAATGGTCCCCTAAGCCTTCATGTGAAGTTTCGTGGCAAGACGACCCGTTTTCTATTTTTCACGATTTTCAAAACTTTTTATGGTTCAGGATTTTTTTAAATTTCTTCAGAAAGAGTTTTGTCCCCAAATTTGGTAGAGGTGATCCTTGTATTTTTGTTGGCATGCACAAAAAAATTCAGCTAAAAACTCGAAGTGGAGAAGATTTTGTGATAATTTGAAAAAAGTGTCCCCATTTCAGACACTTTAATGGCTACTGGCAGCAAACCTATAAAATCTCAAATGCTCTTTAAGGGGGTGTAAGTTCTCGAGGTTTGATAAGGGATAGGGGGCCAATATAGGGGCCAAGTACCAGCACCTATTGCACATCATGTGCGCACACCCCCCGACCCCCCCAATCGCCAGAACCCCCAATGGTGTCGGTTTGGCTCTCCGACGATGCTCCGTGGATGGTGCCCCAGGCGAAAAAAATATGGCACCAGCACATGCCAGAGCCCAGCATGTGTACTGTGGCTCAAAATCTTAGACTAGGAATGAGCTCCGTATGCTTAGACATGGAATGAACTCCGTATGCCTAAGCCAACCCACGAAACGAGCGTGCAGGCGCTCAACCGACCGGAGAGGTAGAATGCGCAGGCCGGGGATCGACCCAGTCCCCCCTGCATGCTGTCGATCCTACTGTTGCAACCCTCGGTCTGGTCCGATCTTAGACTAGGACTGAAGTCCGTATGCATAAGTCAACCCATGAAATGAGCGTGCGAGCACTGAGCCGGTCGAAGAGGCATAATGCGCAAGCAAGGGATCGGCCCGGTCCCCTTCTGTGTGCTGCCGGTCTCGCTGCCACAACCTTCAGTCCGGTTGGGGCTTAGACATGGAATTAGCCCCTATGCCTAAGCCAACCCATGAAACAGGCATGCGGGCACTCAGCCGACCGGAGAGGTAGAATGCGCAAGCCAGGGATCGGCTCAGTCCCCCCTACGTGCTGCTGATCCTGCTGTTGTAGCCCTCGGTCTGGTCCGATCTTAGACTAGGAATGAACTCCGTATGCTTAGACATGGAATGGACTCCGTATGCCTAAGCCAACCCATGAAACGAGCGTGCGGGCGCTCAGCCAGTCGGAGAGGCAGAATGCGCAAACTGGGGATCGACCCGATCCCCCCTGCATGCTGTCGATCCTGCTACCGCAACTCTCGATCCGGTCTGATCTTAGACTAGGAATGAACTCCATATGCTTAGACTGGGGATGAACTCTGTATACCTAAGTCAGCCCACGAAACGAGCGTACGGGCGCCCAGTCGACCAGAGAGGCAGGATGCGTAAGTCGGGGATCGAACGGGTGGTAGGTGGGTTCAAGCACATCTTCATATTTCTGCTGTGCCAATACCATTTTTATGGCTTGTAAATTCATAAAATGGTCCCCTAAGCCTTCATGTGAAGTTTCGTGGCAAGATGACCCGTTTTCTATTTTTCACGATTTTTGAAACTTTTTGCGGTTCGAGATTTTTTAAAATTTTTTTAGCCAGATTTTTGTCCCCAAATTTGGTAGAGGTGATCCTTGTATTTTTTTGGCATGCACAAAAACATTCAGCTAAAAACTCGAAGTGGAGAAGATTTTGTGACCGTTTCAAAAAAAGTGTCCCCATTTCAGACACTTTAATGGCTACTGGCAGCAAACCTATAAAATCTCAAATGCCCTTCAAGAGGGGGTGAGTTCTCGAGGTTTGATGAGGGATAAGGCACCAATACAAGGGCCAAGTACCAGCACCCATCGCACATCATGTGCGCACACCCCCCGGCCCCCCAATCGTCGAAACCCCTAATGCTGTTGGTTAGGCTCTCCGACGATGCTCCGACGATGGTGCCCCGGGTGAAAAAAATGAGGCACCAGCACATGCTCGAGCCCAGCATGTGCACCGTGGCTCAAAAGCTTAGACTAGGAATGAGCTCCGTATGCTTACACATGGAATGAACTCCGTATGCCTAAGCCAACCCATGAAACGAGCGTGCGGGTGCTCAGTCGGTCGGAGAGGCAGAATGCATTAGCCAAGAATCGACCCGATCCCCCCTACGGGTTGTCGATCCTGCTACAGCAACCCTCGGTCTGGTCTGATCTTAGACTGGGAATGAACTCCGTATGCAAAAGTCAACCCACGAAACGAGCATGCGGGCATTGAGCTGATCGAAGACTCATAATGCGTAAGTCGGGGATCGACCCAGTCCCTCTCTGCATGCTGTTGGTCCCGCTGGCACAACCCTCGGTCCGACTGGGGCTTAAACATGGAATGAGCTCCCTATGCCTAAGCCAACCCATGAAATGGGCGTGTGGGCGCTCAGCCGACCAGAGAGGCAGAATGCGCAAGTCGGGGATCAGCCCGGTCCCCCCTACGTGCTGTCATTCCTGCTGCTGCAACCCTCGATTCGGTCTGATCTTAGACTGGGAATGAACTTCGTATGCTTAGACTGGAGATGAACTCCGTATGCTTAAGTCAACCCACAAAACAAGCGTGCGGGCACTTAGCTGACCGGAGAGGCCGGCCGAAGAGGCAAAATGTGTAAGCCAGGGATCAGCCCGATCCCCCTCTGCGTGCTGTCAATCCCGCTGTCGGTCCTACTACCACAACCCTCGATTCGGCTGGGGCTTAGATGTGGCATGTACTCCGTATGCCTAAGCTAACCCACGAAACGAGCTTGCGGGCGCTCAGTCGGCCGGAGAGGTAGAATGCGCAAGTCGGGGATCGGCCTAGTTTGCCCTGCATGCTACCGATCCTACTGCCGCAACCCTCGATCCGGTCCGATCTTAGAATAGGAATGAACTCCGTATGCTTAGACGGGGGATGAACTCCATATGCCTAAGTCAACCCATAAAATGAGCATGTGGGCGTTCAGCCAGCCGGAGAGGCCGGCTGGAGAGGCATAATGCACAAGTCGGGGATCAGCTCAGTCCCCCTCTGCATTCTGCCGATCCCGCTGCCGGTCCTGCTACTACAACCCCTAGTCTGACGGGGGCTTAGATGTGGAATGTACACCATATGCCAAGGCCAACCTATGAAATGAGTGTGCCGGTGCTTAGCCGGCTGAAGAGGCAGAATACGCAAGTCGGGGATCGGCCCGGTCCCCCTACGTACAATCAATCCTACTATCACAACCCTCGATCCGGTCCAATCTTAGACTGGGAATGAACTCCGTAGGATTAGACTGAGGATGAACTCCGTACGCCTAGGTCAACCCACGAAATGAGCATGCAGGCGCTCAACCAGCCGGAGAGGCAGAATGCGCACGCCGGGGATCGGCTCGATCCCCCTGCGTGCTGTCGATTCTGCTGTCGCAACCCTCGATCCAGTCCGATCTTAGACTGGGAATGAACTTTGTATGCTTAGACTGGGGATGGACTCCGTATGCCTAAGTCAACCCACGAAACGAGCATGCGGGTGCTCTGCCAACCAGAGAGGCAGAATGCGTAAGTCGAGGATCGAACGGGTGGTAGGTGGGTTCAAGAACATCTTCATATTTTTGCCATTCCAATGCCATTTTTATGGCTTGTAAATTCATACAATGGTCCACTAAGCCTTCATGCGAAGTTTCGTAGAAAGACGACCCGTTTTCTATTTTTCATGATTTTTGAAACTTTTTACGGTTTGGGATTTTTTTAAATTTTTTTAGAAAGATTTTTGTCCCCAAATTTGGCAGCGGTGATCCTTTTATTTTTTTTGGCATGCACAAAAAAATTCAGCTAAAAACTCGAGGTGGAGAAGATTCGGTGACCGTTTGAAAAAAATGTCTCCATTTCAGACACTTTAATGGCTACTGGCAGCAAAGCTATAAAATCTCAAATGCTCTTTAAGGGGGTGTGAGTTCTTGAGGTTTGATGAGGGATAGGGGGCCAATATAAGGGCCAAGTACCAGCACCCATCGCACATCATGTGCGCACACCCCCCGGTGCCTCCAATCACCGGAACCCCCAATGCCGCCGGTTAGGCTCTTCGACGATGCTCCGGCGATGGTGCCCCGAAAAAAAAAAAATACGGCACCAGCACATGCCTGAGCCCAGCATGTGCACCGTGGCTCAAAATCTTAGACTGGGAGTGAGCTCCGTATGCTTAGACATGGAATGAACTCCGTATGCGTAAGCCAACCTATGAAATAAGTGTGTGGGCGCTCAGTCGACCGGAGAGGCAGAATGTGCAAGCCGGGGATCGACCTGATCCCCCCTACATGCTGTCAATCCTACTGCCACAACCCTCGGTCTGGTCTGATCTTAGACTAGGAATGAAGTCCGTATGCATAAGTCAACCCACGAAACGAGCGTGCGGGCACTGAGCCGATCGAAGAGGCATAATGCACAAGTCGGGGATCAGCCCGGTCCCCCTCTACGTGCTACCGGTCCCGCTGCCACAACCCTCGATCTGGCTGGGGCTTAGACATGAAATGAGCTCCCTATGCCTAAGCCAACCCATGAAACGGGCGTGCGGGTGCTCAGCCAACCGGAGAGGCAGAATGCGTAAGTCGAGGATCGGCTCGATCCCCCCTACGTGCTACCGATCCTGCTGCCGTAACCCTCAGTTTGGTCTGATCTTAGACTGGGAATAAACTCCGTATGCTTAGACTGGGGATGAACTCCCTATGCTAAGTCAACCCATGAAACGAGCGTGCGGGTTTGCTCAGTCGGTCGAAGAGGCATAAGGCGCAAGTCGAGGCTCAGCCCGATCCCCTCTGCATGCTGTCAATCCCGGCTTAGGGCTTAGACATGGAATGTATCGTATGCCGTAAGCCAACCAGCTGAAACGAGTGTGCGAGCGCTCAGCCGATCGAGAGGCACGATGCGCAGCCGAGGATCGGCCTAGTCCTCTGCGTGCTGATCCTAGTCCACATACCCTCGATCTGAAGTTCATATCTTAGACTAGGAATGACTCCGTATGCTTAGACTAGGGTGAACTCCGTATGCTAAGTCAAACCCAACAAAACGAGGCATTGCCGGCGGCCTCAGGCCGACCAGAGAGGCAGGATGCGTAAGCCGGGGATCGAACGAGTGGTAGGTAGGTTCAAGCACATCTTCATATTTCTACCATGCCAATGCCATTTTTATGGCTTGTAAATTCATACAACGGTCACCTAAGCCTTCATGTGAAGTTTCGAGCCAAGATGACCCATTTTCTATTTTTAACGATTTTAGAAACTTTTTATGATTTGGGATTTTTTTTAAATTTTTTTAGAAAGAGTTTTGTCCCCGAATTTGGTAGAGGTGATTCTTGTATTTTTTTTGGCATGCACAAAAAAATTCAGCTAAAAACTCGTAGTGGAGAAGTTTTTGTGACCGTTTGAAAAAAGTGTCCCCATTTCAGACACTTTAATGGCTACTGGCGGCAAACCTATAAAATCTCAAATGCTCTTTAAGGGCGTGTGAGTTATCAAGGTTTGATGAGGGATAAGGGGCCAATATAAGGGCCAAGTACCAGCACCCATTGCACATCATGTGCGCACACCCCCCGGCACCCCCAATTGCCGGAACCCCCAATGCTGTCGGTTAGGCTCTCCGGCGATGCTCTTACGATGCTCCTGTGATGGTGCCCTGGGTGAAAAAAATGCGGCACCAGCACATGCCCGAGCCCAGAATGAGCTCCATATGCTTAGACATAGAATGAACTCCGTATGCCTAAGCCAACCCACGAAACGAGCGTGCCGGCGCTCAGCCGGCCGAAGAGGCAGAATGCGCAAGCCAAGGATCGACCTGATCCCCCCTGCGTGCTGTCGATCTTGCTGCCGCAACCCTTAGTCCAGTCTAATCTTAGACTGGGAATGAACTCCATATGCATAAGTCAATCCATCAAACGAGTGTGCGGGCGTTGAGCTGGCCAAAGAGGCATAATGTGCAAGCCGGGGATCGGCCTGGTCCCCCTCTACGTGATGCCAATCCCGCTGCCACAACCCTCGGTCCGACTGGGGCTTAGACATGGAATGAGCTCCCTATGCCTAAGCCAACCCACGAAACGGGTATGCGGGCGCTCAGTCAGCTGGAGAGGCAGAATGCGCAAGCTGGGGATCGGCCTGGTCCCCCCTACATGCTGCTAATCTTGCTGTCGCAACCCTCGGTCCGGTTTGATCTTAGACTGGGAATGAACTCTGTATGCTTAGACTGGGGATGAACTCCGTATGCCTAACTCAACCCACGAAACGAGTGTACGGGCACTCAGCCAGCTGGAGAGGCCGATCGGAGAGGCATAATGCGTAAGCCGAGGATCAGCCCGATCCCCCTCTATAAGCTACCGATCCCGCTGCCGATCCTGCTGCCGCAACCCTCGGTCTGACTAGGGCTTAGACATGGAATGTACTCCGTATGCCGAAGCCAACCCACGAAACGAGCATGCCAGTGCTCAGCCGGTCGGAGAGACAGAATGCACAAGCCGAGGATCAGCCCGGTCTGTCCTGCGTGCTGCAGATCTTGCAGCCGCAACCCTCGATCCGATCTGATCTTAGACTGGGAATGAACTCCATATGCTTGACTGGGGATGAACTCTGTATGCCTAAGTCAACCCACGAATTGAGCATGCGAGAGCTCAGTCGACCAGAGACATAGGATGCGCAAGCCGGGCATCAGCCCAGTCCCCCTCTACGTGCTGTCTGTCCTGCTGCCACAACCCTTGGTCCGGCTAGGGCTTAGACATGGAATGAGCTCCCTATGCCAAAGCCAACCCATGAAACGGGCGTGCGGGTGCTCAACAGGCTGGAGAGGCAGAATACGTAAACCGGGGATCGGCGCGGTCCCTTCTGCATACTATCGATCCTGTGGCCACATCCCTCGGTCCGGTCTGATCTTAGACTGGCAATGAACTCCGTATGCTTAGACTGGGGATGAACTCCGTATGCCTATGTCAACCCATGAAACGAGCGTGCAGGCACTCAACCGTCGAAGATACCGGTCAGAGAGGCATAATGCGCAAGTTGGGGATCAGCTTGGTTCCCCTCTGCATGCTGCCGATCCTGCTGCCGGTCCTGCTGCCACAGCCCTCGATCTGACTGGGGATTAGATGTGGAATTTACTCCGTATGCCTAAGCCAACCCACGAAACGAACGTGCGGAAGCTCAGCCGGTCGGAGAGGCAAAATGCGCAAGCCAGGGATCGACCCAGTCCCCCCTACGTGCTGTCGATCCTACTGCCGTAACCCTCGATCTGATCCGATCTTAGACTGGGAATGAACTCCGTATGCTTAAACTGGGGATGAACTCCGTATGCCCAAGTCAACCCACGAAACGAGCGTGCGGACACTCAATCGACCAGAGAGGCAGGATGCGCAAGCCGGGCATCGAACAGGTGGTAGGTGGGTTCAAGCACATCTTCATATTTCTGCAGTGCCAATGCCATTTTTATGGCTTGTAAATTCATACAATGGTCCCCTAAGCCTTCATGTGAAGTTTCATGGCAAGACGACCCGTTTTCTACTTTTCATGATTTTCAAAACTTTTTACGGTTCGAGATTTTTTTAAATTTTTTTAGAAAGAGTTTTGCCAACAAATTTGGTAGAGGTGATCCTTGTATTTTTGTTGGCATGCACAAAAAAATTCAGCCAAAAAACTCAAAGTGGAAAACCAGCAACCATCGCACATCATGTGCGCACATCCCGGCCCCCAAATCACCGGAACCCCTAATGGCATCGGTTAGGCTCTCCGGTGATGCCCTAGTGATGCTTCGGCGATGGTGCCCCGGGTAAAAAAAATGTGGCACCAGCACATGCCCAAGCCCAACATGTGCATCGTGGCCCAAAATCTTAGATTGAGAATGAGCTCCGTATGCTTAGACATGGAACGAACTCCGTATGCCTAAGCCAACCCACAAAACGAGCGTGCGGGCGCTCAGTCGATGGGAAAGGTAGAATGCGCAAGCCGGGGATAGACCTGTCCCCCCCTGTATGCTGTCGATCCTGCTGCCATAACCCTCGGTCCGATCCGATCTTAGACTGGGAATGAACTCTGTATGCATAAGTCAACCCACGAAACGAGCGTACGGGCGCTGAGCTAGCCGAAGAGGCATAATGTGCAAGCCAGGGATCGACCCGATCCCACTCTGCATGCTACCGGTCCTGCTGCCAAAACCCTCAGTCTGGCTGGGGCTTAGACATGGAATGAGCTCCCTATGCCTAAGGCAACTAATGAAACGGGCATGCGGGCGCTCAGCCGACCGGAGAGGCAAAATACGCAAGATGAAGATCGGCCCGATCCCCCCTGGGTGCTATTGATCCTGCTGCCGCAACCCTCGATCCAGTTAGATCTTAGACTGGGAATGAACTCCGTATGCTTAGACTGGGGATGAACTCCGTATGCCTAAGTCAACCCACGAAACGAGCGGGCAGGCGCTCAGGCGACCGGAGAGGCATAATGCGTAAGTCGGGGATCCGTCCGATCCCCCTCTACGTGCTGTCGATCCCGCTGCCGGTCCTACTACCACAACCCTCGATCCGGCTGGGGCTTAGACATGGAATGTACTTCGTATGCCTAAGCCAACCCATGAAATGAGCGTGCGGGTGCTCAGCCGATCGAAGAGGCAAAATGAGCAAGTCGAGGATCGGCCCGATCCCCACTACGTGCTGTCGATCCCAGTCTAAGATCTTAGACTCCGATCTTAGACTGGGAATGAAATCTGTATGTTTAGACTAGGGATGAACTTCGTAAGCCTAACTCAACCCACAAAACGAGCGTGCGGGCACTCAGCCGACTAGAGAGGCAGGATGCGCAAGCCGGGGATCTAACGGGTAATAGGTGGGTTCAAGCACATCTTCATATTTCTGCCATGCCAATGCCATTTTTGTGGCTTGTAAATTCATACATTGGTCCCCTAAGCCTTCATGTGAAGTTTCGTGGCAAGACGACCCGTTTTCTAATTTTCATGATTTTTGAAAATTTTTACAGTTCGAGATTTTTTTAAATTTTTTTAGAAAGATTTTTGTCTCCAAATTTGGTACAGGTGATCCTTTTATTTTTTTTGGCATGCACAAAAAAATTCAGCTAAAAACTCGAAGTGGAGAAGATTTTGTGACCGTTTGAAAAAAGTGTCCCCCATTTCAAACACTTTAATGGCTACTGGCAGCAAACCTATAAAATCTCAAATGCTCTTTATGGGGGTGTGGGTTCTCGAGGTTTGATGACGGATAGGGGGCCAATATAAGGGCCAAGTACCAGCACCCATCACACGTCTTGTGTGCACTCCCCCGGCCCCCCCAATCACCGGAACCCCCAATGCCGTTGGTTAGGCTCTTCGACGATGCTCCGACAATGCTCCGATGATGGTGCCCCGGGCCAAAAAAATGCGGCACCATGTGCACTGTGGTTCAAAATCTTAGATTGGGAATTAGCTCCGTATGCTTACACAAGGAATGAACTCCGTATGCCTAAGCCAACCCACGAAATGAGCGTGCGAGCGCTCAGCCGATCGGAGAGGCAGAATGCACAAGGCGGGGATTGACCCGGTCCCCCCTGCGTGCTGTCGATCTTGCTGCTGCAACCCTCGATCCGGTCTAATCTTAGACTGGAAATGAACTCCGTATGCTTAGACTGGGGATGAACTCCGTATGCCTAAGTCAACCCACGAAACGAGCGTGCAGGCGCTCAGTCGATCGGAGAGGCATAATACGCAAGTTGGGGATCAGCCCGGTCCCCCTCTGCGTGCTGCCAATCCCGTTGCTAGTCTTATTACCACAACCCCTGATCTGACTGGGGCTTAGACGTGGAATGTACTCTGTATGCCTAAGCCAACCCACGAAATGAGCGTGCGGGCGCTCAACCGACCGGAGAAGCAAAATGAGCAAGCCGAGGATCGGCCTGGTCCCCACTACGTGCTGTCGATCCTATTGCTGCAACCCCCGATCCGGTCTTATCTTAGACTGGGAATGAACTCTATATGCTTAGACTGGGGATGAACTCCGTCTGTCGAAGTCAACCCACGAAATGAGCGTGTGGGCGCTCAACCGGCTAGAGAGGCCGACCGGAGAGGCATAATGCGCAAGCTGAGGATCATCCCGATCCCCTTCTGTGTGCTGGCAATCCTGCTACTGGTCCAGCTACCACAACCCTCAGTCTGGTTGGGGCTTAGACGTGAAATGTACTCCATATGCCTAAGCCAACCCACGAAACGAGCGTGCGGATGCTCAGCCAGCCAGAAAGGTAAAATGCGCAAGCCGTGTACCGGCCCGGTCCCCCCTGCGTGCTGCTGATCCAGTAGCCACAACCCTCAATCTGGTCTGATCTTAGAATGGAAATGAACTCCGTACGCTTAGACTGGGGATGAACTCCGTGTGCCTAAGTCAACCCATGAAACGAGCATGCAGGTGTACAGTCGGTCAGAGAGGCCAGCCGAAGAGGCATAATGCGCAAGCTAGGGATCAGCTCGATCCACCTCTGCATGCTGTCGATCCCACTGTCGGTCCTGCTACCATAACCCTCGATCCGGCTGGGGCTTAGACGTGGAATGTAGACCGTATGCCTAAGCCAACCCACGAAACGAGCGTGCGGGCGCTCAACCGACTAGAGAGGCAGAATGCAAGCCGAGGATCGACCCGATCCCCCCTGCGTGCTGTCGATCTTACTGTCGTAAGCTTCAATCCGGTCCGATCTTAGACTGGGAATGAACTCCGTATGCTTTGACTAGGGATGAACTCTGTATGCCTAATTCAACCCACGAAACGAACGTCCGGGTGCTCAACTGACTAGAGAGGCAGGATGCGCAAGTCGGGGATCGAACGGGTGGTAGGTGGGTTCAAGCACATCTTCATATTTTTCCATGCCAATGCCATTTTTATGGCATGTAAATTCATAAAATGGTCCCCTAAGCCAACCCATGAAATGAGCGTGTGGGCGCTCAGCCGGTCGGAGAGGCAGAATGCATAAGGCGGGGATTGACCCGATCCCCCCTACGTGCTGTCGATCCTATTGTCGAAACCCTCGGTCCGATCCGATCTTAGACTGGGAATGAACTCCGTATGCATAAGTTAACTCATTAAACGAGCGTGCGGGCACTGAGCCGGTCGAAAAGGCATAATGTGCAAGCCGGGGATCGGCCCGATCCTCTTCTGCGTGCTGTCGGTCCCGCTGCCACAACCCTCAGTCAGGCTGGGGCTTAGACATGGAATGAGCTCCCTACGCCTAAGCCAACCCATGAAATGGTAGTGCAGGCGCTCAGCCGACCGGAGAGGTAGAATGTGTAAGCTGGGGATCGGCCTGATCCCTCCTGCATGCTGTTGATCCTACTGCTACAATCCTCGGTCAGATCCGATCTTAGACTAGGAATGAACTCCGTATGCTTAGACTGGGGATGAACTCCATATGCCTAAGCCAACCCATGAAACAAGCGTGCGGGCACTCAACCGGCCAGAGAGGCCGATCGGAGAGGCATAATGCGCAAGCCGAGGATCAACCCGATCCCCTTCTACGTGCTGTCGATCCCGCTGTCGATCCTACTACCACAACCCTCGGTTCGGCTAGGGCTTAGACGTGGAATGTACTCTGTATGCCTAAGCCAACCCACAAAACAAGCGTGCGGCCACTCAGTCGGTCGGAGAGGCAGAATGTGCAAGTCAAGGATCAGCCCAGTCCCCCTTGCGTGCTACCGATCCTGCTATCGTAACCCTCGATCCGGTCCGATCTTAGACTGAGAATGAACTCCGTATGCTTAGACTGGGGATGAACTCCGTTTGCCTAAGTCAAACCACGAAACAAGCGCACGGGCGCTCAGAGAGGCAGGATGCGTAAGCCGGGAATCGAACGGGTGGTAGGTGGGTTCAAGCACATCTTCATATTTCTGCCATGCCAATGCCATTTTTATGGCTTGTAAATTCATACAATGGTCCCCTAAGCCTTCATGTGAAGTTTCGTGGCAAGACGATCTGTTTTCTATTTTTCACAATTTTTGAAACTTTTTACGGTTCGGGATTTTTAAAAATTTTTTTAGAAAGAGTTTTGTCCCTAAATTTGGTCGAGGTGATCTTTGTATTTTTGTTGGCATTCACAAAAAAATTCACCTAAAAACTCGAAGTGGAGAAGATTTTGTGACCGTTTGAAAACAGTGTCCCCATTTTAGACACTTTAATGGCTATTGGCAGCAAACCTATAAAATCTCAAATGCTCTTTAAGGGGGTGTGAGTTCTCGAGGTTTGATGAGGGATAGGGGCCCAATATAAGGGCCAAGCACCAGCACCCATCGCACATCATGTGCTCCCACCCCCCGACCCCCCCAATCGTCGGAACCCTCAATGCCATCGGTTAGGCTCTCTGATGATGCTCCGGTGATGGTGCCCCGGGTGAAAAAAATGTGGCACCAGCACATGCCCGAGCCCAGCATGTGCACTGTGGCTCAAAATCTTAGATTGGGAATGAGCTCCTTATGCTTAGACATGGAATGAACTCCGTATGCCTAAGCCAACCCACGAAACGGGCGTGCGGGCACTCAGTCGATCGGAGAGCCAGAATGCGCAAGATGGGGATAGGCTCGGTCCCCCCTGCGTGCTACCAATCCTGCTACCGCAACCCTCGGTCCAGTCTGATCTTAGACTAGGAATGAACTCCGTATGCTTAGACTGGGGATGAACTCCATATGCCTAAGCCAACCCATGAAACAAGCGTGCGGGCACTCAACCGGCCAGAGAGGCCGATCGGAGAGGCATAATGCGCAAGCCGAGGATCAACCCGATCCCCTTCTACGTGCTGTCGATCCCGCTGTCGGTCCTACTACCACAACCCTCGGTTCGGCTAGGGCTTAGACGTGGAATGTACTCTGTATGCCTAAGCCAACCCACAAAACAAGCGTGCGGCCACTCAGTCGGTCGGAGAGGCAGAATGTGCAAGTCAAGGATCAGCCCAGTCCCCCTTGCGTGCTACCGATCCTGCTATCGTAACCCTCGATCCGGTCCGATCTTAGACTGAGAATGAACTCCGTATGCTTAGACTGGGGATGAACTCCGTTTGCCTAAGTCAAACCACGAAACAAGCGCACGGGCGCTCAGAGAGGCAGGATGCGTAAGCCGGGAATCGAACGGGTGGTAGGTGGGTTCAAGCACATCTTCATATTTCTGCCATGCCAATGCCATTTTTATGGCTTGTAAATTCATACAATGGTCCCCTAAGCCTTCATGTGAAGTTTCGTGGCAAGACGATCTGTTTTCTATTTTTCACAATTTTTGAAACTTTTTACGGTTCGGGATTTTTAAAAATTTTTTTAGAAAGAGTTTTGTCCCTAAATTTGGTCGAGGTGATCTTTGTATTTTTGTTGGCATTCACAAAAAAATTCACCTAAAAACTCGAAGTGGAGAAGATTTTGTGACCGTTTGAAAACAGTGTCCCCATTTTAGACACTTTAATGGCTATTGGCAGCAAACCTATAAAATCTCAAATGCTCTTTAAGGGGGTGTGAGTTCTCGAGGTTTGATGAGGGATAGGGGCCCAATATAAGGGCCAAGCACCAGCACCCATCGCACATCATGTGCTCCCACCCCCCGACCCCCCCAATCGTCGGAACCCTCAATGCCATCGGTTAGGCTCTCTGATGATGCTCCGGTGATGGTGCCCCGGGTGAAAAAAATGTGGCACCAGCACATGCCCGAGCCCAGCATGTGCACTGTGGCTCAAAATCTTAGATTGGGAATGAGCTCCTTATGCTTAGACATGGAATGAACTCCGTATGCCTAAGCCAAGCCACGAAACGAACATACGGGCGCTCAGCCGATCGGAGAGGCAGAATGTGCAAGTCGGGGATCGACCCGGTCCCCCCCTGCATGTTGTCGATCCTACTACCGTAACCCTCGGTCTGGTCCGATCTTAGATTGGGAATGAACTCCGTATGCATAAGTCAACCCACGAAACGAGCGTGCAGGCGTTGAGCCGACCGAAGAGGCACAATGCGCAAGCTGGGGATCGGCCCGGTCCCTCTCTGTGTGCTGCCGGTCCCGCTGCCACAACCCTTGGTCCAGCTGGGGCTTAGACATGGAATGAGCTCCCTATGCCTAAGCCAACCCATGAAACGGACGTGTGGGCGCCCAGCCGGTCGGAGAGGCAGAATGCGCTAGCCGGGGATTGACCCGGTCTCTCCTGCGTGCTATCAATCCTGTTGTTGCAACCCTCGGTCTGGTTTGATCTTAGACTGGGAATGAACTCCATATGCCTAAGTCAACCCATGAAATGAGTGTGCGGACGCTCAGCCGGCCAGAGAGGCCGATCGGAGAGGCATAATGCGCAAGTCAGGGATCAACCTAGTCCCCTTCTGCGTGCTATCGATCCCACTGTCGGTCCCGCTACCACAACCCTCGATCCAGCTAGGGCTTAGTCATGGAATGTACTCCGTATACCTAAGCCAACCCACGAAATGAGCGTGCGGGTGCTCAGTCGGTTGGAGAGGCAGAATGTGCAAGTCGGCGATCAGCCAGGTCCCCCCTGCGTGTTGTCGATCTTGCTGCCGCAACCCTCGATCTGGTTTGATCTTAGACTGGGAATGAACTCCGTATGCTTAGAATGGGGTTGAACTCCGTATGCCTAAGTCAACCCACAAAATGAGCGTGTGGGCACTCAGCCCGCTAGAGAGGCCAGTCAGAGAGGCAAAATGCATAAACAGGGGATCAGCCCAGTCCCTCTCTATGTGCTGCCGATCCCACTACCGGTCTTGCTTCCACAAGCCCCGATCCGGCTGGGGCTTAGACGTGGAATGTACTCCGTATGCCTAAGCCAATCTATGAAATGAGCGTGCGGGCGCTCAGCCTACTGGAGAGGCAAAATACGTAAGCCGAGGATCGGCTCGATCCCCCTGCGTGCTGCCGATCTTGCTACCGCAACCTCGATCCGATCCGATCTTAGACTGGGAATGAACTCCGTATGCTTAGACTGGGGATGAACTCCGTATGCCTAAGTCAACCCACGAAACGAGCGTGCGGGCGTTCAGCCGATCGGAGAGGCAGGATGCATAAGCCCGGGATCGAACGGGTGATAGGTGGGTTCAAGCACATCTTCATATTTCTGCCATGCCAATGCCATTTTTATGGCTTGTAAATTCATACAATGGTCCCCTAAGCTTTCATCTGAAGTTTCGTGGCAAGGTGACCCGTTTTCTATTTTTCAAGATTTTTGAAACTTTTTGCTATTCGGGATTTTTTTAAATTTTTTTAAAAAGATTTTTGTCCCCAAATTTGGTAGAGGTGATCCTTGTATTTTTTTTGGCATGCACAAAAACATTCAGCTAAAAACTTGAAGTGGAGAAGATTTTGTGATCGTTTGAAAAAAATGTCCCTATTTCTGACACTTTAATGGCTACTGGCAGCAAACCTATAAAATCTCAAATGCTTTTTAAGGGGGTGCGAGTTCTCGAGGTTTGATGAGGGATAGGGGGCCAATATAAGGGTCAAGTACCTACACTTATCGCACATCATGTGCGCACACCCCCGGCCCCCCCAATCGCCGGAACCTTCAATACCGTCGGTTAGGCTCTCCGGTGATGCTCCGATGATGCTCTGACGATGGTGCCCCGGGCAAAAAAAAGGTGGTACCAGCACATGCCCAAGCCCAGCATGTGCATCGTGGCTCAAAATATTAGATTGTGAATGAGCTCCGTATGCTTAGACATGGAATGAACTCCGTATGCCTAAGCCAACCCACGAAACGGGCGTGCGGGCACTCAGTCGATCGGAGAGCCAGAATGCGCAAGATGGGGATAGGCTCGGTCCCCCCTGCGTGCTACCAATCCTGCTACCGCAACCCTCGGTCCAGTCTGATCTTAGACTAGGAATGAACTCCGTATGCTTAGACTGGGGATGAACTCCGTATGCCTAAGTCAACCCACAGAACGAGCGTACGGGCGCTTAGTCGGCCGAAAAGGCCGGTCGAAGGGGCATAATGCGTAAGCCAAGGATCAACCCGATCCCTCTCTGCATGCTGCCAATCCCGTTATCAGTCCTGATGCCACAACCCTCAGTTCGACTAGGGCTTAGACGTGGAATGTACTCCGTATGCCTAAGCCAACCCACGAAACGAGCGTGCGGGCACTCAGCCGATCGAAGAGGTAGAATGTGCAAGCTGGGGATCGGCCTGGTTCCCCCTTCGTGCTATCGATCCTGCTGTCGCAACCCTCGGTCCGGTCTGATCTTAGACTGGGAATGAACTCCATATGCTTAGACTGGGGATGAACTCCGTATGCCTAAGTGAACCCACGAGCGTACGGGGGCTCAGCTGGCCGGAGAGGCCGGTCGGAGAGGCATAATGTACAAGCCGAGGATCAACCCGATCCCCCTCAGCATGCTACCGATCCCACTACCAGTCCTACTACCACAACCCTCGGTCCAGCTGAGGCTTAGACGTGGAATGTACTCCATATGCCTAAGCCAACCCACGAAACAAGCGTGCAGGCGCTCAGCCGATCGGAGAGGTAGAATGCGCAAGCCGGGGATCGGCTCGATCCCCCCTCCGTGCAACCGATCCTGCTGCCGCAACCCTCAATCCGATTTGATCTTAGACTGCAAATGAACTCCATATGCTTAGACTGGGGATGAACTCCATATGCCTAAGTCAACCCACGAAACGAGCGTGCGGGCGCTCAGTCGATCGGAGAGGTCGGTCAGAGAGGCATAATGTGCAAGTCGAGGATCAACCCGGTCTTCCACTGCATGTAACCGATCCCGCTACCGATCCTGTTGCACAACCCTCAGTGCGACTGAGGCTTAGATATGGAATGTACTCCGTATGCCTCAGCCAACCCATGAAACGAGCATGCGGGCGCTTAGCCGACCGAAGAGGCAGAATGCGCAAGCCGGGGATCGACCTAGTCCCTCCTGCGTGCTATCGATCCTACTATCGTAACCCTCGATATGGTTCGATCATAGACTGGGAATGAAATCCATATGCTTAGACTGGGGATGAATTCCATATGCCTAGGTTAACCCACGAAATGAGCGTGCGGGCGCTCAGTCGACCAGAGAAGCAGGATGCGCAAGCTGGGGATCGAATGGGTGGTAGGTGGGTTCAAGCACATCTTCATATTTCTGCTGTGCCAATGTCATTTTTATGGCTTGTAAATTCATACAATGGTCCCCTAAGCCTTCATGTGAAGTTTCGTGGCAAGACGACCCATTTTCTATTTTTCATGATTTTCAAAACTTTTTACGGTTTGGGATTATTTTAAATTTTTTTAGAAAGAGTTTTGTCTCCAAATTTGGTAGAGGTGATCCTTGTATTTTTGTTGGCATGCACCAAAACATTCAGCTAAAAACTCGTAGTGGAGAAGCTTTTGTGATCGTTTGAAAAAATTGTCCCCATTTTAGACACTTTAATGGCTACTGGCAGCAAACCTATAAAATGTCAAATGCTCTTTAAGGGGGTGTGAGTTCTCAAGGTTTGATGAGGGATAGGGGCCAATATAAGGGCCAAGTACCAGCACCCATCGCACATCATGTGCACACAACCCCAGGACCCCCCAATCGTCGGAACTCCCAACGCCGCAGGTTAGGCTCTCCGACGATGCTCCAGCGATGCTCCAACGATGGTGCCCCAGGCGAAAAAAATGCGGCACCAACACATGGTCGAGCCCAGCATGTGCACCGTGGCTCAAAATCTTAGATTTGGAATGAGCTCCATATGCTTAGGCATGGAATGAACTCCGTATGCCTAAGCCCACCCACGAAACGAGCGTGCAGGCACTCAGCCGACCAGAGAGGCAGGATGCGCAAGCCGGGTATCGAACGGGTGGTAGGTGGGTTCAAGCACATCTTCATATTTCTTCCATGCCAATGCCATTTTTATGGCTTGTAAATTCATACAATGGTCCCCTAAGCCTTCATGTGAAGTTTCGTGGCAAGATGACTCGTTTTCTATTTTTCATGATTTTTGAAACTTTTTGTGGTTCAAGATTTTTTTAAATTTTTTTAGAAAGAGTTTTGTCCCCAAATTGGGTAGACAAGATCCTTGTATTTTTGTTGGCATGCACAAAAAAATTCAGCTAAAAACTCGGAGTGGAGAATATTTTATGACCCTTTGAAAAAAGTGTCCCTATTTTAGACACTTTAATGGCTACTGACAGCAAACCTATAAAATCTCAAATGCTCTTTAAGGGGGTGTGAGTTCTCAAGGTTTGATGAGGGATAGGGGCCAATATAAGGGCCAAGTACCAGCACCCATCGAACATCATGTGTGCACACCCCCCGGCCCTCCCAAACGCCGGAACCCCCAATGCCGCTGGTTAGGCTCCCCGGCGATGCTCCAACGATGCTCCGACGATGGTGCCCCGAGCGAAAAAAATGTGGCACCAGCACATGCTAGAGCCCAGCATGTGCATTGTGGCTCAAAATCTTAGATTAGGAATGAGCTCCGTATGCTTAGACATTGAATGAACTTGGTATGCATAAGCCAACCCACGAAATGAGTGTGCGGGTGCTCAGCCGGTCGTAGAGGCAGAATGCGCAAGTCGGGGATGACCTGGTCCCCCCTACGTGCTGTCGATCTTACTGCCGCAACCCTCGGTCTGGTCTGATCTTAGACTGGGCATGAACTCCGTATGCATAAGTCAACCTACGAAACAAGCGTGCGGGCGCTGAGCCAGCCGAAGAGGCATAATGCGTAAGCCGAGGATCAACCCGATCCCCCTCTGCGTTCTGCCGGTCCCACTGCCACAACCCTCGGTCTGGCTAGGGCTTAGACATGGAATGAGCTCCCTATGCCTAAGCCAACCCATGAAATGGGCGTGCGGGCGTTCAGCAGACCGGAGAGGTCGAATGTGCAAGCCAGGGACCGGCCCGAGCCCCCCTACGTGTTGTCGGTCCTCCTATCGCAACCCTTGATCCGGTCCGATCTTAGACTGGGAATGAACTCCGTGTGCTTAGACCGGAGATGAACTCCGTATGCCTAAGATAACCCACGAAATGAGCGTGCAGGTGCTCAGCCGGCCGGAAAGGTCGATCGGAGAGGCATAATGCACAAGTCGGGGATCAGCTCGATCCCTCTCTACATGCTGCCAATCCCGCTGCTGGTCCTGCTGCCACAACCCTCAGTCAGGTTGGGGCTTAGACGTGGAATGTACTCCGTATGCCTAAGCCAACTGATGAAATGTGCAAGCTGGGGAGAATGTGCAGTCGGTCGAAGAGGTAGAATGTGCAAGCTGGGGATTGACCCGGTCCCACCTGTGTGATATCGATCTTGCTACCGCAACCCTCGATCCGATCTGATCTTAGACTAGGAATTAACTCGGTATGCTTAGACTAGGGATGAACTCCGTATGCCTAAGTCAACCCATGAAATGAGTGTACGGGCGCTCAGTCGACTGGAGAGGCCAGTCGGAGAGGCATAATGCGCAAGTCGAGCATCAGCCCAGTCCCCCTCTACGTGCTATCGATCTCGCTGCCGGTCCTGCTACCACAACCATCGGTCTGGCTGGGGCTTAGATGTGGAATGTACTCTGTATGCCTAAGCCAACCCACGAAACGAGTGTGCGGGCTCTCAGTCGATCGGATAGGCAGAATGCGCAAGCCGAAGATCGGCTCGGTCCCCCCTACATGCTGTTGATCCTACTACCGCAACCCTCGATCCAGCCCGATCATAGACTAGGAAATGAAAACTGCCGTCATGCCTAGAATTGGGGATGACTCGATGCCTAAGTGAACCCACGAAACAAGCGTGCAGGCACTCAACCGACCAGAAGAGCAGGAATGCGCAAGCCTGGTATCGAACGGGTGGTAGGTGGTTCAAGCACACTTCATATTTCCTGACATGCCAATGCCATTTTTATGGCTTGTAAATTCATACAATGGCCCTAACGCCTTCATGTGAAGTTTCATGGCAAGACGACCCGTTTTTTCTATTTTTCATGATTTTTGAACTTTTTTACGGTTCAGGATTTTTTAAAAATTTTTTAGAGAGAATTTTGTCCCCAAATTTGGTAGATATGATCCTTGTAATTTTTTTGGCATGTACAAAAAAATTCAGCTAAAAACTCGAAGTGGGGAAGATTTTGTGATCGTTTGAAAAAAGTGTCCCTATTTCAGACACTTTAATGGCTACTGGCAGCAAACCTATAAAATCTCAAATGCTCTTTAAGGGGGTTTGAGTTTTTGAGGTTTTATGAGGGATAGGGGCCGAATATAAGGGCCAAGTACCAGCACCCATCGAACATCATGTGCGCACACCCCTCGGCCCCCCAATCGTTAGAATCCCCAATGCCACCGGTTAGGCTCTCTGGCGATGCTCTGACGATGGTGCCCGGGTGAAAAAAATGTGGCACCAGCACATGCCCGAGCCCAACATGTGCACCGTGGCTCAAAATCTTAGATTGGGAATGAGCTCTATATGCTTAGACATGGAATGAACTCCGTATGCCTAAGCCAACCCATGAAACGAGCGTGCGAGCGCTCATTCAGTCAGAGAGGCAGAATGAACTCCGTATGCTACCGTAACCCTCGGTCCGATCCGATCTTAGACTGGGAATGAACTCCGTATGCATAAGTCAACCTATGAAATGAGCGTGCGAGCATTAAGGTGGCCGAAGAGGCATAATGTGCAAGCCGGGGATCGACCCGGTCACCCTCTGCGTGCTGCCGGTCTCACTGCCACAACCCTTGGTCCGACTGGGGCTTAGACATGGAATGAGCTCCCTATGCCTAAGCCAACCCATTAAATGGACGTGTGGGCACTCAGTGGGCCGGAGAGGTAGAATGCGTAAGACAGGGATTGGCCCGGTCCCCCCTTGTGCTGTCGATCCAGCTGCCCAGCCCTCGATCAGTCTGATTTTAGATTGGAAATGAACTCCGTATGCTTAGACTGGGGATGAACTCAGTATGCCTAAGTCAACTCACGAAACGAGGGTGCGAGCGTTCAGCCGGACGAAGAGGCCGATCGAAGAGGCATAATGCGCAAGCCGAGGATTAACCCGATCCCCCTTTTCGTGCTGTCAATGTCGCTGCCGGTCTTGCTGCCACAACCCTCGGTCCGACTGGGGCTTAGACATGGAATGTACTTCGTATGCCTAAGCCAACCCACGAAACGAACGTGCGGGCGCTCAGCCAGCCGAAGAGGCAGAATGCGCAAGCCGGGGATCAGTCCGATCCCCTCTGCGTGCTGTCGATCCTGTTGCCGCAACCCTCGGTTCGATCCAATCTTAGACTGGGAATGAACTCCGTATGCCTAAGTCAACCCACGAAACGAGCGTGCGGGCGCTCAGTCGTTTGGATTTTTCATGATTTTCAAAACTTTTTGTGGTTCTGGATTTTTTTAAATTTTTTTAGAAAGAGTTTTGTCCCCAAATTTGGTAAAGGTGATCCTTGTATTTTTGTTGGCATGCACAAAAAATTCAGCTAAAAACTCGAAGTGGAGAAGATTTTGGGACCGTTTGAAAAAAATGTCCCCATTTCAGACACTTTAATGGCTACTGGCAGCAAACCTATAAAATCTCAAATGCTCTTTAAGGGGGTGTGAGTTGTCGAGGTTTGATGAGGGATAGGGGGCCAATATAAGGGCCAAGTACCAGTACCCATCGCACATCATGTGCCCACACCCCCGGGCTCTCCCAATCATCGGAACCCCCAATGCTGCCGGTTAGGCTCTCCGACGATGCTCCGATGATGGTGCCCCGGGCGAAAAAAATGTGGCACCAGCAAATGCCTGAGCCCAGCATGTGCATCGTGGCTCAAAATCTTAGATTGGGAATGAGCTCCATATGCTTACACGTGGAATGAACTCCGTATGCCTAAGCCAGCCCACGAAACGAGCGTACGGGTGCTCAGCCAACCCCAGTGACAGAATGCGCAAGCCAGGGATTGATCGGTCCCCCCTGCGTGCTGTCGATCCTATCGCAACCCTGGGTCTGGCCCGATCTTAGACTAGAAATGAACTCTGTATGCATAAGTCAACCCACGAAATGAGCGTACGGGCGTTGAGTCGATCGAAGAGGCATAATGCGCAAGTCGGGGATCGGCCCGGTCCCTCTCTGTGTGCCGCTGGTCCCGCTGCCACAACCCTCGATCCGGTTGGGGCTTAGACATGGAATGAGCTCCCTATGCCTAAGCCAACCCACGAAACGGACGTGCGGGAGCTCAATCAGTCGGAGAGGCAGAATGCACAAGCCGGGGATCGGCCCAGTCCCCCCTGCGTGCTGTCGATCCTGCTACCGCAACCCTCGGTCCTGTCTGATCTTAGACTGGGAATGAACTCCGTATGCTTAGTCTGGGGATGAACTCCGTATGCCTAAGTCAACCCATGAAATGGGCGTGCAGGCACTCAACCCAGTCGGAGATGCCGATCGAGATGCATAATGCACAAGTCGGGGATCAGTCCAGTCCCCCTCTACGTGCTGCTGATCCCACTATCGATCCTACTGCCATAACCCTTGGTCTGGCTAGGGCTTAGATGTGGAGTGTACTCCGTGTGCCTAAGCCAACCCACGAAACGAGTGTGCAGGCGCTCAGCCCACCGAAAAGGCAGAATACGTAAGCCGGGGATCGACCAGTCCCCCCTACGTGCTACCGATCCTACTGTCATAACCCTCGATCTGGTTCAATCTTAGACTAGGAATGAACTCCGTATGCTTAGACTGGGGATGAACTCCGTATGCTTAAGTCAACCCATGAAACGAGCGTGCGGGTGCTCAGCCGGTCGGAGAGGCAGAATGCGTAAGCCAGGGATCGACTCTATCCCCCCTGCGTGATACCGATCATGCTGCCGCAACCCTCGATCCGATCAGATCTTAGATTCGGAATGAACTCCGTATGCTTAGATTAGGGATGAACTCCGTATGCCTAAGTGAACCCATGAAACGAGCGTGCGGGCACTGAGCTGGCCGAAGAGGCATAATGGGCAAGTCAGGGATCGGCCCGACCCCCCTCTGTGTGCCGCTGGTCCCGCTGCCACAACCCTCGGTCCGACTGGGGCTTAGACATGGAATGAGCTCTCTATGCCTAAGCTAACCCATGAAACGGGCGTGCGGGCGATCAGCCGGCCAAAGAGGCAAAATGCGCAAGCCGAGGATCGGCTCAGTCCGCCCTACGTGCTATCGATCCTGCTGCTACAACCCTCAGTCTGATCCGATCTTAGACTGGGGATGAACTCCGTATGCTTAGACTGGGGATGAACTCCGTATGCCTAAGTCAATCCACGAAAGGAGCATGCGGGAGCTCAACCGGCTGGAGAGGCCGGTCGGAGAGGTATAATGGGCAAGTCGGGGATCAGCTCGGTCCCCCTCTACGTGCTGTCGATCCCACTGCCAGTCTTGTTGCCACAACCCTCGGTTTGGCTGGGGCTTAGGCGTGGAATGTACTCGTATGCCTTAGCCAACCCACGAAACGAGCGTGCGGGCACTCAGTCGGCCGAAGAGGCAGAATGCCCAAGTCGGGGATCGGCCCGGGCCCCCTGCGTGC
Source organism: Durio zibethinus (assembly GCF_002303985.1). The sequence goes on along the minus strand of NW_019167826.1, from coordinate 26,831,142 downwards.
TGTCGATCCTGTTGCCGCAACCCTCAATCCGGTCCGATCTTAGACTGGAATGAACTCTGTATGCTTAGACTGGGGATGAACTCCGTATGCCTAAGTCAGCCCACGAAATGAGCGTGCGGGCGCTCAGCCGACCAGAGAGGCAGGATGCGCAAGCCGGGGATCGAACGGGTGGTAGGTGGGTTCAAGCACATCTTCATATTTTTGTTGTGCCAATGCCATTTTTATGCCTTGTAAATTCATACAATGGTCCCTTAAGCCTTCTTGTGAAGTTTCGTGGCAAGACGATCCGTTTTCTATTTTTCATGATTTTCAAAACTTTTTACGGTTCGGGATTTTTTTAAAATTTTTTTCGAAAAAGTTTTGTCCCCAAATTTGGTAGATGTGATCCTTGTATTTTTATTGGCATGCATAAAAAAATTCAGCTAAAAACTTGAAGTGGAGAAGATTTTGTGACCATTTGAAAAAAGTGTCCCCATTTCAGACACTTTAATGGCTACTGGCAGCAAACCTATAAAATCTCAAATGCTCTTGAAGGGGGTGTGAGTTCTCGAGGTTTGATGTTGGATAGGGGGGCGAATATAAGGGCCAAGTACCAGCACCCTTCGCACATCATGTGCGCACACCCCCGGCCCCCCCAATCACCGAAATACACAATGCCGTCAGTTAGGCTCTCCGACGATGGTTTCCCGGGTGAAAAAAATACAACACCAGCACATGCCCGAGCCCAGCATGTGCACCGTGGCTCAAAACCTTAGATTGGGAATGAGCTTCGTATGCTTAGACATGGAATGAACTCCGTATGCCTAAGCCAACCCACAAAACGAGCGTGAGGGCGCTCAGCCAATCGGAGAGGCAGAATGCGCAAGCCAGGTCCCCCTGCGTGCTGTCGATCCTGCTACCGCAAACCTTGGTCCAGTCTAATCTTAGACTGGGAATGAACTTCGTATGCATAAGTCAACCCATGAAATGAGCGTGCGGCCGTTCAGCCGGTCGAAGAGGCATAATGCGCAAGCCAGGGATCGGCCTGATCCCCTTCTGCGTGTTGCCGGTCCTGCTACCACAACCTCCGATCCGACTGGGGCTTAGACATGGAATGAGCTCCCTATGCCTAAGATAGCCCATGAAACGGGCGTACGGGCACTCAACCGGTCAGAGAGGTAAAATGCACAAGCCGGGGACCGGCCCGATCTACCCTGCGTGCTGTCGATCCTACTGTCGCAACCCTCGGTTCAGTCCGATCTTAGACTGGGAATGAACTCCATATGCCTAGACTGGGGATGAACTTCGTATGCCTAAGTCAACCCACAAAACGAGCATGCGGGTGCTCAGTCGGCTGGAGAGGTCGAACGGAGAGGCATAATGCACAAGTCGGGGATCAGCTCAATCCCCCTCTGCGTGCTGTCGATCCCGCTACCGGTCCTACTGCCACAACCCTCGGTCTGGCTAGGGCTTAGACGTGGAATGTACTCCGTATGCCTAAGCCAACCCACGATACGAGCGTGCGGGTGCTTAGCTGGCCGGAGAGGCAAAATGTGCAAGCCGGGGATCAGCCCGATCCCCTCTGCGTGCTGTCGATCCTGGTGTCGCAACCCTCGATCCGATTCGATATTAGACTGTGAATAAGCTTCGTATGCTTAGACTGGGGATGAACTCCGTATGCCTAAATCAACCCACGAAACAAGCGTGCGGGCACTCAGCTGGCTGGAGAGGCCGATCGGAGAGGCATTATACGCAAGCCGGGGATCAGCCCGGTCCCCCTCTACGTGCTGCCAATCCCGTTGCCGGTCCTATTGCCACAACCCTCCGTCCGGCTGGGGCTTAGATGTGGAATGTACTCTGTATGCCTAAGCCAACCCACGAAATGAGCGTGCGGGCGCTTAGTCGACCGGAGAGGTAGAATGCGCAAGCCGATGTTCGGCCCGATCCCCCCCTACGTGTGCTGACCTTGCTACCGTAACCCTCAATCTGATCCAATCTTAGACTGGGAATGAACTCTGTATGCCTAAGTCAGCCCACGAAATGAGCGTGCGGGCGCTCAGCCGACCAGAGAGGCAGGATGCGTAAGCCGGGGATCGAACGGGTGGTAGGTGGGTTCAAGCACATCTTCATATTTTTGTTGTGCCAATGCCATTTTTATGCCTTGTAAATTCATACAATGGTCCCTTAAGCCTTCATGTGAAGTTTCGTGGCAAGACGACCCGTTTTTTATTTTTCACGATTTTCAAAACTTTTTACGGTTCAGGATTTTTTTTAAATTTTTTTTGAAAAAGTTTTGTCCCCAAATTTGGTAGATGTGATCCTTGTATTTTTATTGGCATGCATAAAAAAATTCAGCTAAAAACTCAAAGTGGAGAAGATTTTGTGACCATTTGAAAAAAGTGTCCCCATTTCAGACACTTTAATGGCTACTGGCAGCAAACCTATAAAATCTCAAATGCTCTTTAAGGGGGTGTGAGTTCTCGAGGTTTGATGAGGGATAGGGGGCCAATATAAGGGCCAAGTACCAGCACCCATCGCACATCATGTGCGCACACCCCCGGCCCCACCAATCGTCGGAACCCCCAATGCCATCGGTTAGGCTCTCCGGCGATGCTCCGTCGATGGTGCCCCGTGCAAAAAAAATGCGGCACCAGCACATGCCCAAACCTAGCATGTGCACCGTGGCCCTAAATCTGAGATTGGGAATGAGCTCCGTATGCTTAGACATGGAAAGAACTCTGTATGCCTAAGCCAACCCATGAAACAAGCGTGCGGGTGCTCAGTCGGCCGGAGAGTCAGAATGCGCAAGCCGGGGATCAACCCGATCCCCCCCTGCGTGCTGTCGATCCTGCTGCCGCAACCCTCTATCCAGTTCGATCTTAGACTGGGAATGAACTCCGTATGCATAAGTCAACCCATGAAACGAGCGTACGGGCGCTAAGCCGACCGAAAAGGCATAATGCGCAAGCCGGGGACTGGCCCGATCCCCCTCTACGTGCTGCCGGTCCCGCTGCCACAACCCTCGGTCTAGTTGCGGCTTAGACATGGAATGAGCTCCCTATGCCTAAGCCAACCCACGAAACGGGTGTGCGGGCATTCAACCGGCCGAAAAGGCAGAATGCGTAAGCCAGGGATCAGCCCAGTCCCCCCTACGTGCTGTCGATCTTGTTGCTGCAACCCTCGGTCCGATCCGATCTTAGACTGGGAATGAACTCCATATGCTTAGACTGGGGATGAACTCCGTATGCCTAAGTCAACCCATGAAACGAGTGTACAAGCGCTCAACCGGCTGGAGAGGTCAGCCGGAAGGGCCTAATGCGTAAGCTCAGGATCAACCTAGTCCCCTCTGCGTGCTGTCGATCCCTCTGCCAGTCCTGCTGCCACAACTCTCGGTCTGACTGGGGCTTAGACATGGAATGTACTCCGTATGCCTAAGCCAACCCACGAAACGAGCGTGCGGGTGCTCAGCCGGCTGGAGAGGTAGAATGCGCAAGTCGGGGATAGACCCGAACCCCCCTACGTGCTACCGATGCTACTGCCGAAACCCTCGATCCGATCTGATCTTAGACTGGGAATGAACTCTGTATGCTTAGACTGGGGATGAACTCCGTATGCCTAAGTCAACTCAGGAAATGAGCGTGCGGGCGCTCAGCCGACCAGAGAGGCAGGATGTGCAAGCCAGGGATCGAATGGGTGGTAGGTTGGTTCAAGCACATCTTCATATTTTTGCAAAGCCAATGCCATTTTTATGGCTTGTAAATTCATACAATGGTCGCCTAAGCCTTCGTGTGAAGTTTCATGGCAAGAAGACCCGTTTTCTATTTTTCATGATTTTGGAAACTTTTTACTGTTCGGGATTTTTAAAAAAATTTTTAGCAAGATTTTTGTCCCCAAATTTGGTAGAGGTGATCATTGTATTTTTGCTGGCATGCACAAAAAAATTCAGCTAAAAACTCGAATTGGAGAAGATTTTGTGATCGTTTGAAAAAAGTGTCCCCATTTCAGACACTTTAATGGCTATTGACAGCAAACCTATAAAATCTCAAATGCTCTTTAAGGGGGTGTGAGTTCTCAAGGTTTGATGGGGGATAGGGGGCCAATATAAGGGCCAAGTACCAGCACCCATTGCACATCATGTGCGCACACCCCCCGGGCCCCCCAATTGCCGAAACCCCCAATGTCGTCGGTTAGGCTCTCCGACGATGGTGCCCCGGGTGAAAAAAATGTGACACTAGCACATGCCCGAGTCCAACATGTGCACCGTGCCTCAAAATCTTAGACTTGGAATGAGCTCTGTATGCTTAGACATGGAATGAACTCCGTATGCCTAAGCCAACACACGGAACGAGCGTGCGGGCGCTCAGTCGACCGGAGAGGCAGAATGCGCAAGCCGGGGATCGACCTGGTCCCCCCTGCGTGCTGCCGACCCTGCTGCCGCAACTCTCAACCCGGTCCAATCTTAGACTAGGAATGAACTCCGTATGCTTAGACTGGGGATGAACTCCGTATGCCTGAGTCAATCCATGAAACAAGCGTGCGGGCGCTCAGCCGACTAGAGAGGTAGGATGCGCAAGCTGGGGATCGAACGGGTGGTAGGTGGGTTCAAGCACATCTTCATATTTCTGCCATGCCAATGCCATTTTTATGGCTTGTATATTCGTACAATGGACCCCTAAGCCTTCATGTGAAGTTTCATGGCAAGACGACCCGTTTTCTATTTTTCATGATTTTTGAAACTTTTTGCGGTTCGAGATTTTTTTAAATTTTTTTAGAAAGTGTTTTGTCCCCAAATTTAGTAGAGGTGATCCTTGTATTTTTGTTCGCATGCACACAAAAATTCAGCCAAAAACTTTAAGTGGAGAAGATTTTGTGATCGTTTGAAAAAAGTGTCCCCATTTCAGACACTTTAATGGCTACTGGCAACAAACCTATAAAATCTCAAATGCTCTTTAAGGGGGTGTGAGTTCTCAAGGTTTGATGAGGGATAGGGGGCCAATATAAGGGCCAAGTACCAGCACCCATCGCACATCATGTGCGCACACCCCCGGGCCCTCCCAATCACCGGAACCCCCAATACCGCCGGTTAGGCCCTCTGGCGATGCTCCGACGATGGTGCCCCGGGCAAAAAAAATGCGGCACCAGCACATGCCCGAGCCCAGCATGTGCATCGTGGCTCAAAATCTTAGGCTGGGAATGAGCTTCGTATGCTTAGACATGGAATGAACTCCGTATGCCTAAGCTAACCCATGAAACGAGCGTGCGGGCGCTCAATCGGCCGGAGAGGCAGAATGCGCAAGCCGAGGATCGACCCGATCCCCCTTGCGTGTTGTCGATCTTGCTGCTGTAACCCTCAGTCCAGTTCGATCTTAGACTGGGAATGAACTCCGTATGCATAAGTCAACCCACGAAATGAGCGTGCGGGAGCTGAGCCGGTCAAAGAGGCATAATGCTTAAGCCAGGGATCGACCCGGTCCCCCTCTGTGTGCTGCCGGTCCTGCTACCACAACCCTCGATTTGGCTGGGGCGTAGACATGGAATGAGCTCCCTATGCCTAAGCCAACCCACGAAACAGACGTGCGGGCGCTCAGCCGACCGAAGAGGTAAAATGCGCAAGCCAGGGATCGGCTCGATCCCTCATACGTGCTGTCGATCCTGCTGTCGTAACCCTTGGTCCGATCTGATCTTACACTGGGAATGAACTCTGTATGCTTAAACTGGGGATGAACTCCGTATGCCTAAGTCAACCCACGAAATGAGCATGCGGGCGCTCAGCCGGCCGAGAGGCATAATGTGCAAGCCGGGGATCAGCCCGGTCCCCCTCTGTGTGTTGTCGATCTCATTGCCGGTCCTGCTGCCACAACCCTCGATCCGGTTGAGGCTTAGACATGGAATGTACTCTGTATGCCTAATCCAACCCACGAAACGAGCGTAAGGGTGGTCAACCGATCGGAGAGGCAGAATGCGCAAGTCGGGCGCGCCAGGCACATCAGGCGGACCAGCAGGTGAGCCAGAGGTTGAGGCCCGTAGACCAGGCGTGCTGGCAGGTATCTATGCGTAAAGCCTAGCAAACGAGTTCAGAATGCCCGCCCAACTTGTAGCCAGCCCATGAGACCAAGGCCTGGCATATAAGCTGCTCGTACCACATCCAAAGTGCCCAATGTGCTGGATCACGCAAGGATCTTCTGGAGCAGGCAGGATCAGTGGAACATCCTGGTCAAAATTTTGGTTGACACTAGAAAAATCAGAGTTACAATCCTGATTGATTGTAATCTATATAATCCCTGATTAGTCTTTATTCTAGGATATGCCATTAATTGTAGCTGGAGCCTCAACTATAAATAGAGGCTGCTCACCCTCATTTGTACAACCATCAAAAACAATCTGTTTCAGTGAATACAAGAACATTTCCAGAATTCTGTCTGTTATCCCTGTTTCTCTTTAACTTGGTAATTGCCCTTCCCAATTGTCTAGTACCCGTACGCTTGTGTATTTAGCTGACTTACGCATAAAGAGGATTCCAAAGCTAAGCCACACGATTTTCCTTGAGTCTAAGGTCGGATCCCATGACAGTTGGTATCAGAGCAAGTTCGATTCTGTGTGTTTGTGTTGTGCAGGTTAGATCGTGATTGAGGAGATGGCATCCAAAAGCGATGTTGCTAGCCAACAACCAGAGGCCCAAGAGCATGGGCGTAAAAGAGGCAAGAAAACCAGTTCTAGAGATATCTGGTCTACCATGGACGGTAGGCTGGCCAAGGGGGAGGTGACCGTAGGCAACATGGGGGAGAAGCTTGAGGAGGTAAAGACTCACATTGCATCACTAGACTCCATGGGGAAGGAGATCCAAAGTGAGCCAGAAGCTGCTCTCAACAAAGGCTTGGACGTGTTCACCCAAAAGAATCAGACCTTGGAGGCTGAAGTGCTAACCTTGCGTGATGGCATGGAGGCCATGCGCCAGTGGATGGAAGAGCTTGCCAGTGAGCTCGTTACTTGCAAGACTGCCATTGGGAATGGCATGTTTGCTAGAGTGTCCAAGTTCAGATTGGATGTCCCCAAGCCTAAGGAGTTCAAGAGGACTAGGGCGGCCAAGGAAGTAGACAACTACCTTTGGGGTATGGAGCAGTACTTCCAGGCCATGGGCATGCAAGACGAGGCGATAAAGGTAAGCACCGCTGCTATGTATCTTACTGATGTAGCCTTATTGTGGTGGAGGCGCAGGTGTGATGATGTCAGGCATGAGAGCACCAAGATTGGAACTTGGGCAGAGTTCCAAAAAGAGTTAAGAGAACAATTTTACCTGGAGTATACCGATGATGAGGCATGGGCAAAGTTACGCAGGCTAAGCCAGCAAGGGGACATAAGGGAGTATGTCAAAAAATTCTCTGAACTGATGCTACAGATCTCGGATCTAGGCGAGAAGGACACCTTCTTTGCTTTCATGGATGGGCTGAAGCCGTGGGTGAAGCATGAGCTACAAAGAAAAGGAGTTCATGACTTGGCTAAAGCCATGACTACTACCGAGGCCTTGATAGAGTTCAAGCCTCTAAACAAGTTCGAGTCTACCAAGCCCAAAGGTAAAGGCAGGGATGATAGGGACTGAAAGAAGCAGTCCAAAGGGAAAGATCATGACCAGGAGTCCAAGGATGGAGATCGAGATCGTTCAACCAAGGATGGCGAGAGGAAGCCTCCAGCAGGCAAGTGGAAAGCAAAAGGGGACCGAGAGCCACTAGCATGCTACCTATGTAGAGGGAGCCACATAGCGCGTAATTGCCTGCAGAAGGGCAAGCTGGCTGCTGTAGACAAGGAGTCTGATGAGGAGCCAGAGTTAGGGGTAGCAAAGCTTGGGTTGTTGGTGCTCAATGCTGTCCAGAGTAAGGGGAGCCGCAAGCCAAAGGGCTTGATGTTTACAGATCTGATGGTTGCGGGTTAGAAGGTGAGTGCACTAGTGGACACAAGTGCCTCACATCTTTTTATTTTAGGTGATGAAGCCCGAAAGCTCGGACTAAAGGTGCAGAAAAGGACTGGTACCATTAAAGTGATGAACTCCAAGGAAGTTCCAGCCAGTGGAGTAGCACGGGGAGTGGAGTTGCAGCTTGGAGACTGGAAAGGCAAGGAGACCATTGAGGTAATACCCCTTGACGACTATGAGTTTGTGATTGGGTTGGATTTCCTTGTTCGGATTAATGCCCTTCTTATGCCTTTTGTCGATTGTGTTTACATCTTGGATGCACGGTGCCAATGCCTAGTGCCATTGAGGAGAGGGTCTGGAGTTGGGTCGCGAGTGGTGTCAGCCATCCAATTTGCCAAGGTGATAAGCAGACAAGAAGACACCTTCTTGGTAGCCCTGAAATATGATGAGCCAAGGGAGAAGGAGACCGAGTCACCCTTGGAGGTGCTAAAGATGCTGAAGACCTTTAGTGATGTGATGCCCACAAAGCTACCTAGCAAGCTACCACCTAAAAGGGAGGTGGACCACAAGATCAAGCTGGTGTCCGAGGCTAAGCCATCAGCCAAAGCCCTTTATCGAATGTGTCCACCAGAGTTGGAGGAGTTAAGGAAGCAGCTCAAGGAGGTAGTTGATGTTGGCTTCATCAGGCCATCGAAGGCACCCTATGGTGCACCAGTTCTATTCCAACGCAAGCATGATGGGTCGTTGCGGCTGTGCATAGACTACCGAGCTTTGAACAAGCTGACCATCAAGAACAAGTACCCCATCTCATTCATTCCAGACTTGTTCGATCAACTTGGAAGTGCAAGGTGGTTCACCAAGTTGGATTTGAGGTCGGGCTACTATCAAGTCAGGATCACGGAGGGAGATGAGCCAAAGACAGCATGTGTCACTCAGTATGGTTCGTATGAGTTCTTGGTGATGCCTTTCGGACTCATGAATGCCCCAGCAACATTCTGCACCCTTATGAACAAGGTACTTCAGTCATTCCTTGATTGATTTGTTGCGGTTTATTTGGATGACATTATGATCTACAGCTAGACTTTAGGAGAGCATGTAGACCACTTGAGACAGGTGTTCGAGGTGTTGCAAGCGCACAAGCTGTTTGTCAAGAGGAAGAAGTGCTCATTCATCCAGCAGGAGATCCCGTTCCTTGGCCACATAGTGGGAGGTGGCAGGATACGCATGGATGAAGGCAAGATACACGCCATCCTGGAGTGGCAACTGCCAGCCAAGGTCACTGAGTTGGGATCATTCCTTGGGCTGGTCAACTACTACAGGCGCTTCATCAAAGGTCACTCAGCAATAGCCATGCCATTGACTGACTTGCTCAAGAAAGGGAGAGCATGGGAAAGGAGCGCAGGGTGCCAAGAAGCCTTTGATAGGTTGAAGCGGGCTGTGATCGAGGAGCCAGTCTTGGCCTTGCCAGACCATGCCAAGCCGTATGAGGTGCATACGGATGCATCAGACTTTGCCATAGGGGGTGTGTTGATGCAAGAGGGACATCCAGTCATGTTCGAGAGTAGGAAGCTAAATGAGACTAAACGCAAGTATACGATCCAAGAGAAAGTGATGACTCCAGTGGTGCACTGTTTGCACCCTTGGCACCATTACCTGTTGGGGTCGAGGTTAATGGTAAGGACGGATAATGTGGTGACCAGCTACTTCCAGACGCAGAAGAAACTGTCCCCCAAGCAGGCGAGATGGCAAGATTTTCTTATGGAATTTGACTTTTAGATGGAGTACAAGCCAGCGGGCGAACCTAGTGGCAGACGCCCTGAGCAGGAAGGCTAACCTTGCTGCCATTAGCCAACCAGAGGGGTTACTAGTGCCCCACATCAAGGAGGGACTTGCGCATGATCCTACAGCCAAAGCTCTGATGGAGTACGCCCAGTAAGGTAAGACTAGGCGATTTTGGTTACAGGATGGCTTACTGTACACCAAGGGCAGTAGACTGTTTATGCCGTGGCATGGAAAGCTCCGCAAGGAAGTTTTGCAAGAGTGTCATGATTCAAGGTGGCTGGACACCTAGAGTGAGCCATACCTTGGCGCTGATCGAGGACCGATACTACTGGCCACACATGAGGGACGATGTAGAGGCCTATGTGAAGACTTATCTTGTGTGCCAACAGGACAAGGTGGAGCTCAAGAAACCAGACGGTCTCTTAGAGCCATTGCTAGTGCCAGAGCGACCATAGAAGAGTGTTTCTCTAGACTTTATAGTCGATCTACCCAAAACAGAAGGGTTTGGAAGCATCATGGTAATGGTGGACAGGTTTTCTAAGTATGGAATCTTCATTCCAGCAACCAAGGAGTGCCCAGTCGAGGGGGTAGCTCGATTATTCTTGAAGAACATGGTTAAGTACTGGGGAGTGCCGAGGACCATTGTTAGTGATCAGGACAGGCATTTCATGGGCAGGTTCTGGATTGAGTTGTTCAAGCTATTAGGGTCAGACTTGAACTTTTCCACCAGCATGCATCCGCAGACCGATGGGCAGACAGAGCGAGTAAATGGACTATTGGAGGTCTACCTCAGGCACTATGTGAGTGTGACACAAAGGGACTAGCCAAAGCTGCTAGATATTGCATAAGCCGGGGATCGGCCCGATCCCCTTCTGTGTGCTACCGGTCTTGCTGCCACAACCCTCGGTCCGACTGGGGCTTAGACATGGAGTGAGCTCCCTATGCCTAAGCCAACCCACGAAACGGACATGCGGGCGCTCAGCCGACCGGAGAGGCAGAATGTGCAAGTTGGAGATCGAAACTGTCCCTCCTGCGTGCTGTCGATCCTGTTGCCGCAACCCTCAGTCCGGTCTGATCTTAGATTGGGAATGAACTCCGTATGCTTAGATTGGGGATGAACTCTGTATACCTAAGTCAACCCATAAAACGAGCGTGCGGCCGCTCAGCTGGCCGAAGATGCCGATCGGAGAGGCATAATGCGTAAGCCGAGGATCAGCCTAGTCCTCCTCTGCGTGCTGCTGATCCCGCTGTCGGTCCTGCTATCGCAACCCTCGGTCCGACTAGGGCTTAGACGGGGAATGCACTCCGTATGCCTAAGCCAACCCATGAAACGAGCGTGCAGGCACTTAGTCAGTCGGAGAGGCAGAATGCGTAAGCCAGGGATCAACTCGGTCCCCCCTGTGTGCTGTCGATCCTGTTGCCGCAACCCTCGATTTGGTCCGATCTTAGACTGGGAATGAACTTCGTATGCTTAAAATAGGGATGAACTCCGTATGCCTAAGTAAACCCACGAAACGAACATGCACTCAGCCAGCCGAAGAGGCATAATGCGTAAGCGAGGGATCTGCCCGGTCCCCCTCTGCATGCTGCCACAACCCTCGGTCCGGCTGGGGCTTAGATGTGAAATGTACTCCGTATGCCTAAGCCAACCCATGAAATGAACGTGCGGGTGCTCAGTCAACCGGAGAGGCAGAATGCGCAAGCCGGGGATCGACCCGATCCCCCCTGCATGCTACCGATCCTGTAGCCGCAACTCTCAATCCGGTCTGATCTTAGACTAGGAATGAACTCCGTATGCCTAGAGTGGTGATGAACTCTGTATGCCAAAGTCAACCCATGAAACGAGCATGCGGGTGCTCAGTCGGCCGAAGAGGCTGGCCGGAGAGGCATAATGCATAAGCCGAGGATCAGCCCGATCCCCCTCTATATGCTGCCGATCCCGCTACCAGTCTTACTGCCACAACCCTCGATCCGGCTAGGGCTTAGACGTGAAATGTACTTTGTATGCCTAAGCCAACCCACGAAACGAGCGTGCGGGCGCTCAGTCGGCCGGAGAGGTAGAATGCGCAAGCTGGGGATCAGCTCGGTCCCCCCTGCGTGCTGCCGATCCTATTGTCGCAACCCTCAATCCGGTCTGATCTTAAACTGGGAATGAACTCCGTATGCTTCGACTGGGGATGAACTCCATATGCCTAAGTCAACCTGTGAAACGAGCGTGCAGGCGCTCAGCCGACCAGAGAGGCAGGATGCGTAAGCCAGGGATCGAACGGGTGGTAGGTGGGTTCAAGCACATCTTCATATTTCTGCCATGCCATTGCCATTTTTATGGCTTGTAAATTCATACAATGGTCCCCTAAGCCTTCATGTGAAGTTTCGTGGCAAGACGACCCATTTTCTATTTTTCACGATTTTTAAAACTTTTTACGTTTTGGGATTTTTTAAAATTTTTTTAGAAAGATTTTTGTGCCCAAATTTGGTGGAGGTGACCTTGTAGTTTTTTTGGCATGCACAAAAAAATTCAGCTAAAAACTCAAAGTGGAGAAGATTTTGTGACCGTTTGAAAAATGTGTCCCCATTTCAGACACTTTAATGGCTACTGGCAGCAAACCTATAAAATCTCAAATGCTCTTTATGGAGGTGAGTTCTCGAGGTTTGATGAGGGATAGGGGGCCAATATGAGGGCCAAGTACCAGCACCCATCGCACATCATGGGCACACACCCCTCGGCCCCCACAATCGCCGGAACCCCGGGCGAAGAAAATTCGAAACAAGCACATGCCCGAGCCCAGCATGTGCACCGTGGCTCAAAATCTTAGATTGGGATTGAGCTCCGTATGCTTAGACTTGGAATGAACTCCGTATACCTAAGCCAACCAACCAAACGAGCGTGCGGGCATTCAGCCGACCGGAGAGGCAGAATGTGCAAGTCAGGGATTGACCCGATCCCCCTTACGTTCTGTCGATCCAGCTGCCGCACCCATCGGTCCAGTCTGATATTAGACTGGGAATGAACTCCATATGCATAAGTCAACCCACAAAATGAGCATGCGGGCGCTAAGCCGATCGAAGAGGCATAATGTGCAAGCCAGGGATCGACCCGGTCCCCTTTGCGTGCTACCGGTCCCGTAGCCACAACCCTCGGTCCGACTGGGGCTTAGACATGGAATGAGCTCCCTTTGCCTAAGCCAACCCACGAAACGGGCGTGCGAGCACTCAGCTGGCCGGAGAGGCAGAATGCACAGTCGGGGATCGGCCTGATCCCTCTTCGTGCTGTCGATCCTGCTGTCGCAACTCTCAGTCCGATCCAATCTTAGACTGGGACTGAACTCCGTATGCTTAGACTGGGGATGAACTCCGTATGCCTAAGTCAACCCACGAAACGAGCGTGCGGGCGCTCAGCCAGTCGGAGAGGTCAGCCAGAGAGGCATAATGCGTAAACCGGAGATTAGCCCGATCCCCCTCTGTGTGCTGTCGATCCCACTACCGGTCCTGCTACCACAACCCTCGGTCCGACTAGGGCTTAGACGTGGAATATACTTCGTATGCCTAAGCCAACCCATGAAATGAGCGTTGGGCGCTCAGCCGGTCGGAGAGGCGAAATGCGCAAGTCAGAGATTGGCTCGGTCCCCCCTACGTGCTGCCGATCCTACTGCCACAACCCTCGATCCGGTCTGATCTTAGACTAGGAATGAACTCCATACTTAGATTGGGGATGAACTCCGTATGCCTAAGTCAACTCATGAAACGAGCGTGCGAGCGCTCAGCTGTCCGGAGAGGTAGAATGCGTAAGCCGGGGATCAGCCCGATCACCCTACGTGCTGTTGATCCTGCTACCGCAACCCTCGATCCAGTTTGATCTTAGACTGAAATGAACTCCATATGCTTAGACTGGGGATGAACTCCGTATGCCTAAGTCAACCCATGAAACGATCGTGCGGGCGCTCAGTCGGCCGGAGAGGCCGGTCGGAAAGGCATAATGTGCAAGTCGAGGATCAGCCCGATCCCCCTCTACGTGCTGTCGATCACGCTGTCGGTCCTGCTGCCACAACCCTCGGTCCGGTTGGGGCTTAGACGTGGAATGTACTTCGTATGCCTAAGCCAACCCCCGAAACTAGTGTACGGGCACTCATTCGGTTGGAGAGGCAGAATGTGCAAGCTAGGGATCGGTCCGGTCCCCCTGTGTGCTGTCGATCCAGCTGCCGCAACCCTCGATCCGATCTGATCTTAGACTAGGAATGAACTCCGTATGCTTAGACTGGTGATGAACTCTGTAGGCCTAAGTCAACCCATGAAACGAGCATGCGGGCGTTCAGCCGACCAGAGAGGCAGGATGCGCAAGCCGGGGATCGAACGGGTGGTAGGTGGGTTCATGCACATCTTCATATTTCTACCTTACCAATGCCATTTTTATGGCTTGTAAATTCATACAATGGTCCCCTAAGCCTTCATGTGAAGTTTCGTGGCAAGACGACCCGTTTTCTATTTTTCATCATTTTCGAAACGATTTACGGTTCGGGAATTTTTTAAATTTTTTAGAAAGAGTTTTGTCCCCAAATTTGGTAAAGGTGATCCTTGTATTTTTATTGGCATGCACAGAAAAATTCAGCTAAAAACTCAAAGTGGAGAAGATTTTGTGACTGTTTGAAAAAAGAGTCCCCATTTCAGACACTTTAATGGCTACTAGCAGCAAACCTATAAAATCTCAAATGCTCTTTAAGGGGGTGTGAGTTCTCGAGGTTTGATGAGGGATAAGGGGCCAATATAAGGGCCAAGTACCAGCACCCATCGCACATCATGTGCGCACACCTCTCGCCCCCCCAAACGCCGGAACCCCCAATGTCGCCGGTTAGGCTCTCCGGCGATGCTCCGTCGATGCTTCGGTGATGGTGCCCCGAGCGAAAAAAATGCGGCACCAGCACATGCCCGAGCCCAGCATGTGCATCGTGGCACAAAATATTAGATTGGGAATGAGCTCCATACGCTTAGACATGGAATGAACTTCGTATTCCTAAGCCAACCCACGAAACGAATGGGCGGGCGCTCAACCGACCGGAGAGGTAGAATGTGCAAGTCGGGGATCGACTCGGTCCCCCCCAACGTGCTATCGATCCTGCTACTGTAACCCTCGGTCCGGTCTAAACTTAGATTGGGAATGAACTTCGTATGCATAAGTCAACCCACAAAACGAGCGTACGGGTGCTGAGCCGGCCAAAGAGGCATAATGCGTAAGCTAGGGATCGGCCTGATCCCCATCTACGTGCTGCCGGTCCCGCTGCCACAACCATCGGTCCGATTGGGGCTTAGACATGGAATGAGCTCCCTATGCCTAAGCCAACCCGTGAAACGGGCGTGCGGGCGCTCAGCAGGTCGGAGAGGCATAATGCATAAACCGGGGATCGACACGGTCCCCCCTGCATGCTGCCGATCCTACTGTCGCAACCTTCGGTCCGGTCTGATGTTAGACTGGGAATGAACTATGTATGCTTAGACTAGAGATGAACTCCGTATGCCTAAGTCAACCCATGAAACGAGCATGCGGGCGCTCAGTAGATCGGATAGGCCGATCGGAGAGGCATAATGCATAACTCGAGGATCAGCCCGGTCGCCCTCTGCGTGCTGACGATCTCGCTATCGGTCCTACTACCACAACCCTCGGTCTGACTGGGGCTTAGACGCGGAATGTACTTCGTATGCCTACGCCAACCCACGAAATGAGTGTGCGGGCGCTCAGCCGACCGGAGAGGCAGAATGCGTAAGCCGAGGCTCGGCCCGATCCCCCTATGTGCTACTGATCCTGCTACCGCAACCCTCGATCTGGTCCTATCTTAGAGTAGGGATGAACTCCATATGCTTAGACTAGGGATGAACTCCGTATGCCTAAGTCAACCCACGAAACGAGCGTGCGGGCGCTCAGCCGACCAAAAAGGCAGGATGCGCACGTCGGGGATCGATCGGGTGGTAGGTGGGTTCAAGCACATCTTCATATTTCTGCCTTGCCAATGCCACTTTTATGGCTTGTAAATTCATGCAATGGTCCCCTAAGCCTTCATGTGAAGTTTCGTGGCAAGACGACCCGTTTTCTATTTTTCACGATTTTTGAAAGTTTTTACGGTTCAGGATTTTTTCAAATTTTTTTAGAAAGAGTTTTGCCCCCAAATTTGGTAGAGGTGATCCTTGTATTTTTATTGGCATGCACAGAAAAATTCAGCTAAAAACCTGAAGTGGAGAAGATTTTGTGACCGTTTGAAAAAAAGTGTCCCCATTTTAGACACTTTAATGGCTACTGGCAGCAAATCTATAAAATCTCAAATGCTCTTTAAGGGGTGTGAGTTATCGAGGTTTGATGAGGGATAGGGGGCCAATATAAGGGCCAAGTACCAACTCCCATCGCACATCATGTGCGCACACCCTTGGCCCCCCCAATCGTTGGAACCCCCAATGCCGCCGGTTAGGCTCTCTGGCAATGCTTCAACGATGCTCCGATGATGGTGCCCCGGGCAAAAGAAATGTGGTACCAGCACATGCTTGAGCCCAGCATGTGCATCGTGGCTCAAAATCTTAGATTGGGAATGAGCTCTGTATGCTTAGACAAGCAATGAACTCCGTATGCCTGAGCCAACCCATGAAACGAGCGTGCGGGCGCTCAGCCGATCGGAGAGGCAAAATGCACAAGCTGGGGATCGACCTGGTCCCCCCTGCGTGCTATCAATCCTGCTACCACAACCCTCGGTCCGATCCAGTCTTAGACTGGGAATGAACTTCGTATGCATAAGTCAACCTACGAAATGAGTGTGAGGGTGCTGAACCGGCCGAAGAGGCATAACGCATAAGTCAGGGATCGGACCAGTCCCCCTCTGCATGCTGCAGGTCCCACTGCCACAACCCTCGGTCCGGCTGGGGCTTAGACATGGAATGAGCTCCCTATGCCTAAGTCAACCCATGAAATGAGCGTGCAGGCGTTAAGCCGGTCGAAGAGGCATAATGCGTAAACCGAGGATCGACCCAGTCCCCCTCTGCGTGCTGTCGGTCTCGCTGCCACAACCTTCAGTCTGGCTGGGGCTTAGACATGGAATGAGCTCCCTATGCCTAAGCCAACCCATGAAACGGGTGAGCGGGCACTTAGCCGACCTGAAAGGTAGAATGCGCAAGCCGGGGATCGGCCTGGTCCCCCAGCGTGCTACCGATCCTGCTGTCACAACCCTCAGTCCGGTCCGATCTTAGACTGGGAATGAACTCCGTATGCTTAGACTGGGGATAAACTCCGTATGCCTAAGTCAACCCACGAAACGAGCGTGCGGGCACTCAGTCGGCCGGAGAGGCCGACCGGAGAGGCATAATGTGCAAGCCGAGGATCAGCTCGATCCCCCTCTAGGTGCTACCGATCTCGCTACCGATCCTGCTGCCACAATCCTTGGTCCGGTTGGGGCTTAAACATGGGATGTACTCTATATGCCTAAGCCAACCCACGAAACGAGCGTGCGGGAGCTCAGCCGGTCGGAGAGGCAGAATACGCAAGCTGAGGATCGGCCCTGTCCCCCTTGCATGCTGTCGATCCTGTTGCCGTAGCCCTTGATCCAATCTTAGAATGGGAATGAACTCCGTATGCTTAGACTGGTGATGAACTTTGTATGCCTAGGTCAACCTACGAGACGAGCATGCCGGGGATCAGCCCGGTCCCCCTCTGTATGCTGTCGATCCCGCTGTCGGTCCTGTTACCATAACCCTCAGTCTGGCTGGCACTTAGACGTGGAATGTACTTTGTATGCCTAAGCCAACCCACGAAATGAGCATGCGGGTGCTTAGCCGGTCGGAGAGGTAGACACTTTAATGGCTACTGGCAGTAAACCTATAAAATCTCAAATACGCTTTAAAGGGGTGTGAGTTCTCGTGGTTTGAAAAGGGATATGGGGCCAATATAAGGGCCAAGTACCAGCACCCATCGCACATCATATGCGCACACCCCCCGGTCCCCACAATCACCAGAACCCCCAATGCCACCGGTTAGGCTCTCCGACGATGCTCTGACGATGGTGCCCCAAGTGAAAAAAATACGGCACCAGCACATGCCCAACCCGGTGCCCCCCTGCGTGCTATCGATCCTGCTATCGCAACCCTCGATCTGGTCTCATCTTAGACTAGGAATGAACTCCGTATGCATAAGTCATCCCATGAAACGAGCGTGCGGGCGCTGAGTCAGCCGAAGAGGCATAATGCACAAGCCAGGGATTGTCCCGGTCCCCCTCAACGTGCTACCTGTCCACTGCCACAACCCTCAGTTCGGCTGGGGCTTAAACATGGAATGAGCTCCCGATGCCTAAGCCAACCAGCGAAACGGGCGTGTGGGCGCTCAGCCGGCCGAAGAGGCAAAATGTGCAAGCCGGGGATCGGCCCAGTCCCCCCTACGTGCCATCAAACCTGCTGCCGCAACCCTCGATCCGGTCTGATCTTAGACTGGGAATGAACTCCGTATGCTTAGACTGGGGATGAACTCTGTATGCTTGAGTCAACCCACGAAATGAGCATGCGGGCACTCAATCAGCCGGAGAGGCCAGCCGAAGAGGCATAATGCGCAAGTCGGGGATTAGCCTGGTCCCCCTCTGCGTACTATCAATCTCGCTACCGGTCCTACTGTCACAACCTTCGGTCTGACTGGGGCTTAGACATGGAATGTACTCCGTATGCCTAAGCCAACCCATGAAATGAGCGTCCAGGCGCTCAGTCGATCGGAGAGGCAGAATGCACAAGCTGGGGATCGATCCGATCCCCCTACGTGCTGTCAATCCTGCTATCGTAACCCTCGATCCAGTCTGATCATAGACTGGGGATGAACTTCGTATGCTTAGACTGAGGATGAACTTCGTAAGCCTAAGTCAACCCACGAAACGAGCGTACGGGTGTTCAGCAGGCCGGAGAGGCCGATCGGAGAGGCATAATGCGCAAGCCGAGGATCAGCCTGATCCCCCTCTGCATGCTATCGATTATGCTGTAGGTCCTGCTGCCAAACCCTCGGTCAGGCTAGGGCTTAGACGTGGAATGTACTCCGTATGCCTAAGCCAACCCACGAAACGAGCGTACAGGTGCTCAGTCGACCGGAGAGGCAGAATGCGTAAGTCAGGGATCGACTCGGTCCCCCCTACGTGCTACCGATCCTGCTGTCGCAACCCTCGATCCAATCCGATCTTAGACTGAGAATGAACTCTGTATACTTAGACTGGGGATGAACTCAGTATGCCTAAGTCAACCCATGAAACGAGCGTGCGGGCGCTCAACCGACCAGAGTGGCAGGATGCACAAGTAGGGGATCGAATAGGTGGTAGGTGGGTTCAAGCACATCTTCATATTTCTGTCGTGCCAATGCCATTTTTATGGCTTGTAAATTCATACAATGGTCCCCTAAGCCTTCATGTGAAGTTTCATGGAAAGACGACCCGTTTTCTATTTTTCATGATTTTCGAAACTTTTTGCGATTTGGGATTTTGTAAAAATTTTTTAGAAAAAGTTTGGTCCACAAATTTGGTAGAGGAGATCCTTGTATTTTTTTTGGCATGCACAAAAACATTCAGCTAAAAACTCGAAGTGGAGAAGATTTTGTGACCGTTTGAAAAAAATGTCTCCATTTCAGACACTTTAATGGCTACTGGCAGCAAATCTATAAATTCTCAAATGCTCTTTAAGGAGGTGTGAGTTCTCGAGATTTGATGAGGGATAGGGGGCCAATATAAAGGCCAAGTACCAGCACCCATCGCACATCATATGCGCACACCGCCCGGCCGCCCCAATCGTCGGAACCCCCAATGCCACCGGTTAGGCTCTCCAGTGACGCTCCGACGATGGTGCCCCGAGGGAAAAAAATGCGGCACCAGCACATGCCCGAGCCCAGCATGTGGATAGTGGCTCAAAATCTTAGATTGGGAATGAGCTCCGTCTGCTTAGACATGGAATGAACTCCGTATCCTTAAGCCAACCCACTAAACGAGCGTGTGGGCGCTCAGCCGGTCGGAGGGGCAGAATGCGCAAGCCCGAGATCGACCCGAACACCCCCTACGTGCTGTCGATCTTGCTGTCGCAACTCTCGGTTCGATCCAATCTTAGACTGGGAATGAACTCCGTATGCATAAGTTAACCCACGAAACGAGCGTACGGGCGCTGAGTCGATCGAAGAGGCATAATACGCAAACCGGGCATCGGCCTGGTCCACCTCTGTGTGTTGCCGGTCCCGCTGCCACAACCTTCAGTCCATGGGGTTTAGACATGGAATGAGCTCCATATGCCTAAGCCAACCTATGAAACGGGTGTGCGGGCGCTCAGCCAACCAGAGAGGCAGAATACATAAGTCAGGGATCGACCTGGTCCCCCCTGCGTGCTATCGATTCTGCTGCCGCAACCCTCGGTCCGATCCGATCTTAGACTGGGAATTAACTTCATATGCTTAGACTGGGGATGAACTCCGTATGCCTAAGTCAACCCACGAAACGAGTGTGTGAGCACTCAGCCGGTCAGAGAGGTCGATCGAAAAGACATAATACGTAAGCCGGAGATCAACCCGATCCCCTTCTACATGCTGTCGGTCCTGCTACCACAACCTTCGGTCCGATTAGGGCTTAGATGTGGATTGTACTCCGTTTGCCTAAGCCAACCCATGAAACGAGCGTGCGGGCGCTCAGCCGGTCAGAGAGGCAGAATTCGCAAGCCAGGGATCGGCCTCGTCCCCCCTGCATGCTGTCCATCCTACTGTCGCAACCTTAGATCCGATCTAATCTTAGACTGGGAATGAACACCGTATACTTAGACTGGGGATGAACTCCGTATGCCTAAGTCAACCCACGAAACGAGCGTACGGGCACTCAGTCGACTGGAAAGGCATAATGCGTAAGCCGGGGATCAGCTCGGTCCCCCTCTGCGTGTTGTCGATCACGCTGCCGGTCCTGTTGCCACAACCCTCGGTCTGGCTGGGGCTAAAATGTGGAATGTACTCCGTATGCCTAAGCCAACCCACGAAATGAGCTTGCAGGCCTTCAGCTGGTCGGAGAGGCAGAATGCACAAGCCGGGGATCGACCCGGTCCTCCTTGCGTGCTACCGATCCTGCTGCCGCAATATTCGATCCGGTCCGATCTTAGATTGGGAATGAACTCCGTATGCTTAGACTGGGGATGAACTCTGTATGCCTAAGTCAACCCACGAAACGAGCGTACGGGCGCTCAGCCGACCAGAGATGCAGGATGCGCAAGTTGGGGATGTAGGTGGGTTCAAGCACATCTTCATATTTTTGCCAAGCCAATGCCATTTTTATGGCTTGTAAATTCATACAATGGTCCTCTAAGCCTTCATGTGAAGTTTCGTGGCAAGACGACCCGTTTTCTATTTTTCATGATTTTTGAAACTTTTTACGATTCGAGATTTTTTTAAATTTTTTTAGAGAGAGTTTTGTCCCCAACTTTGGTAGAGGTGATCCTTGTATTTTTTTTGGCATGCACAAAAACATTCAACTAAAAACTTGAAGTGGAGAAGATTTTATGACCGTTTGAAAAAAGTGTCCCCATTTCAGACACTTTAATGGCTACTAGCAGCAAACCTATAAAATCTCAAATGCTCTTTATGGGGGTGTGAGTTCTTGAGGTTTGATGAAGGATAGGGGGCCAATATAAGGGCCAAGTACCAGCACCCATTGCACATCATGTGCGCACACCCCCCGGTCGCCCAATCGTCGTAACCCCCAATGCCGCCAGTTAGGCTCTCTGACGATGCTCCGACGATGGTGCCTCGAGTGAAAAAAATGTAGCACCAGCACATGCCCGAGCCTAGCATGTGCACCGTCGCTCAAAATATTAGACTGGGAAGGAGCTCCGTATGCTTAGACATGGAATGAACTCCGTATGCCTAAGCCAACCCACGAAACGAGCGTGCAGCCACTCAGCCAGTCGGAGAGGCAGAATGTGCAAGCTGGGGATCGACCCGGTCCCCCTTGCGTGCGGTCGATCTTGCCGCCCAACCCTCGGTCTGGTTCGATCTTAGACTGGGAATGAACTCCGTATGCATAAGTCAACCCACGAAACGAGCGTGCAGGCACTGAGCTGGCCGAAGAGGCATAATGCCTAAGCCGAAGATCAACCCGGTCCCCCTCTGCGTGCTGCCGGTCTCGCTGCCACAACCCTCAGTCCGGCTAGGGCTTAGACATGGAATGAGCTCCCTATGCCTAAGCCAACCCACGAAACGGCCATGCGGGCGCTCAGCTGGTCAGAGAGGCAGAATGTGCAAGCCTGGGATCGACCCGGTCCCCCCTGCGTGATGCCAATCCTGTTGCCGTAACCCTCGATCTGGTCCGATCTTAGACTGGGAATGAACTTCGTATGCTTAGACTGGGGATGAATTTCGTATGCCTAAGTCAACCCAAGAAACGAGCGTGCGGGCACTCAACCGGTCGGAAAGGCCGGCCAGAGAGGCATAATCCATAAGTCGAGTATCAACCTGGTCCCCCTCTGCGTGCTACCGATCCAGCTGTTGGTCCTGCTACCATAACCCTCGGTCCGACTGAGGCCTAGACATGGAATATACTTCGTATGCCTAATCAAACCCACGAAATGAGCGAGCGGGCGCTCAACCAACCGGAGAGGTAGAATGCGTAACCGGGGATTGACCCGGTCCGCTCTGCGTGCTACCGATCCTGCTACCGCAACCCTCGATCCGATTCGATCTTAGACTGGGAATGAACTCTGTATGCTTAGACTGGGGATGAACTCTGTATGCCTAAGTCAACCCACAAAATGAGCGTGTGGGTGCTCAACCTACCGGAAAGGTTGAACGGAGAGGCATAATGTGCAAGCCGGGGATCAGTTCGGTCCCCCTCTGCGTGTTGCCAATCCCGCTATCGATCTTGCTGCCACAACCTTCGGTCCGATTGGGGCTTAGACATGGAATGTACTCCGTATGCCTAGGCCAACCCACGAAACTAGCGTGCGGGCGCTCAGCCGGCCAGAGAGGCAGAATACGCAAGTCGGGGATCGGCCCGGTGCCCCCTGCACGCTGCCGATCCTGCTGCCACAACCCTCGATCCGGTCTGATCTTAGACTGAGAATGAACTCCGTATCCTTAGATTGGGGATGAACTTCGTATGCCTAAGTCAACCCACAAAACGAGCGTGCGGGCGCTCAGTCGACCAGAGAGGCAGGATGCGCAAGCCAAAGATCGAACGGGTGGTAGGTGGGTTCAAGCACATCTTCATATTTCTGCCGTGCCAATACCATTTTTATGGCTTTTAAATTCATACAATGGTCCCCTAAGCCTTCATGTGAAGTTTTGTGGCAAGACGACCCGTTTTCTATTTTTCACGATTGTCAAAACTTTTTACGGTTCGGAAGTTTTTTAAATTTTTTCAAAAAGAGTTTTGTCCCCAAATTTGGTAGAGGTTATCCTTGTATTTCTGTTGGCATGCAGAAAAAATTTAGCTAAAAACTCGAAGTGGAGAAGATTTTGTGACCGTTTGAAAAAAGTGTCCCCATTTCAAACACTTTAATGGCTACTAGCAGCAAACTTATAAAATCTCAAATGCTTTTTAAGGGGGTGTGAGTTCTCGAGGTTTGATGAGGGATAGGGGGCCAGTATAAGGGCCAAGTACCAGCACCCATCGCACATCATGTGCGCACCCCCCGGCCCCCAATCATCGAAACCCCAATGCCATCAGTTAGGCTCTCCGACGATGCTCCGGTGATGGTGGCCCAAGCGAAAAAAATAAGGCACCAGCACATGCCCGAGCCTAGCATGTGCACTGTGGCTCAAAATCTTAGAATGGGAATGAGCTTCGTATGCTTAGATATGGAATGAACTCCGTATGCCTAAGCCAACCCACGAAACGAGCGTGCTGGCACTCAGCCAACCGGAGAGGCAGAATGCGCAAGTCGGGGATCAACCCGGTCCCCCCTGCATGCTGTCAGTCTTGCTACCGCAACCCTCGGTCCAATCCAATCTTAGACTGGAAATGAACTCTGTATGCATAAGTCAACCCAAGAAACGAGCGTACAGGCGCTGAGCCCGTCGAAGAGGCGTAATGCGCAAGTCGATGATCGGCTCAATCCCCCTTTACGTGTTGTCGGTCCCGCCACCACAACCCTAGGTCCAACTGGGGCTTAGACATGGAATGAGCTCCCTATGCC
The DNA here is from genome assembly GCF_002303985.1 of Durio zibethinus. The sequence continues at coordinate 26,807,327 of NW_019167826.1, read as the reverse complement.
TAAGCCAACCCACGAAATGGGCGTGTGGGTGCCCAACCAGCCGGAGAGGCAGAATGCGCAAGTCGGGGATCGGCCCGATCCCCCTCTATGTGCTGCCGATCCTGCTGCCGCAACCCTCGGTCCGGTCTTATCATAGATTAGGAATGAACTCCATATGCTTAGACTGGGGATGAACTTCGTATGCCTAAGTCAACCCACGAAACGAGCGTGTGGGCGCTTAGTCGGTCGGAGACCTCGGTCAAGAGGCATAATGCACAAGCCGGGGATCAGCCCGATTCCCCTCTACGTGCTGCCGATCCCGCTGTCGGTCCTACTGCCACAACCCTCGGTCTGGCTAGGGCTTAGACGTGAAATGTACTCTGTATGCCTAAGCCAACCCACGAAACGAATGTGCGGGCACTGAGCCGATCGGAGAGGCAGAATGCGCAAGCGAGGGATCGGCCCGGTCCCCCTTATGCGCTGTCGATCCTGCTGCCGCAACCCTCAATCTGATTCGATCTTAGACTGGGAATGAGCTCCGTATGCTTAGACTGGGGATGAACTTCGTATGCCTAAGTCAACCCATGAAACGAGCGTGCGGGCACTTATTCGACTGGAGAGGCATATTACACAATCCGAAGATCAGCCCGGTCCCCCTCTACGTACTGCTGATCTCGCTGTCAGTCCTACTGCCACAACCCTCGGTCTGGCTAGGGCTTAGACGTGGATTGTACTCCGTATGCCTAAGCCAACCCACGAAACGAGCGTGCAGGCGCTCAGTCGGTCGGAGAAGTAGAATGCGCAAGCCGGGGATCGGCCCGGTCCCCCCTGTGTGCTACCGATCCCACTGTGGCAACCCTCGATCCAATTCGATCTTAGACTGGGAATGAACTCCATATGTTTAGACTGGGGAAGAACTCCGTATGCCTAACTCAACCCATGAAACGAGCATGCGGGCGCTCAGCCAACCAGAGAGGCAGGATGCGCAAGCCAAGGATCGAACAGGTGATAGGTGGGTTCAAGCACAACTTCATATTTTTACCGTTCCAATCCCATTTTTATGACTTGTAAATTCATACAATGGTCCCCTAAGCCTTCATGTGAAGTTTCATTGCAAGACGACCCAATTTCTATTTTTCATGATTTTTAAAACTTTTTACGGTTCGAGATTTTTTAAATTGTTCTAGAAAGAGTTTTGTCCCCAAATTTGGTAGAGGTGATCCTTGTATTTTTGTTGGCATGCATAAAAAAATTCAGCTAAAAACTCGAAGTGGAGAAGATTTTGTGACCGTTTGAAAAAAGTGTCCCCATTTCAAACACCCGTATGCCTAAGCCAAACCACGAAACGAGCGTGCGGGTGCTTAGCCTAACGGAGAGGCAGAATGCGCAAGCCGGGGATCGGTCTGGTCCCCCCTGCGTGCTATCAATCCTGCTGTCGTAACCCTTGATCTGGGCTGATCTGAGACTGGGAATGAACTCCGTATGCTTAGACTGGGGATGAACTTCGTATGCCTAAGTCAACCCACGAAACGAGCGTGTGAGCACTTAGCCGGTCGGAGAGGCAGAATGCACAAGTCAGGATCGGCTCGATCCTCACTGTGTGCTACCGATCCTACTACCGTAACCCTCAATCCAATCTTATCTTAGACTGGGAATGAACTTCGTATGCTTAGACTGGGGATGAACTCCGTATGCCTAAGTCAACCCCTGAAACGAGCATGCGAGTGTTCAGTTGACCAGAGAGGCAGGATGCGTAAGCCAGGGATCGAATGGTTCGTAGATGGGTTCAGGCACATCTTCATATTTCTGCCATACCAATGCCATTTTTATGGCTTGTAAATTCATACAATGGTCCCCTAAGCCTTCATGTGAAGTTTCGTGGCAAGATGACCCGTTTTCTATTTTTCATAATTTTCAAAAATTTTTGCGCTTCTGGATTTTTTAAAATTTTTTTAGCAGGAGTTTTGACCCCAAATTTATTAGAGGTGATCCTTTTATTTTTGTTGGCATGCACCAAAAAATTCAGCTAAAAAATCGAAGTGGAGAAGAATTTGTGACCGTTTGAAAAAAGTGTCCCCATTTTTGACACTTTAATGGCTACTGTCAGCAAACCTATTAAATCACAAATGCTCTTTAAGGGAGTGTGAGTTCTCAAGGTTTGACGAGGGATAGGGGGCCAATATAAGGGCCAAGTACCAGCACCCATCGCACATCATGTGTACACGCCCCCCGGCCCCCCCAATCGTCGGAACCCTTAATGCCATCGGTTAGGCTCTCCGACGATGCTCCAACGATGGTGCCCTGGGCGAAAAAATGCACTACCAACACATTCCCGAGCCCAGCATGTGCACCGTGGTTCAAAATCTTATATTGGGAATGAGCTCCATATGCTTAGACATGGAATGAACTCCGTATGCCTAAGCCAACCCACGAAACGAGCGTGCGGGCGCTTAGTCGACCGGAGAGGCAGCATGCAAAAGCCAGGGATCGACCCAGTCCCCCCTACGTGTTGTCGATCCTGCTGCCGCAACCTCAGTCCGGTCTGATCTTAGACTGGGAATGAACTCCGTATGCATAAGTCAACCCACGAAACGAGCGTGCGGGCGCTGAGCCGGCCTAAGAGGCATAATGCGCAAGTCGGGGATCGGCCCGATCCCCTTCTGCGTCCTGTCGATCCCGCTGCCACAACCCTCTGTCCGACTGGGGCTTAGACATGGAATGAGATCCCTATGCCTAAGCCAACCCATGAAACGAGCGTGCGGGCGCACAGTCGGCCAGAGAGGCAGAATGCGTAAGCCGGGGATCAGTCCGGTCCCCCTTGCGTGCTGCCAATCTTACTGCCGAAACCCTCAGTCTGATCTGATCTTAGACTGGGAATGAACTCCATATACTTAGACTGGGGATCAACTCCGTATGACTAAGTCAACTTATCAAACGAGCACACGGGCGCTCAACCGGTCGAAGAGGCCGACCGGAGAGGCATAATGCGTAAGTCAGGGATCTGTCCCGGTCCCTCTCTGCGTGCTGTCGATCCCGCTGTCGGTCCTACTACCACAACCCTCGGTCTGACGGGGGCTTAGACGTGGAATGTACTCCGTATGCCTAAGCCAACCCATGAAACGAGCATTCGGTCGCTCAGCCGGTCGGAGAGGCAGAATGCGCAACCCGGGGATCGACCCGATCCTCCCTGCGTGCTATCGATCCTACTGTCGCAACCCTTGATCTGGTTCGATCTTAGACTGGGAATGAACTCCGTATGCTTAGACTGGGGATGAACTCCGTATGCCTAAGTCAACCCACGAAACGAGCGTGTGGACGCTCAGCCGACCAGAGAGGCAGGATGTGCAAGCCGGGGGATCGAACGGGTGGTAGGTGGGTTCAAGCACATCTTCATATTTCTGCCATGTCAATGCCATTTTTATGGCTTGTAAATTCATACAATGGTCCCCTAAGCCTTCATGTAAAGTTTTGTGGCAAGACGACCTATTTTCTATTTTTCACAATTTTCAAAACTTTTTGTTGATCGGGATTATTTTAAATTTTTTTAGAAAGAGTTTTGTCCCCAAATTTGGTAGAGGTGATCCTTGTATTTTTTTTGGCATGCATAAAAAAATTCAGCTAAAAACTCGAAGTGGAGAAGATTTTGTGACCGTTTGAAAAAAGTGTCCCCATTTCAAACACTTTAATGGCTACTGGCAGCAAACCTATAAAATCTCAAATTCTCTTTAAGGGGGTGTGCGTTGTCGAGGTTTGATGAGGGATAGGGGGCCAATATAGGGGCGGAGTAACAACACCCATTGCACATCATGTGCGCACACCCCCGGCCCCCCCAATCGTCGGAACCCCCAATGCCGCCTGTTAGGCTTTCCGACGATGCTCCAGCGATACTCCGACGATGGCACCCCGGGTGAAAAAAATGTGGCACCATCACATGCCCGAGCCCAGTATGTGCACCGTGGCTCAAAATCTTAGACTGGGAATGAGCTCGGTATGCTTAGACATGGAATGAACTCCGTATGCTTAGACATGGAATGAACTCCGTATGCCTAAGCCAACCCATGAAACGAGCATGCAGGCACTCAACCGGTCGGAAAGGTAGAATGCACAAGCCGAGGATTGACCCGATCCCCCCCACGTGCTGTCGATCCTGTTGCCACAACCCTTGGTCCGGTCCAATCTTAGACTGGGAATGAACTCCGTATGCATAAGTTAACCCACGAAACGAGCGTGCAGGCGCTGAGCCGGCCGAAGAGGCATAATGTGCGAGCCAGGGATCAGCCCGGTCCCTCTCTGCGTGCTGCTAGTACCGTTGCCACAACCCTCAGTCCAGCTGGGGCTTAGACATGGAATGAACTCCGTATGCCTAAGCCAACCCACGAAACGAGCGTGCGGGTGCTCAGTCGGCCGGAGAAGCAGAATATGTAAGCTAGGGATCGACCCGATCCCCCCTGCATACTGTCGATCCTGTTGCCGCAACCCTCTGTCTGGTATGATCTTAGACTGGGAATGAACTCCGTATGCAAAAGTCAACCCACGAAATGAGCGTGCAGGCACTGAGCTGGCCGAAGAGGCATAATGCGAAAGTCGGGGTTCGGCCCAGTCCCCTTCTGCGTGTTGCCGATCTCGCTACCACAACCCTCAGTCTGGCTGGGGCTTAGACATGAATTGAGCTCCCTATGCCTAAGCGAACCCATGAAACGGGCGTGCGGGCACTCAGCCGACCGAAAAGGCAGAATGCGTAAGCTGAGGATCGACCCGGGCCCCCTGCATGCTGTCGATCCTGCTACCGCAACTCTCGGTCCGATCTGATCTTAGACTGGGAATGAACTCCGTATGCTTAGACTAGTGATAAACTCCGTATGCCTAAGTCTACCCATGAAACGAGCGTGCGGGCACTCAGCCGGTCGGAGAGGCCGGTTGGAGAGGCATAATGCGTAACTCAGGATCAACCCAGAACCTCTCTGTGTGCTGCCGATCTCGCTGCCGGTCCTGCTGCCACAACCCTCGGTTCGGCTGGGGCTTAGATGTGGAATGTACTCCGTATGCCTAAGCGAACCCACAAAACGAGCGTGCAGGCGCTCAGTCGGCCGAAGAGGCAGAATGCGCAAGTCGGGGATCGACCCGATCCCCCCTACGTACGGTGGATCCTGTTGTCGCAACCCTCGATCCGGTCTGATCTTAGATTGGGAATGAACTCCATATGCTTAGACTGTGGATGAACTCCGTATGCCTAAGTCAACCCACTAAACGAACGTGCAGGCGCTCAGCCAACCATAGAGGCAAGATGCGTAAGTCGGGGATCGAACGGGTGGTAGGTGGGTTCAAGAACATCTTCATATTTCTGCCATACCAATGCCATTTTTATGGCTTGTAAATTCATACAATGGTCCCCTAAGCCTTCATGTGAAGTTTCGTGGCAAGACAACCTGTTTTCTATTTTTCACGATTTTTGAAACTTTTTACGGTTCGGGATTTTTTTAAATTTTTTTAGAAAGAGTTTTGTCCCCAATTTTGGTAGAGGTGATCCTTGTATTTTTTTGGCATGCACAAAAAAATTCAGCTAAAAAGCCGAAGTGGAGAAGATTTTGTGACCGTTTGAAAAAAGTGTCCCCATTTCAGACACTTTAATGGCTACTGGCAACAAACCTATAAAATCTCAAATGCTCTTTAAGGGGGTTTCAGTTCTCGAGGTTTGATGAGGGATAGGGGGCCAATATAAGGGCCAAGTACCAGCACCCATCGCACATCATGTGCGCACACCGCCCAGCCCCCCCAATCGCCGGAAGCACCAATGTCGTCGGTTAGGCTCTCCGGCGTTGCTCTGGCAATGCTGCCGCGAGCGAAAAAAATGTGGCACCAGCACATGCCCGAGCCCAGTATGTGCACCGTGGCTCAAAATCTTTGATTGGGAATGAGCTCCGTATGCTTAGACATGGAATGAACTCTATATGCCTAAGCTAACCCACGAAACGAACGTGCGAGCGCTCAGCTGGTCAGAGAGGTAGAATGCGCAAGCTAGGGATCGACCTGGTCCCCCTCTGCGTGCTGTCAATCCTGCTACTGCAACCCTCAGTTTGGTGTGATCTTAGACTGGGAATGAACTCTGTATGCATAAGTCAACCCATGAAACAAGTGTGCAGGTGCTGAGCCGACCGAAGAGGCATAATGCGCAAGTCGGTGTTCGGCCTGTTCCCCCTCTGCGTGCTGCCGGTCCTGCTACCACAAACCTCGATCCGACTGGGGCTTAGACATGGAATGAGCTCCCTATGCCTAAGCCAACCCATGAAACAAGCGTATGGGCGCTCAGCCGACCGGAGAGGTAGAATACGCAAGCCGGGGATCGACCTAGTCCCCCCTGCGTGCTGTCGATCCTATTGCCGCAACCCTCATTTTGGTCTGATCTTAGACTGGGAATGAACTTCGTATGCTTAGACTGGGGATGAACTCTGTATGCTTAGACTGGGGATGAACTCCGTATGCCTAAGTTAACCCACGAAACGAGCGTGCGGGGGCTCAGTCGACCAGAGAGGTAGGATGCGCATGCCGGGGATCGAGCGGGTGGTAGGTGGGTTCAAGCACATCTTCATATTTCTGCCATGCCAATGCCATTTTTATGGTTTGTAAATTCATACAATGGTACCCTAAGCCTTCATGTTAAGTTTCGTGGCAAGACAAACCGTTTTCTATTTTTCATGATTTTCGAAACTTTTTACGGTTCATGATTTTTTTTAATTTTTTTAGAAAGAGTTTTGTCCCCAAAATTGGTAGAGGTGATCCTTGTATTTTTTGTGGCAAGCACAAAAAAATTCAGCTAAAAACTCGAAGTGGATAAGATTTTGTGACCATGTGAAAAAGGTGTCCCCATTTCAGACACTTTAATGGCTACTGGCAGCAAACCTATAAAATCTCAAATGCTCTTTAAGGGGGTGTGAGTTCTTGAGGTTTGATGAGGGATAGGGGGCCAATATAAAGGCCAAGTACCAGCACCCATCGCACATCATGTGCGCACACCCCCCGGCCCCCCCAATCGCTGGAACCACCAATGCCGCCGGTTAGGCTCTTCGGGGTTGCTCCCACGATGGCGCCCCGAGCGAAAAAAAATGTGGCACCAGCACATGCCTGAGCCCAGTATGTGCATCGTGGCTCAAAATCTTAGATTGGGAATGAGCTCCGTATGCTTAGACATGGAATGAACTCTATATGCCTAAGCCAACCCATGAAACGAGCGTGCGGGTGCTCAGCTGGTCGGAGAGGCAGAATGTGCAAGCCGAGGATCGACCCGGTCCCCCCCTGCATGTTGTCAATCCTGCTGCTGCAACCCTTAGTCCAGTATGATCTTAGACTGGGAATGAACTCCGTATGCATAAGTCAACCCATGAAACGAGCGTGCAGGTGTTGAGCCGACCGAAGAGGCATAATGCGCAAGCCGATGTTCGGCCTGGTCCCCCTCTGCGTGCTACCGGTCCCATTACCACAACCCTCGATCCGACTGGGGCTTAGACATGGAATGAGCTCCCTATGCCTAAGCCAACCCACGAAACGGGCGTGCGGGAGCTCAGCCAGTTGGAGAGGCAGAATGCGCAAGCAAGGGATCAGTCCGGTCCCCTCTGCATGCTACCGATCATACTATCGCAACCCTCAGTCCGGTCCGATGTTAGACTGGGAATGAACTTCGTATGCTTAGACTGGGGATGAACTCCGTATGCCTAAGTCAACCCACAAAAAGAGCATACGAGCGGTCAGCTGATCGGAGAGGCCAGCCGAAGAAGCATAATGCGCAGGTCGAGGATCTACCCGATCCCTCTCTACGTGCTGTCGATCTCGCTGGTGGTCATGCTACCACAACCCTCGGTCCGACTGGGGCTTAGACGTGGAATGTACTCCGTATGCCTAAGCCAACCCATGACACAAGCATGCAGGCGCTCAGCCGGTCAGAGAGGTAGAATGCGTAAGCCGGGGATCGGCCCGGTCCCCCCTGCGTGCTACCGATCTTGCTGTCGTAACCCTCAATCCGATTTGATCTTAGACTGAGAATGAACTCTGCATGCTTAGACTGGGGATGAACTCCGCATGCCTAAGTCAACCCATGAAACGAACGTGCGGGCGCTCAGCCGATCGGAGAGGCCGGTTGGAGAGGTATAATGCACAAGCTGGGGATCAACCCGATCTGCCTCTATGTGCTACCGATCCCACTGCCGATCCTGCTGCACAACCCTCGGTCTGGCTGGGGCTTAGACGTGGAATGTACTTCATATGCCTAAGCCAACCCACGAAACGAGCGTGCGGGCACTCAGCCAGCCGGAGAGGCAGAAAGCGTAAGCTGGGGATCGACCCGATCCCCCCTGCGTACTGTCGATCCTGCTTAGACTGGGAATGAACTCCATATGCTTAGACTGGGGATGAACTCCATATGCTTAGACTAGGGATGAACTCCGTATGCCTAAGTCAACCCATAAAATGAGCGTGCGGGTGCTCAGCTAACCAAAAAGGTCGGTTGGAGAGGCATAATGCGCAAGCCAGGGATCAGCTCGATCCCCCTCTACGTGCTACCGATCCCGCTGTCGGTCCTGCTACCACAACCCTCAGTCCGACTGGGGCTTAGACGTGGAATGTACTCGACATGCCTAAGCCAACCCACGAAACGAGCATGCGGGCACTCAGTCGATCGGAGAGGCAGAAAGCGCAAGCCGGGGATCAGCTCGATCCCCTATGTGTGCTGCCGATCCTCCTTAGACTGGGGATGAACTCCATATGCTTAGACTGGGGATGAACTCCATATGCTTAGACTGGGGATGAACTCCGTATGCCTAAGTCAACCCACGAAACGAGTGTACGGGTGCTCAGCCGACCAAAGAGGTTAGATGCATATGCCGGGGATCGAACGGGTGTTCGGTGGGTTCAAGTACATCTTCATATTTTTGCTATGCCAATGCCATTTTTATGGCTTGTAAATTCATACAATGGTCCCCTAAGCCTTGATGTGATGTTTCGTGGCAAGACAACCCGTTTTCTATTTTTCATGATTTTTGAAACTTTTTGTGATTCAGGATTTTTTTAAATTTTTTTAGAAAGAGTTTTGTCCCCGAATTTGGTAGTGGTGATCCTTGTATTTTTGTTGGCATGAAAAAAAATTCAGCTAAAAACTCGAAGGGGAGAACATTTTGTGACCGTTTGAAAAAAGTGTCCCCATTTCAGACACTTTAATGGCTACTGGCAGCAAACCTATAAAATCTCAAATGCTCTTTAAGGGGGAGTGAGTTCTCAAGGTTTGATGAGGGATAGGGGTCCAATATAAGGGCCAAGTACTAGCACCCATCGCACATCATGTGCAGACACCCCTCGACCCCCCTAATCGCCGGAACCCCCAATGTCGCCGGTTAGGCTCTCTGGCGATGCTCTAGCAATGGTGCCCCAAGCGAAAAAAATGCGGCACTGGCACATGCCCGAGCCCAGCATGTGCACCGTGGCTCAAAATCTTAGACTGGGAATGAGCTCCGTCTGCTTAGACATGGAATGAACTCCGTATGCCTAAGCCAACCCACGAAACGAGCGTGCGGGTGCTCAGCCGGCCAGAGAGGCAGAATGCACAAGTCGGGGATCGACCCGGTCCCCCCTATGTGCTATTGATCCTGCTACAACAACCCTCGGTCTGGTCCGATCTTAGACTAGGAATAAACTTCATATGCATAAGTCAACCCACGAAAAGAGCGTGCAGGAGTTGAGCCGATCGAAGAGGCATAATGCGCAAGCCGGGGATCGACCCGGTCCCCTTCTGCGTGCTGTCGGTCCCACTGCCACAGCCCTTAGTCCGGCTGGGGCTTAGACATGGAATGAGCTCCCTATGCCTAAGTCAACCCATGAAATGGACGTGCGGGCGCTCAGCCTGTCGAAGAGGTAGAATGTGTAAGTTGGCGATCGGCTCGGTCCGCCCTACGTGCTGTCGATCTTGCTGTCGCAACCTTAAGTCCGGTCCGATCTTAGACTGGGAATGAACTTCATATGCTTAAGTCAACCCACGAAACGAGCGTGCGGGTGCTCAGTCAGCCAGAGAAGCCGATCGGAGAGGCATAATGCGTAAGTCAGGGATCAGCCCGATCCAACTCTATGTGCTGTCGATCCCACCGCCGATACTGCTGCCACAACCCTCGGTCCGATTGGGGCTTAGACAAGGAATGTACTCCGTATGCCTAAGCCAACCCATGAAACGTGCGTACCAGTGCTCAGTCGGCCGAAGAGGCAAAATACGCAAGCCGGGTATTGGCCCGATCCCCCCTACGTGCTATCGATCCTGCACCGCAACCCTCGATCTGGTCCGATCTTAGACTGGGAATGAACTCCGTATGCTTAGACTAGGGATGAACTTCGTATGCTTAGACTGGGGATGAACTTCGTATGCCTAAGTCAACCACAAAACGAGCGTACGGGCTCTCAGCTGAGCAGAGAGGCAGGATGCAAGCCGGGGATCGAACGGGTGGTAGGTGGGTTCAAGCACATCTTCATATTTATACCATGCCAATGCCATTTTTATGGCTTGTAAATTCATGCAATGGTCCCCCAAGCCTTGATGTGAAGTTTCGTAGCAAGACGACCCGTTTTCTATTTTTCACGATTTTTGACACCTTTTACGGTTCAGGATCTTTTAAATTTTTTTTAGAAAGAATTTTGTCCCGAAATTTGGTAGAAGTGATCCTTGTATTTTTGTTGGCATGGATAAAAATATTCAGCTAAAAACTCCATGTGGAGGAGATTTTGTGACCGTTTGAAAAAAGTGTCCCCATTTTAGACACTTTAATGGCTACTGGCAGTAAACCTATAAAATATCTAATGCTCTTTAAGGGGGTGTGAGTTCTCGAGGTTTGATGAGGGATAGGGGGCCAATATAAGGGCCCAAGTACCAGCACCCTTCACACATCATGTGCGCACACCGCCCGACCCCCCCAATTGCCGAAACCCCCAATACCGCCGGTTAGGCTCTCCGACGATGCTCTAGTGATGCTCCGGTGATGGTGCCCCAGGCAAAAAAAATGTGGCACCAGCACATGCCCGACCCCAGCATGTGCACCGTGGCTCAAAATCTTAGACTGGGAATGAGCTCCGTATGCTTAGACATGGAATAAACTTCGTATGCCTAAGCCAACCCACGAAACGAGCGTTCAGGTGCTCAGCTGGCCGGAGAGGCAGAATGCGCAAGTCGGGGATCGACCCTGTCCCCCCTGCGTGCTGTCGATCCTGCTGCCGCAACCCTCGGTTCGGTTTGATCTTAGACTGGGAATGAACTCTGTATGCATAAGTCAACCCATGAAACGAGCGTCCGAGCGTTGAGTCAACCGAAGAGGCATAATGCACAAGCCGAGGATCGACCTGACCCTCTGCTTGCTACCGGTCCCGCTGCCATAACCCTCGATCCGACTGGGGCTTGGAAATGGAATGAGCTCCCTATGCCTAAGCCAACCCATGAAACGGGCGTGCGAGCACTCAGCTGGCCGGAGAGGCAGAATGCGTAAGCTGGGGATCAACCCGATCCCCCTTGCGTGCTGTCAATCTTGCTGCCACAACCCTCGATCCGGTCTAATCTTAGACTGGGAATGAACTCTATATGTTTAGACTGGGGATGAACTTTGTATGCCTAAGTCAACCCACGAAACGACCGTGCGGGCGCTCAGCCGACCGGAGAGCCCAGTCGGAAAGGCATAATGCGTAAGTCGGGGATCAACTCGGTCCCCCTCTGCATGCTGCCAATCCCGCTGCTGATCGTGCTACCATAACCCTCGGTCTGGCTGGGGCTTAGATGTGGAATGTACTCCGTATCCCTAAGCTAACCCATGAAACAAGCATGCGAGCGCTCAGCCAACCGGAGAGGTAGAATGTGCAAGTCAGGGATTAGCCCGGTCTCTCATGTGCTACTGATCCTACTGCCACAACCCTCGATCCGATCCGATCTTAGACTGGGAATGAACTCGTATGCTTAGACTAGTGATGAACTCCGTATGCCTAAGTCAACCCATGAAACGAGCGTGCGGGCGCTCAGCCGACCGGAGAGGCATAATGCGTAAGCTAGGGATCATCCTGATCCCCCTCTACGTGTTGTCGATCCCGCTATCGGTCTTGCTGCCATAACCCTCGATCCGACTGGGGCTTAGACGTGTAATGTACTCCGTATGCCTAAGCCAACCCACGAAACGAGCATGCGGGCATTCAACCGCCAAAGAGGCAGAATGCGCAAGTCGGGGATCCATCCGGTCCCCTTACTTGCTACTGATCCTACTGCCGCAACCCTCGATCCGATCCAATCTTGGACTGGGAATGAACTCCGTATGCTTAGACTGGGGATCAATTCCGTAAGACAAAACGAGCGTGCGGGCGCTCAGCCAGCCGGAGAGGCAGAATGCGCAAGCCGGGGATCGACCCGATCCCCCCTGCGTGCTATCGATCCTATTGCCAGAACTCTCGGTCTGATCTGATCTTAGACTGGGAATGAACTCCGTATCATAAGTCAACCCACGAAACGAGCATGCGGGTGCTGAGCTGGTCGAAGAGGCATAATGCGCAAGCCGAGGATCAATTCGGTCCCCCTCTCTGTGCTGTCGGTCTCGCTGCCACAACCCTCGGTCCGATTGGGGCTTAGACATGGAATGAGCTCCCTATGCCTAAGCCAACCCATGAAACGAGCGTACGGGCGCTCAGTCGGACGGAGAGGCAGAATGCCCAAGTCGGGGATTAGCCCGATCCCTCCTGCGTGCTGCCGATCTTGCTGTCGTAACCCTTGGTCCGGTCCGATCTTAGACTGGGAATGAACTCCATATGCTTAGACTGGGGATAAACTCCGTATGCCTAAGTGAACCCATGAAATGAGCGTACGAATGCTTAGCCGGCCGGAGAGGTCGGCCGAAGAGGCATAATGCGTAAGTCGAGGATCAGCCCGGTCCCCCTCTGCATGCTGCCGATCCCGCTGTCGGTCCTACAGCCATAACCCTCGGTCTAGCTGGGCCTTAGATGTGGAATGTACTCCGTATGCCTAAGCCAACCCTTAGAACGAGCGTGCGGGCGCTCAGTCGGCCGGAGAGGCAGAATGCGCAAGCTGGGGATCAGCTTGGTCCCCCTACGTGCTATCGATCCTGCTGCCGCAACCCTTGATCCGGTTCAAACTTAGACTGGGAATGAACTCCGTATGCTTAGACTGGGGATGAACTCCGTATGCCTAAGTCAACCCACGAAACGAATGTGCGGGCGCTCAGCTGGTCGAAGAGGCATAATGCACAAGCCAAGGATCAACCCGGTCCCCCTCTACGTGCTATCGATCCCGCTGCCGGTCCTGCTGCCACAACCCTCGGTCTGACTGGGGCTTAGACGTGGAATGCACTCCGTATGCCTAAGCTAACCCATGAAACGAACGTGCAGGCACTCAGTTGACCGGAGAGGCAGAATGCGCAAGTCGGGGATCGACCCGGTCCCCCCTGCGTGCTACCGATCCTACGATCGCAACCCTCGATTCGATCTAATCTTAGATTGGGAATGAACTTCGTATGCTTAGAATGGGGATGAACTCCGTATGCCTAAGTCAACCCACGAAACGAACGTACGGGCACTCAACCGAACCAGAGAGGCAGGATGCGCAAGCCGGGGATCGAACGGGTGGTTGGTGGGTTCAAGCACATCTTCATATTTCTGACAGCGGACATATGTGTGCACACCCCCCGGCCACCCCAATCGTCGGAACCCCCAACGTTGTTGGTTAGGCTCTCCGGTGATGCTTTGACGATGGTGCCCGGGCGAAAAAAATGCGGCACCAGCACATGCCCGAGCCCAGCATGTGCACCGTGGCTCAAAATCTTAGATTGGGAATGCGCTGCGTATGCTTTGACATGGAATGAACTCCGTATGCCTAAGCCAACCCACGAAACGAGCGTGCGGGCGGTTAATCGACTGGAGGAGCAAAATGCGCAAGTCGGGGATCGACCCGATCCCTCCTACGTGCTGTCGATCCTACTACCATAACCCTCAGTCTGCTCTGATCTTAGACTGGGAATGAACTTCGTATACATAAGTCAACCCACGAAATGAGCGTGCGGGCGTTGAGCCGGCTTGAAGAGGCATAATTCGCAAGCCGAGGATCGACTCGGTCCCTCTCTGCCTGCTGCCAATCCTGTTGCCACAACCCTCGGTCTGGTTGGGGCTTAGACATGGAATGAGCTCCCTATGCCTAAGCCAACCCACGAAACGGACGTACGGGCGCTCAGCCGATCGGAGAGGCAGAATGTGCAAGTCGGGGATCGACCCGATCCCCCTGCGTGCTAAACGATCCTACTGCCGTAACCCTCAGTCCAGTCCAATCTTAGACTGGGAATGAACTCCGTTTGCTTAGACGTGGGATGAACTCTGTATGCCTAAGTCAACCCATGAAATGAGTGTACGGGCACTCAGTCGACCGGAGAGGCCGATCGGAGAGGCATAATGTGCAAGCCGAGGATCAGCCCGGTCCCCCTCTGTGTGCTGCCGATCCTGAGTGCTCAGCCGGCCAGAGAGGTAGAATGTACAAGCTGGGGATCGGCCTGATCTCCCCTGCAAATTATCGATCCTACTACCACAACCCTCGATCTGGTCCGATCTTAGACTAGGAATGAACTCCATATGCTTATACTAGGGATGAATTCTGTATGCCTAAGTTAACCCATGAAACGAGTGTGCAGGTGCTCAGCCGATCGGAGAGGCATAATGCACAAGCCGAGGATCATCTTGGTCTCCCTCTGCGTGTTATCGATCCCACTGCAGGTCTTGCTGCCACAACCCTCGGTCTGACTAGGGCTTAGACATGGAATGTACTCCGTATGCCAAAGCCAACCCACGAAATGAGTGTACGGGCGCTCAACCGGTTGGAGAGGCAGAATGCGCGAGTCGGGGATCGGCTCGATCCCCCCTACATGCTGCTAATCCTGCTGCCTCACCCTCGATCCGATTTGATCTTAGACTGGGAGTAAACTTCTTATGCTTATACTGGGGATAAACTCCGTATGCCTAAGTCAATCCATGAAACGAGCGTGCAGGAGCTCAGTCGGCCGGAGAGGACGGTCGGAGAGGCATAATGCGCAAGCTGGGGATAAGCTCGATCCCCCTCTGCGTGTTATCGATCCCGCTGCTGGTCTTACTGTCGTAACCCTCAGTTTGGTTAGGGCTTAGACGTGGAATGTATTCCGTATGCCTAAGCCAACCCATGAAACGAGCGTGCAGGCACTCAGCCAGCCAGAGAGGTAGATCGGATATGCATAATGCGCAAGTCGGGGATCAGCTCGGTCCCTCTCGGTATGCTGTCGATCCTGCTATCGGTCCTGCTACCACAACCCTCGGTCCGACTGGGGCTTAGACATGGAATGTACTCCATATGCCTAAGCCAACCCACGAAATGAGTGTGCGGGTGCTCAGTCGGTCGAAGAGGTAGAATGCGCAAGCCGGGGATCGGCCAGGTCCCCCTGCATGCTGTCAATCCTACTGCCGCAACCCTCGATCCGATCTGATCTTAGACTGGGAATGAACTTCGTATGCTTAGACTGGGGATGAACTCCGTATGCCTAAGTCAACCCACGAAACGAGTGTGCGGGTGCTCAGCCGACCAGAGAGGCAAGATTCGTAAGCCGGGGATCGAACGGGTGGTAGGTGGGTTCAAGCACATCTTCATATTTCTGTCATGCCAATGCCATTTTTATGGCTTGTAAATTCATACAATGGTCCCCTAAGCCTTCATGTGAAGTTTCGTGGCAAGATGACCCGTTTTCTATTTTTCATGATTTTCAAAACTTTTTGCGGTTTGGGATTTTTTAAAATTTTCTAGAAAGATTTTTGTCCCCAAATTTGGTAGAGGTGATCCTTGTATTTTTTTTGGCATGCACAAAAAAATTCAGCTAAAAACTCGAAGTGGAGAAGAGTTTGTGACCGTTTGAAAAAAGTGTCCCCATTTGAGATACTTTAATGGCTACCGGCAGCAAACCTATAAAATCTCAAATGTTCTTTAAGGGGGTGTGAGTTCTCAAGGTTTGATGAGGGATAGGGGGCCAATATAAGGGCCAAATACCAGCACCCTTCACACATCATGTGCACACACCCCCCGGCCCCCCAATCGTCGAAACCCCCAATGCCGTCGGTTAGGCTCTCCGGCGATGCTCCGACGATGGTGCCCCGAGCGAAAAAATTATGGCACCAGCACATGCCCGAGCCCAGCATGTGCACTGTGGCTCAAAATCTTACATTGGGAATGAGCTCCGTATGCTTAGACATGGAATGAACTCCGTATGCCTAAGCCAACCCACAAAACGAACGTACGGGTGCTTAACCGGCTGGAGAGGCAGAATGCGTAAGCTAGGGATCGACTAGGTCCCCCCTACATGCTGTTGATCCTACTACCACAACCCTCAGTCCCATCCGATCTTAGACTTGGAATGAACTCCGCATGCATAAGTCAACTAATGAAACGAGCGTGTGGGCGCAGAGCCGACCGAAGATGCATAATGCACAAGCCGGGGAATGGCCCGGTCCCCCTCTGTGTGTTGCCCGTCCCACTGCCACAACCCTCGGTCCGGCTGGGGCTGAGACATGGAATGAGCTTCCTACGCCTAAGCCAACCCACGAAATGGGTGAACGAGCGTTCAGTCGGTCGGAGAGGCAGAATACGCAAGCTGGGGATCGGCCCGATCCCCCCTGCGTGCTACCGATCTTGCTGTCGCAACCCTCGGACCGGTCAGATCTTAGACTAGGAATGAACTCCGTATGCTTAGACTGGTGATGAACTCCGTATGCCTAAATCAACCCACGAAACAAGCGTGTGGGTGCTGAACCAGCCGGAGAGGCATAAAGCGCAAGCCGGGGATCAACCCGATCCCCCTCTGTTTGCTACCGAACCCGCTACCGGTCCTGCTGCCACAACCCTCGGTCCGGCTGGGGCTTAGATGTGGAATGTACTCCGTATGCCTAAGCCAACCCACGAAACGAGCGTGCGGGCGCTTAGCCGACCAGAGAGGTAGCCGACCAGAGAGGCAGGATGCGCAAGCCAGGGATCGAATGGGTGGTAGCTGGGTTCAAGCACATCTTCATATTTCTACAGTGCCAATGCCATTTTTATGGCTTGTAAATTCATACAATGGTCCCCTAAGCCTTCATGTGAAGTTTCGTGGCAAGACGACCCGTTTTCTATTTTTCATGATTTTTGAAACTTTTTGGGTTCGGGATTTTTTTAAATTTTTTTACAAAGAGTTTTGTCCTCAAATTTGGTAGAGGTGATCCTTGTATATTTTTTAGCACGCACAAAACAATTCAGCTAAAAACTCGAAGTGGAGAAGATTTTGTCACCATTTGAAAAAAGTGTCCCCATTTCAGACACTTTAATGGCTACTGGCAGCAAACCTATAAAATCTCAAATGCTCTTTAAGGGGGTATGAGTTCTCGAGGTTTGATGAGGGATAGGGGGCCAATATAATAGCCAAGTACCAGCACCCATTGCACATCATGTGCGCACACCCCCCAGCCCCCCAATCGTCGGAACCCCCAATGTCGCCGGTTAGGCTCTCCGGCGATGCTTCGACGATGGTGCCCTAGGCAAAAAAAATGCGGCACCAGCACATGGCCGAGCTCAGCATGTGCACCGTGGCTCAAAATCTTAGATTGGGAATGAGCTGCATATGCATAGACATAGAATGAACTCTATATGCCTAAGCCAACCCACGAAACGAGCGTGCGGGCGCTCAGCTGGCTGGAGAGGCAGAATGCACAAGTTGGGGATCGACCCAGTCCCCCCTACGTGCTATCGATCTTGCTGTCACAACCCTCGGTCTGGTCTGATCTTAGACTGGGAATGAACTCCGTATGCATAATACAACCCATGAAACGAACGTGCGGGCGCTGAGCCGATCGAAGAGGCATAATACGCAAGCTGAGGATCCTCTCAGTCCCCCTCTGCGTACTGCTGGTCCTATTGCCAGAACCCTCAATCTGACTGGGGCTTAGACATGGAATGAGCTCCCTATGCCTCAGCCAACCCATGAAACGGGCTTGCGGGCACTCAGTCGGTCGGAGGGGTAGAATGCGCAAGCCGGGGATCAGCCCGGTCCCCCCTGCGTGCTACCGATCCTGTTGTCGCAACCCTCGATCCATTTCAATCTTACACTGGGAATGAACTCCGTATGCTTAGACTGGGGATGAACTTTGTATGCCTAAGTCAACCCACGAAACGAGTGTACGGGCACTCAACCGACCAGAGAGACCGACCGGAGAGGCATAATACGCAAGTCCGGGATCAGCCCGGTCCCCTTCTGCGTCCTGTCGATCCCACTGTCGGTCCTGCTGCCACAACCCTCGGTCCGACTAGGGCTTAGACATGGAATATACTCCGTATGCCTAAGCCAACCTACAAAATGAGCGTGCAGGCGCTCAGCCGATCGGAGAGGTAGAATGCGCAAGCCGAGGATCGATCCGATCCCCCCTGCATGCTACCGATCCTGCTACCATAACCTTCGATTCGGTTCGATCTTAGACTGGGAATGAACTCCGTATGCCTAAGTCAACCCATGAAACGAGCATGCGAGTGCTCAGCCGGTCGGAGAGGCATGATGCGCAAGCCGGGGATCAGCCCGGTCCATCTCTGCATGCTATCGATCCCGCTGCTGGTCCTGCTGCCACAGTCCTCGGTTCGGCTGGGGCTTAGACATGGAATGTACTCCGTATGCCTAAGACAACCCACGAAACGAGTGTGCAGGTGCTCAGCCGGTCGGAGAGGCAGAATGCGCCAGTTGGGGATCTGCCAGGTCCCCCCTGCATGCTACCGATCTTGCTGCCGTAACCCTTGGTCCGGTCTGATCTTAGACTGGGAATGAACTCTGTATGCCTAGACTTGGGATAAACTCCGTATGCCTAAGTCAACCCACAAAACGACTGTGCGGGCGCTCAGCCGACCAGAGAGGCAAGATGCGTAAGCCGAGGATCAAACGGGTGGTAGGTGGGTTCAAGCACATCTTCATATTTCTGTCATGCCAATGCCATTTTTTTGGCTTGTAAATTCATACAATGGTCCCCTAAGCCTTGATGTGAAGTTTCGTGGCAAGACGACCCATTTTCTATTTTTCACAATTTTTGAAACTTTTTGCGGTTCAGGATTTTTTTAAATTTTTTTAGAAAGAGTCTTGTCCCAAATTTGGTAGAGGTGATCCTTGTATTTTTTTTGGCATGCACAAAAATATTCAGCTAAAAACTCGAAGTGGAGAAGATTTTGTGATCGTTTGAAAAAGGTGTCCCTATTTTAGACACTTTAATGGCTACTGGCAGCAAACCTATAAAATGTCAAATGCTCTTTAAGGGGGTGTGAGTTCTAGAGGTTTGATGAGGGATAGGGGGCCAATATAAGGGCCAAGTACCAGCACCCATCGCACATCATGTGCGCACACCCCCCGGCCCCCCCAATCGTCGGAACCCCCAATGCCGCCAGTTAGGCTCTCCAGCGATGCTCCGACGATGGTACCCCGAGTGAAAAAAATGCGGCACCAGCACATGCCCGAGCCCAGCATGTGCATCGTGGCTCAAAATATTAGATTGGGAATGAGCTCCATATGCCTAGACATGGAATGAACTCCGTATGCCTAAGCCAACCCACGAAACAAGCGTGCGGGCGCTCAGTAGGTCAGAGAGGCAGAATGCGCAAGCCGGGGATCGACCTGGTCCCCCCTGCATGTTGTCGATCCTGCTGCCGTAACCCTCGGTCCGATCGATCTTAGACTAGGAATGAACTCTGTATACATAAGTCAACCCATGAAACGAGCGTGCGGGTGCTGAGCCAGCCGAAGAGGCATAATGCGCAAGCCAGGGATCGGTCGATCCCCCTCTGCGTGCTACCAGTCCCGCTGCCACAACCCTCGATCTGGCTGGGGCTTGGTCATGTAATGAGCTCCCTATGCCTAAGCCAACCCACGAAACGGGCGTACAGGTGCTCAGTCGGTCGGAGAGTTAAAATGCGCAAGTCGGGGATCGGCCCGGTCCCCCCTGCATGCTGTCGATCCTACTGCCACAACCCTCGGTCTATTTCGATCTTAGACTGTGAATGAACTCCGTATGCTTAGACTGGGATGAACTCTGTATGCCTAAGTCAACCCACGAAACGAGTGTGCGGGCACTCAGGCGACCGGAGAGGCCGGTCGGAGAGGCATAATGCGCAAGACAGGGATCAGCCCGATCCCCCTCTGCATGCTACCAATCCCGCTGTCGATCCTGAGCCGGTCGAAGAGGCATAATGCGCAAGCTAAGGATCAGCCCGATCCCCCTCTGCGTGCTTTCAGTCCCGCTGCCACAAACCTCGGTCTGGCTGGGGCTTAGACATGGGATGAGCTCCCTATGCCTAAGCCAACCCACGAAACGGGCGTGCGGGCGCTCAAGCGGTCGGAGAGGCAGAATGCGTAGGCTGAAGATCGGCCCGATCCCCCCTGCATGTTGTCGATCTTGCTGCTGCAACCTTCGGTCTGATCCGATTTAGACTGGGAATGAACTCCGTATGCTTAGACTAGGGATGAACTCTGTATGCCTAAGTCAACCAACGAAACGAGCGTGCAGGCGCTCAGCTGACCAGAGACGCAGGATGCACAAGCCGAGGATCGAACGGGTGGTAAGTGGGTTCAAGCACATCTTTATATTTCTGCCATGCTGATGCCATTTTTATGGCTTGTAAATTCACACAATGGTCCCCTAAGCCTTCATGTGAAGTTTCGTGGCAAGACGATCCGTTTTCTATTTTTCATGATTTTTTAAACTTTTTATGGTTCGGGCTTTTTTTAAATTTTTTTAGAAAGAGTTTTGTCCCCAAATTTGGTAGAGGTGATCCTTGTATTTTTTTTTGGCATGCACAAAAAAATTCAGCTAAAAATTCATAGTGGAGAAGATTTTTTGACCGTTTGAAAAAAGTGTCCCCATTTCAGACACTTTAATGGCTACTGGCAGCAAACCTATAAAATCTCAAATGCTCTTTAAGGGGGTGTGAGCTCTCGAGGTTTGATGAGAGATAGGGAGCCAATATAAGGGCCAAGTACCAGCACCCATCGTACATCATGTGCGCACACCCCTGGCCCCCCCAATTGTCGGAACCCCCAATGCCGTCGGTTAGGCTCTCCGACGAGGCTCTGGCAATGGTGCCCCGGGCGAAAAAAATGTGGCACCAGCACTTGCCCGAGCCCAGCATGTGAACCGTGATTCAAAATCTTAGATTGGGAATGAGCTCCATATGCCTAGACATGGAATGAACTTCGTATGCCTAAGCCAACCCACGAAACGAGCGTACGGGCGCTCAGTCGACCGGAGAGGCAGAATGCGCAAGCCGGGGATCGACCCAGTCCCAGCTACGTACTATCGATCTTGCTGCCGCAACCCTCAGTCTGGTCCAATCTTAGACTGGGAATGAACTCCGTATGCATAAGTCAACCCACGGAATGAGCGTGCGGGCGCTGAGCTGACCGAAGAGGCATAATGCGCAAGCTGAGGATTGGTACGGTCCCCCTCTGCGTGCTGCCGGTCTCGCTGCTACAACCCTTGGTTCGCTAGGCTTAGACATGCAATGAGCTCCCTATGCCTAAGCCAACCCACGAAACGGGCATGCTGGTGCTCAGCCGACTGGAGAGGCAGAATGCGTAAGCTGAGGATTGGCTCGATCCCCCTGCATGCTGCCGATCCTGCTGTCGCAACCCTCGGTTTGGTTCGATCTTAGACTGGGGATGAACTCCGTATGCTTAGACTGGGGATGAACTCCGTATGCCTAAGTCAACCCACGAAACGAGCATGCGGGCGCTCAGCCGATCGGAGAGGCATAATGCATAAGCCAGGGATCAACCTGGTCCCCTGCTGCGTGCTGACGATCCCGCTGCCGGTGCTGCTACCACAACCCTCAGTCCAACTGGGGCTTAGACGTCGAATGTACTCCGTATGCTTAAGCTAACCCACGAAACGAGCACACGGACGCTTAGCCGGTCGAAGAGGCAAAATGTGCAAGTCAGGGATCGGCCTGGTCCCCCCTGCATGCTGTCGATCCTGCTATCGCAACCCTCGATCCGGTCCGATCTTAGACTGGGAATGAGCTCCGTATGCTTAGACTGGGGATGAACTCCGTATGCCTAAGTCAACCCACGAAATGAACGTGCGGGCGCTCAGCCGACCAGAGAGGCAGGGTGCACAAGCCGGGGATCGAACGGGTGGTAGGTGGGTTCAAGCACATCCTCATATTTCTGCCATGCCAATGCCATTTTTATGGCTTGTAAATTCATACAATGGTCCCCTAAGCCTTCATGTGAAGTTTCGTGGCAAGACAACCCGTTTTCTATTTTTCTTGATTTTCAAAACTTTTTACGGTTCGAGATTTTTTAAAATTTTTTAAAAGAGTTTTGTCCCCAAATTTGGTAGAGGTGATCCGTGTATTTTTGTTGGCATGCACAAAAAAATTCAGCTAAAAACTCGAAGTGGAGAAGATTTTGTGACTGTTTGAAAAAAGTGTCCCCATTTTAGAAACTTTAATGGCTACCGGCAGCAAACCTATAAAATCTGAAATGCTCTTTAAGGGGGTGTGAGTTCTCGAGGTTTGATGAGGGATAGGGGGCCAATATAAGGGCCAAATGCCAGCACCCATCACACATCATGTGCGCACACCCCCCGCCCCCCCAATCGTCGGAACTCCCAATGCCGTCGATTAGGCTCTCCGGCGATGCTCCGACGATGGTGCCCCAAGCGAAAAAAATACAGCACCAGCGCATGCTCGAGCCCAGCATGTGCACCGTGGCTCAAAATCTTAGATTGGTAATGGGCTCCGTATGCCTAGACATGTAATGAACTCCATATGCCTAAGCCAACGCACGAAACGAGTGTGCAGGCACTCAGCCGGTCGGAGAGGCAGAATGAGCAAGTAGGGGATCGACCCGGTCCCTACTTGTGTGCTGTCGAATGTGCAACCCTCGATTTGATCCAATCTTAGACTGGGAATGAACTCTGTATGCATAAGTCAACCCACGAAACGAGCGTACGGGTGTTGAGCCGGCCGAAGAGGCATAATGGGCAAGCCAGGGATCAGCCTGGTCCCCCTCTACGTGCTGTCGATCCCGCTGCCGGTGCTGCTACCACAACCCTCGGTCCGGTTGGGGCTTAGATGTGGAATGTACTTTGTATGCCTACGCCAACCCATGAAACGAGCTTGCAGGCGCTCAGTCGCCCGGAGAGGAAAAATGCTCAAGCCGAGGATCAGCCCCGGTCCCCCTACGTGCTGTCGATCCTACTACCACAACCCTTGATCCAGTTCGATCTTAAACTGGGAATGAACTCTGTATGCTTAGACTGGGGATGAACTCTGTATGCCTAAGTCAACCCAAAAAACTAGCATGCGGGCGCTCAAACGACCAGAGACGCCGGTCGGAGAGGCATAATGCGCAAGCCGGGGATCAGCCGATCCCCCTCTGCATGGTGGCGACCTCGCTGCTGGTCTTGCTGCCACAACCTTCGGTCCGGCTGGGGCTTAGACGTGGAATGTACTCCGTATGCCTAAGCCAACCCACGAACTGAGCGTGCGGGCGCTCAGTCAACCGAAGAGGCAGAATGCTAAGCCGAGGATCGGCCCGGTCCCCCCTGCGTGCTGCCGATCCTACTGTCGCAACGGGTGGTAGGTGGGTTCAAGGACATCATCATATTTCTACCATGCCAATGCCATTTTTATGGCTTGTAAATTCATACAAAAGTCCCCTAAGCCTTCATGTGAAGTTTCATGGCAAGATGATCCGTTTTCTATTTTTCACGATTTTCCAAAACTTTTTGTGGTTCGGGATTTTTTTAAATTTTTTTAGAAAGAGTTTTGTCCCCAAATTTGGTAGAGGTGATCCTTGTATTTTTGTTGGCATGCACAAAAAAACTCAGCTAAAAACTCAAAGTGCAGAAGATTTTGTGACCGTTTGAAAAAAGTGTCCCAATTTCAGACACTTTATTGGCTACTGGTAGCAAACCTATAAAATCTCAAATGCTCTTTAAGGGGGTGTGAGTTCTTGAGGTTTGATGAGGGATAGGGGGCCAATATAAGGGCCAAGTACCAGCACCCATCGCACATCATGTGCACACACCCCTCGGCCCCCTCAATTGTCGGAACCCCTAATGCCGTCGGTTAGGCTCTCCAGCGATGTTGTTGGTCCCCCTCTATGTGCTGTCGGTCCCGCTACCACAACCCTCGGTCCTACTGGGGCTTAAACATGGAATGAGCTCCCTAAGCCTAAGCCAACCCATGAAACGGGCGTGCGGGCGCTCAACCGGCCGAAGAGCTAGAATGCGTAAGCCAGGGATCGGCCTGGTCCCCCCTGCGTGTTATCGATCCTGCTGCCGCAACCCTCGGTCCGGTCCAATCTTAGACTGGGAATGAACTCCATATGCTTAGACTGGGGATGAACTCTGTATGCCGAAGTCAACCCATGAAACGAGCGTGCGGGCGCTCAGTCGACCGAAAAGGTCGACCGAAGAGGCATAATGTACAAGTCGGGGATCAACCCGATCCCCCTCTGCGTGCTGTCGATCCTGCTGTCGGTCCTGCTACCACAACCCTTGGTCTTGCTGGGACTTAGACGTGGAATGTACTCCGTATGCCTAAGCCAACCCATGAAACAAGCGTGTGGGCACTCAACCAACCGGAGAGGCAAAATGCCCAAGCCGGGGATCGGCCCGATCCTCCTGCATGCTGTCGATCCTGCTACCGCAACCCTCGATCCGATCTGATCTTAGACTGGGAATGAACTTTGTATGCTTAGATTGGGGATGAACTCTATATGCCTAAGTCAACCCATAAAACGAGCATGCGGGCGCTCAGCCGAGCAGAGAGGCAGGATGCGCAAGCCGGGGATCGAACAGGTGGTAGGTGGGTTTAAGCACACTTCATATTTCTGTCTGCCAATGCCATTTTTATGGCTTGTAAATTCATACAATGGTCCCCTAAGCCTCATGTGAAGTTTCGTGGCAAGACGACCTGTTTTCTATTTTTCACAATTTTTGAAACTTTTTACGGTTCAGGATTTTTTTAAATTTTTTTAGAAAGAGTTTTGTCCCAAATTTGGTAGAGGTGATCCTTGTATTTTTGTTGGCATGCACAAAAAAAATTCAGCTAAAAACTCGAAGTGGAGAAGATTTTGTGACCGTTTGAAAAAAGTGTCCCCATTTCAGACACTTTAATGGCTATTGGCAGCAAACCTATAAAATCTCAAACACTCTTTAAAGGGGTGCATGTTCTCGAGGTTTGATGAGGGATAGGGGGCCAATATAAGGGCCAAGTACTAGCACCCACACACAACATGTGCGCACACCCCCCGCCCCCCCAATCGCCGGAACCCCTAATGCCGTCGGTTAGGCTCTCCGACGATGCTCCGACGATGGTGACCCGAGTGAAAAAATGGGGCACCAGCACTTGCCTGAGCCCAGCATGTGCACCGTGGCTCAAAATCTTAGATTGGGAATGAGCTCCGTATGCTTGACATGGAATGAACTCCGTATGCCTAAGTCAACCCACGAAACGAGCGTACGGGCGCTTAGTCGGCCAGAGAGGCAGAACGCACAAGCCGAGGATCGACCCGATCCCCCCTGCATGCTGTCGATCCTACTACTGCAACCCTTGGTCTGGTCTGATCTTAGACTGGGAAAGAATTCCGTATGCATAAGTCAACACACGAAATGAGCGTGCGGGCGCTGAGCCGATTGGAGAGTCATAATACGCAAGCCGGGGATCGACCCGATCCCCCTCTGTGTGCTGCCGGTCCGACTGCGACAACCCTCGGTCCGACTGGGGCTTAGACATGGAATGAGCTCCCTATGCCTAAGCCAACCCACGAAACGGGCGTGCAGGTGCTCAACCGATCAGAGAGGCAGAAGTGCAAGCCGAGGATTGGCCCCATCTCCTCTATGTGCTGTCAATCCTGCTGCCGTAACCCTCGGTCTGATCCGATCTTAGACTGGGAATGAACCCCATAAGCTTAGACTGGGGATGAACTCCATATGCCTAAGTCAACCCATAAAACGAGCATGCGGCGCTCAGCCGATCGGAGAGGCCGATCGAAGAGGCATAATACGCAAGCTGGGGATCAACTCGATCCCTCTCTGCGTGCTACCGATCCCGCTGCCGGTCCTGTTGCCACAACCCTTGGTCTGACTGGGGCTTAGACGTGGAATGTACTTTGTATACCTAAGCCAACACATGAAACGATCGTATAAGCGCTCAACCGGCCGGAGAGGCAGAATGCGTAAGCCAGGGATCGACTCGGTCCCTCCTGGGTGTTGTGGATCCTACTGCCACAACCCTCGATCCGGTCTGATCTTAGACTGGGAATGAACTCCGTATGTTTAGACTGGGGATGAACTCCGTATGCCTAAGTCAACCCACGAAATGAGTGTGCGGGAGCTCAGCCGACCGAGAGGCAGGATGAGCAAGGTGGCAGGTGGGTTCAAGCACATCTTCATATTTTTACCATGCCAACGCCATTTTTATGGCTTGTAAATTCATACAATGGTCCCCTAAGCCTTCATGTGAAGTTTCGTGGCAAGATGACCCGTTTTCTATTTTTCACTATTTTTGAAACTTTTTACAGTTTGGGATTTTTTTAAATTTTTTTAGAAAGAGTTTTGTCCCCAAATTTTGTTAGAGGTGATCCTTGTATTTTTTTTGGCATGCTTAAAAAAATTCAGCTAAAAACTCGAAGTGGAGAAGATTTTGTGACCGTTTGAAAAAAGAGTCCCCATTTAGAACACTTTAATGGCTACTGGCAGCAAACCTATAAAATCTCAAATGCTCTTTAAGGGGGTGTGAGTTCTCGAGGTTTGATGAGGGATAGGGGGCCAATATAAAGGCCAAGTACCAGCACCCATCGCACATCATGTGCGCACACCCCCGGGCCCCCCAATCGTCGGAACCCCCAATGCCATCGGTTAGGCTCTCCGGCGATGCTCCGGTGATGTTTCGACGATGGTGCCTCGAGCAAAAAAAATACGGCACCAGCACATGCCCAAGCCCAACATGTGCATCGTGGCTCAAAATCTTAGAGTGGGATTGAGCTCCATATGTTTAGACATGGAATGAACTCCATATGCCTAAGCCAACCCACGAAACGAGCGCGCGGGTGCTCAGCCGGTCGGAGAGGTAGAATGTGCAAGTCGAGGATCGACCCGATCCCCCCTATGTGCTATCGATCCTGCTGCTGCAACCCTCAGTCCAGTCCGATCTTAGACTTGGAATGAACTCCGTATGCCTAAGCCAACCCACGAAACGAGCATGCGGGGGCTCAGCCAGTCGGAAAGGCAGAATGCGTAAGCCGGGGATCAGCCCAGTCCCCCTTACGTGCTGCCGTTCCTGTTACCGTAACCCTTGATCCGGTCTGATCTTAGATTGGGAATGAACACTGTATGCTTAGACTGGGGATGAACTCCGTATACCTAAGTCAACCCATGAAACGAGCGTGCGGGTGCTCAGCCGACCAAAGAGGCAGGATGTGCAAGCCGGGGATCGAACGTGTGGTAGGTGGGTTCAAGCACATCTTCATATTTCTGCCATACCAATGCCATTTTTATGGCTTGTAAATTCATACAATGGTCCCCTAAGCCTTCATGTGAAGTTTCGTGGCAAGGCGACCCGTTTTCTATTTTTCACGATTTTTGAAACTTTTTGCGGTTCGAGATTTTTTTAAATTTTTTTAGAAAGAGTTTTGTCCCCAAACTTGGTAGAGCTAATCCTTGTATTTTTATTGGCATGCACAAAAACATTCAGCTAAAAACTCGAAGTGGAGAAGATTTTGTGACTGTTTGAAAAAAGTTTCCCCATTTCAAACACTTTAATGGCTACTGGCAGCAAACCTATAAAATCTGAAATGCTCATTAAGGGGGTGTGAGTTCGAGGTTTGATGAGAGATAGGGGGCCAATACAAGAGTCAAGAAAGAGCACCCATCGCACATCATGTGCGCATACCCCCCGGCCTTTCCAATCACCAGAACCCCCAATGCCGTCGGTTAGGCTCTCTGGTGATGCTCCGATGATGGTGCCCCGAGTGAAAAAAATACGGCACCAGCACATGCCCGAGCCCAGCATGTGTACCGTGGCTCAAAATCTTAGATTAGGAATGAGCTCCGTATGCTTAGACATGGAATGAACTTTGTATGCTTAAGCCAACCCACGAAACAAGCGTACAGGCACTCAGTCGGCTGGAGAGGCAGAATGCACGAGCCGAGGATCGACCCGGTCCCCCCTGCGTGCTGTCGACCTTGCTGGCACAACCCTCAGTCCGTTCTGATCTTAGACTGGGAATTAACTCCGTATGCATAAGTCAACCCATGAAACGAGTGTGCGGGCGCAAAGCTGGTCGAAGAGGCATAATGCGTAAGCCGGGTATCGGTCTGGTCCCCCTCTGTGTGCTGCCGGTCCGGCTGCCATAACCCTCGGTCCGACTGGGGCTTAGACATGGAATGAGCTCCCTATGCCTAAGCCAACCCACGAAACGGGAGTGCGGGCGCTCAGCCGGTCGGAGAGGTAGAATGCGTAAGCAAGGGATCGGTCCGGTCCCCCTTGCGTGCTGCCGATCCTGCTGCCGCAACCCTCAATCCGGTCTGATCTCAGACTGGGAATGAACTCCGTAGGCTTAGACTGGGGATGAACTCTGTATGCCTAAGTCAACCCACGAAATGAGCGTGCGGCCACTCAGTCGGTCGGAGAGGTTGGCCGGAGAGGCATAATGCACAAGCCAGGGATCAGCCCGATTCCCCTCTGCGTACTGTCGATCCCGCTGCCGGTCCTGCTACCACAACATTCGGTCCAGCTGGGGCTTAGATGTGGAATGTACTCCGTATGCCTAAGCCAACCCACGAAATGAGTTTGCAGGCGCTCAGTCAACCGGAGAGGCAGAATGCACAAGCCGATGATCGACCCGATCCCCCCTGCATGCTACCGATCCAGCTGTTGCAACCCTCGATCCGGTCTGATCTTAGACTGGGAATGAATTCTGTATGCTTAGACTGGGGATGAACTCAGTATTCCTAA
Organism: Durio zibethinus; assembly: GCF_002303985.1. The sequence continues at coordinate 26,778,310 of NW_019167826.1, read as the reverse complement.
GTCAACCCATAAAATGAGCGTGCGGGCACTCAACCGGTCGGAAAGGCACAATGCACAAGCTGAAAATCAACCTGATCCCCTTTTACGTGCTGTGGAGCCCGCCGCCGATCCCGCTACCACAACCCTCGATCTAACTGGGGCTTAGACGTGGAATGTACTCCGTATGCCTAAGCCAACCCATGAAATGAGTGTGCAGGCTCTCAGCCGATCGGAGAGGCAAAATACACAAGCCGGGGATCGGCTCGGTCCCTCTTACATGCTGTCGATCTTGCTGTCGTAACCCTCGATTCGGCCCGATCTTAGATTGGGTATGCACTCCGTATGCTTAGACTAGGGATGAACTCCGTATGCCTAAGTTAACCCACGAAACAGGCGTGCGGGCGCTCAGACGACCAAAGAGGTAGGATGCACAAGCCGGGGATCGAACGGGTGGTACGTGGGTTCAAGCACATCTTCATATTTCTGCCATGCCAATACCACTTTTACGGCTTGTAAATTCATACAAAGGTCCCCTAAGCCTTCATGTGAAGTTTCGTGGCAAGACGACCCGTTTTCTATTTTTCAGGATTTTTGAAACTTTTTACGGTTCGAGATTTTTTAAAATTTTTTTAGAAAGAGTTTTGTCCCTAAATTTGGTAGAGGTGATCCTTGTATTTTTGTTGGCATTTACAAAAACATTCCGCTAAAAACTCAAAGTGCAAAAGATTTTTTGACCGTTTGAAAAAAGTGTCCCCATTTTAGACACTTTAAAGGCTATTGGCGGCAAACCTATGAAATCTCAAATGCTCTTTAAGGGAGTGTGAGTTCTCAAGGTTTGATGAGGGATAGGGGGCCAATATAAGGGCCAAGTACCAGCACCCATCGCACATCATTGCGCAGACCCCCCGGTCCCCCTCTGCGTGCCGTCGATCTCGCTGCCACAACCCTTGGTCCGGCTGGGGCTTAGACATGGAATGAGCTCCCTATGCCTAAGCCAACCTACGAAATGGGCATGCAGGTGCTCAGTCGGTTGGAGAGGTAGAATGCGCAAGCCGGGGATCGACCTGGTCCTCCGTGTGTGTTGTCGATCCTGCTACTGCAACTTTCGGTTCGGTCTGATCTTAGAATGGGAATGAACTCCGTATTCTAAGACTGGGGATGAACTCTGTATGCCTAAGTCAACCCACGAAAAGGGCGTGCGGGCTCTCAACCGGCCAAAGAGGCATAATGAGTAAGTCGGGGATCAGCTCAGTCCCCTTTTGCGTGCTGTCGATCCTGCTGCCGGTTCTGCTGCCATAACCCTCGGTTCGGTTGGGGCTTAGATGTGGAATGTACTCCGTATGCCTAAGCCAACCTATGAAACGAGCGTGCGAGCACTCAGCCAACCGGAGAGGCAGAACGCGCAAGCTGGGGATCGGCCTGGTCTTCCCTGTGTGCTGTCGATCCTGCTGTCGCGACCCTCGATCCAGTCCAATCTTAGACTGGGAATGAACTCCGTATGCATAAGCCAACCCGCGAAACGAACGTGTGGGTGCTGAGCCGGTTGAAGAGGCATAATGCGCAAGCCAAGGATCGGCCTGGTCCCCCTCTACGTGCTGTCGATCCCACTGCCACAACCCTTGGTCTGGCTGGGGCTTGGACATGGAATGAGCTCCCTATGCTTAAGCCAACCCATCAAACGAGCGTGCGGGCACTCAGCCGGCCGAAGAGGCAAAATGCGCAAGCCAAGGATCGGCTCGGTGCCTCCTACGTGTGGCTGCTCAGCCGACCAGAGAGGCAGGATGCGCAAGCCGAGGACCGAACGGGTGGTAGATGGGTTCAAGCACATCTTCATATTTCTACCATGCCAATGCCATTTTTATGGCTTATAAATTCATACAATGGTCCGCTAAGCCTTCATGAGAAATTTCGTGGCAAGACAACCCATTTTCTATTTTTCACGATTTTCAAAACTTTTTACGGTTTGAGATTTTTTAAAATTTTTTTAGAAGAACTTTTGCCTCCAAAATTGGTAGAGGTGATCCTTGTATTTTTTTTGGCATGCACAAAAAAATTAAGCTAAAAACTCGAACTGGAGAAGATTTTGTGACCGTTTGAAAAAAGTGTCCCCATTTCAAACACTTTAATGGCTACTGGCAGCAAACCTATAAAATCTCAAATGCTCTTTAAGGGGGTGTTAGTTCGTGAGGTTTAATGAGTGATAGGGAGCCAATATAAGGGCCAAGTACCAGCACCCATCGCACATCATGTGTGCACACCTCCCGGCCCCCCTAATCGTCAGAACCCCCAATGCCGTCGGTTAGGCTCTCCGACGATGCTCCGACGATGGTGCCTCGGGCGAAAAAAATATGGCACCAGCACATGCCCAAGCTCAGCATGTGCACCATGGCTCAAAATCTTAGATTGGGAATGAGCTCCGTATGCTTAGACATGGAATGAACTCCGTATGCCTAACACAACCAACGAAACGAGCGTGCGGGCGCTCAACCGACCGGAGAGGTAGAATGCGCAAGCCAGGGATTGACCCGGTCCCCCCTGCGTGTTGTCGATCCTGCCATCACAACCCTCAGTCTGGTCTGATCTTAGACTGGGAATGAACTCCGTATGCGGAAGTCAACCCACGAAATGAGCATGTGGGCGCTGAGCCGGCCGAAGAGGCATAATGTGCAAGTCGGGATCGACCCGATCCCCCTCTGCGTGCTGTCAGTCCCTCTACCACAACCCTCTGTCCGGTTGGGGCTTAGACATGGAATGAGCACGCTATGCCTAAGCCAACCCATGAAACGGGCGTACAGCCGCTCAGCCGATCGGAGAGGCATAATGCGCAAGTCGGGGATCAGCCCGATCCCCCTTTGCGTGCTGTCGATCCCACTGCCGGTCCTGCTACCACAAACCTTGGTCCGACTGGGGCTTAGATGTGGAATGTACTTCGTATGCCTAAGCCAACCCATGAAATGAGCGTGTGGGTGCTCAACCGACCAGAGCGGCAGAATGCGTAAGCCGAGGATCGACTCGGCCCTTCTTACGTGCTGTCGCAACCCTTGATCTAGTTCGATCTTAGACTGGGAATGAACTTCATATGCTTAGCTGGGGATGAACTCTGTATGCCTAAGTCAAGCCAAGAAATGAGCGTGCGGGCGCTCAGTCGATCGGAGAGGTTGGCCGGAGAGGCATAATGCGCAAGTCGGGGATCAGCCCAGTCCCCCTCTGCGTGCTGGCGATCACGCTGCCGATCCTGCTACCACAACCCTTGGTCCAGCTGGGGCTTAGATGTGGAATGTACTTCGTATGCCTAAGCCAACCCATAAAATGAGCGTCCGGGCGCTCAGCCGACCGGAGAGGTAGAATGCGCAAGTCAAGGATCGGTTCGATCCCTCCTGCGTGCTGCTGATCCTACTGTCGCAACCCTCGATCCGATCCGATCTTAGACTGGGAATGAACTCCGTATGCTTAGATGAGGGATGAACTCCGTATGCCTAAGTCAACACACGAAACAAGCGTGCGGGCACTCAGTCGACCAGAGAGGCAGGATGCGTAAACTGGGGATTGAACGGGTGGTAAGTGGGTTCAAGCACATCTTCATATTTCTGCCATGCCAATGCCATTTTTATGGCTGGTAAATTCATACAATGGTCCCCTAAGCCTTCATGTGAAGTTTCGTGGCAACACGACCCGTTTCTATTTTTCACGATTTTCAAAACTTTTTACGGTTCGAGATTTTTTTAAATTTTTTTAAAAAGAGTTTTGTCCCCAAATTTGGTAGAGGTGATCCTTGTATTTTTTTTGGCATGTGCAAAACAAATTCAGCTAAAAACTCGAAGTGGAGAAGATTTTGTGACCGTTTGAAAAAAGTGTCT
>NW_019167826.1:26620896-26773474 GCF_002303985.1 Durio zibethinus | reverse complement strand
CTAGGCACATCAGGCGGACCAATAGGCGAGCCAGAGGTTGAGGCCCGCAGACCAGGCGTGCTGGCGGGTATCTATGCACAAAGCCTAGGAAACAAGTTCAGAACGTCCGCCCAACTTGCAGGCTAGCCCGTGAGACCAAGGCCTGGCATACAAGTTGCTCGCACCACATCCAGAAGGGCCCAAGGTGCTGGACACGGAAGGGATGCTTTTGGAAGCATGCAGGATTAGTTGGAGCATCCTGGCAGATTTGGTTGACCCTAAAAATCAGGAGTTAGCATCCTGATTGATTGTAATCTATATAATCCCATGATTTTAGCCTTTATTCTACGGATATGCCATTAAGTTGTAGCTGGAGCCTCAACTATAAATAGAGGGCTGCTCCACCCTCATTTGTACACCGTCAAACACTTCTGTTTTAGTGAATACAAGAGCATTTCTAGAATTTTATCTTGTTATCCCGTTTCTCTTTATCTTGCGTAATTAGCCCTTCCCATTGTTCTAGTGCCCACATGCTTGTGTTTTAGGCTGACTTAGGCATAAAGAAGGAGATTCCAAGCCTAAGGCCGCACGGTTTCTGAGTCTAAGGTCGGAGCCCATGATAGTTGGTATCAGAGCAAGTTTGATTCTGCGTGTTTGTGTTGTGCAGGTTAGATCGTGATTGAGGAGATGGCATCCCAAAGCGACATTGCTAGCCAACAACCAGAGGCCCAGGAGCATGGGCGTGGAAGAGGCAAGAAAGCCAGTTCTAGAGATATCTGGTCTACCATGGACAGTAGGCTAGCTAAGGGGGAGGTGACCGTAGGCAACATGGGGGAGAAGCTTGAGGAGGTAGAGACTCACATTGCATCGCTAGACTCCATGGGGAAGGAGATCCAAAGTGAGCTGAAAGCTGCTCTCAACAAAGGCTTGGACGTGTTCACCAGAAAGAATCAGACCTTGGAGGCTAAAATGCTCACCTTGCGTGATGGCATGGAGGCCATGCACCAACGGATGGAAGAGCTTGCCAGTGAGCTCATTACTTGCAAGACTGCCATTGGGAATGGCATGTTTGCTGGAGTGTCCAAGTCTAGATTGGATGTCCCCAAGCCTAAGGAGTTCAAAGGGACTAGGGCAGCCAATGAAGTAGACAACTACCTTTGAGGTATGGAGTAGTACTTCCAAGCCATGGGCATGCAAGACGAGGCGATAAAGGTAAGCACCGCTGCTATGTATCTCACTGATATAGCCTTATTATGGTGGAGGCACAGGTGTGATGATGTCAGGCGTGGGAACGTCAAGATTGGAACCTGGGCAGAGTTCTAAAAGGAGTTCAGAGAATAATTTTACTTGGAGTATGCTGATGATGAGGCACGGGCAAAGTTACGCAGGCTGAGCCAGCAAAGGGACATAAGGGAGTATGTCTAAAAATTCTCTGAACTGATGCTACAGATCTCGGATCTAGGTGAGAAGGATGCCTTCTTTGCTTTCATGGATGGGCTGAAGCCATGGGTGAAGCATGAGCTACAAAGGAAAGGAGTTCATGACTTGGCTAAAGCCATGACTACTACCGAGGCCTTGATAGAGTTCAAGCCTCTAAACAAGTTCGAGTCTACCAAGCCCAAAGGTAAGGACAGGGACGATAGGGATAGAAAGAAGCAGTCCAAAGGGAAAGATCGTGACCAGGAGTCCAAGGATGGAGATCGAGATCGTTCAACCAAGGATGGCGAGAGGAAGCCACCACAGGCAAGTGGAAAGTAAAAGGGGACCGGAGCCACTAGCATGCTACCTATGTGGAGGGAGCCACATAGCGCGCAATTGCCTGCAGAAGGGTAAGCTGGCTGCTGTAGACAAGGAGTCTGATGAGGAGCCAGAGTCAGGGGCAGCAAAGCTTGGGTCGTTGGTGCTCAATGCTATCCAGAGTAAGGGGAGCAGCAAGCCAAAGGGCTTAATGTTTGCGAATCTGATGGTTGTGGGTTAGAAGGTGAGCGGACTGGTGGACACAGGTGCCTCACATCTTTTTATTTCAGGTGATGGAGCCCGGAAAGCTCAGACTAAAGGTGCAGAAAGGGACTAGTACCATTAAAACAGTGAACTCCAAGGAAGTTCCAGCCATTGGAGTAGCACGGGGAGTGGAGTTGCAGCTTGGAGACTGGAAAGGCAAGGAGACCATTGAGGTAATGCCCCTTGACGACTATGAGTTTGTGATTGGGTTGGATTTCCTTGTTCAAATTAACGCCCTCCTTGTGCCTTTTGTCGATTGTGTTTGCATCTCGGATGTTTGGTGCCAATGCCTAGTGCCATTGAAGAGAGGGTCTGGAGTTGGGTCGCGAGTGGTGTCAGCCATCCAATTTGCCAAGGCGATAAGCAGACAAGAAGACACCTTCTTGGCAGCCTTGAATATGATGAGCCAAGGGAGAAGGAGACCGAGTCACCCTTGGAGGTGCTAAAGGTGCTGAAGACCTTTAGTGATGTGATGCCCATAAAGCTACCTAGCAAGCTACCACCTAAGAGAGAGGTGGACCACAAGATCGAGCTGGTGTCTGAGGCCAAGCCACCAGCCAAAGCCCCTTACCGAATGTCTCCACCAGAGTTGGAGGAGTTAAGGAAGTAGCTCAAAGAGTTAGTTGATGCTGGCTTCATCAGGCCATCGAAGGCACCCTATGGTGCACCGGTTCTATTCCAGCGCAAGCATGATGGGTCATTACGACTGTGCATAGAACCGGCCTACTATCAAGTAATGCCACTTGAACAAGCTGACCATCAAGAACAAGTACCCCATCCCACTCATTGCGAACTTGTTCGATCAACTTGGAAGCGCAAGGTGGTTCACCAAGTTGGATTTGAGGTCGGGCTACTATCAAGTCAGGATCGTAGAGGGAGATGAGCCAAAGATAGCATGTGTCACTCGGTATGGTTCGTATGAGTTCTTGGTGATGCCTTTCGGACTCACGAATGCCCCAGCAACATTCTGCACCCTTATGAACAAGGTACTTCAGTCTTTCCTTGATCGGTTTGTTGTGGTTTATTTGGATGACATTGTGATCTACAGCTAGACTTTGGAAGAGCATGTAGACCACTTGAGACAGGTGTTCGAGGTGTTACAGTTGCACAAGCTATTTGTCAAGAGGGAGAAGTGCTCATTCGCCCAGCAGGAGATCCCGTTCCTTGGCCACATAGTGGGAGGTGGCAGGATACGCATGGATGAAGGCAAGATACACGCCATCCTGGAGTGGCAACTGCCAGCCAAGGTCACTAAGTTGAGATCGTTCCTTGGGCTGGTCAAACTACTACAGGTGCTTCATCAAAGGTCACTCAGCAATAGCCACGCCATTGACTGACTTGCTCAAGAAAGGGAGACCATGGGAGTGGAGCGCAGGGTGCCAAGAAGCCTTTGACAGGTAGAAACAGGCTGTGATCGAGGAGCCAGTCTTGGCCTTACCAGACCATGCCAAGCCGTATGAGGTGCATACGGATGCATCAGACTTTGCCATAGGGGGCGTGTTGATGCAAGAGGGACGTCCAATCACGTTCGAGAGTAGGAAACTAAACGAGACTGAACGCAAGTACACGATTCAAGAGAAAGAGATGACTGCAGTGGTGCACTGTTTGCGCACTTGGAGCCATTACCTGTTGGGGTCGAGGTTCATGGTGAGGACGGACAATGTGGTGACCAACTACTTCCAGACGCAGAAGAAGTTGTCCCCCAAGCAGGCGAGATGGCAAGATTTTCTTATGGAATTTGACTTTCGGATGGAGTACAAGCCAGGGCGGGTGAACCTAGTGGTAGACGCCCTAAACAGGAAGGCTAACCTTGCTGCCACTAGCCAACCAGAGGGGTCACCAGTGCCGCGCATCAAGGAGGGACTTGTGCATGATCCTACAGCCAAAGCTCTGATAGAGTACGCCCAGCAAGGTAAGACTAGGCAGTTTTGGTTACAGGATGGCTTGCTGTACACAAAAGTAAGCCCTGGGCAGGCACGCCAGGCACATCAGGTAGACTAGCAGGCAAGCCAGAGATTGAGGCCCGCAGACCAGGCGTGCTGGTGGGTATCAATGCACAAAGCCTAGCAAATGAGTTCAGAACGCCCGCCCAACTTGCAGGCCAGCCCGTGAGACCAAGGCCTGGCATACAAGCTTTCTGCACTATATCCAGAAGGGCCCAAGGTGCTGGACATGCAACGGAAGCTTCTGGAAGCAGGCAGGATCAATTGGAGCATCCTGGTAGATTTTGTTGACCCTAAAAATCAGGAGTTAGCATCCTGATTGATTGTAATCTGTATAATCCCATGATTTTAGCCTTTATTCTAGGGATATGCCATTAAGTTGTAGCTAGAGCCTCAACTATAAATAGAGGGCTGCTCCACCTTCATTTGTAAACCATCAAACACTTCTGTTTCAGTGAATACAAGAGCATTTCCAGAATTCTATCTTGTTATCCTGTTTCTCTTTATCTTGCGTAATTAGCCCTTCCCATTGTTCTAGTGCCCGCATGCTTGTGTTTTAGGCTGACTTAGGCATAAAGGAGGAGATTCCAAGCCTAAGGCCACATGGTTTATGAGTCTAAGGTTAGAGCCCATGACACTTAGACTGGGGATGAACTCCGTATGCCTAAGTCAACCCACGAAATGAGTGTACGAGCGCTCAGCCGACCAGAGAGGTAGGATGCGCAAGCCGGGGATTGAACGGGTGGTAGGTGGGTTCAAGCACATCTTCATATTTCTGCCATGCCAATGCCATTTTTATGGCTTGTAAATTCATAAAATGGTCCCCTAAGCCTTCATGTGAAGTTTCGTGGCAAGACGACCGTTTTCTATTTTTCACAATTTTCAAAACTTTTTACTGTTCAGGATTTTTTTTAATTTTTTTAGAAAGAGTTTTGTCCCCAAATTTGGTACAAGTGATCCTTGTATTTTTGTTGACATGCAAAAAAAAATTCAGCTAAAAACTCGAAGTGGAGAAGATTTTGTGACCATTTGAAAAAAGTGTCCCCATTTCAAACACTTTAATGGCTACTGGCATCAAACCTATAAAATCTCAAATGCTCTTTAAGGGCGTGTGAGTTCTCGAGGTTTGATGAGGGATAGGGGGCCAATATAAGGGCCAAGTACCAGCACCCATCGCACATCATGTGCGCACACCCCCGACCCCGCCAATCGTCGGAACCCCTAATGCCGTCGGTTAGTCTCTCCGATAATGCTCCGACGATGGTGCCCCGGGTGAAAAAAATATGGCACCAGCACATGCCTGAGCCCAGCATGTGCACCGTGGCTCAAAATCTTAGATTGGGAATGAGCTCCATATGCTTAGACATGGAATGAACTCCGTATGCCTAAGCCAACCCACGAAACGAGCGTGCAGGCACTCAGCCGGTCGGAGAGGCAAAATGCGCAAGCCGTAGTCGACCCGGTCCCCCCTAGTGTACTGTCGATCTTGCTGCCGCAACCCTCGATCCGGTCTGATCTTAGACAAGGAATGAACTCCATATGCATAAGTCAACCCACGAAACGAGCGTACGGGCGCTGAGCCGGCCGAAGAGGCAAAATGCACAAGCCAGGGATCGGCCTGGTCCTCCTCTGTGTGCTGCCGGTCCCGCTGCCACAATCCTCGGTCCGGCTAGGGCTTAGACATGGATTGAGCTACCTATACCTAAGCCAACCCATGAAATTGGCGTGCGGGCACTCAGTCGGCCAGAGAGGTAAAATGCGCAAGCCGGGGAACGGTACGGTCCACTCTGCGTGCTGTCGATCCTACTGCCACAACCCTCGGCTCAGTCCGATCTTAGACTGGGAATCAACTCCGTATGCTTAGACTGGGGATGAACTCCGTATGCCTAAGTCAACCCACGAAACGAGTGTACGGGCGCTCAGCCGGCCGAAGAGGCATAATTTGCAAGCAGGGGATCAGCCTGGTCCCCCTCTGCGTGCTGCCGATCCCACTGCCGGTCTTGCTAACACAACCCTCGGTCTGACTGGGGCTTAGACATGGAATGTACTTCGTATGCCTAAGCCAACCCATGAAATGAGCGTGCGGGCGCTCAGTCGACCGGAGAAGCAGAATGCGTAAGGCTGGGATCGATCCGATCCCCCTTATGTGCTATCGATCCTGCTGTCGCAACCCTCGATCTGATCTGATCTTAGACTGGGAATGAACTCCATATGCTTAGACTGGGGATGAACTCCGTATGCCTAAGTCAACCCACAAAAGGAGCGTGCGGGCGCTCAGTCAACCAGAGAGGCAGGATGCGCAAGCTGGGGATCGAACGGGTGGTAGATGGGTTCAAGCACATCTTCATATTTCTGCCATGCCAATGCCATTTTTATGGCTTGTAAATTCAAACAATGGCCCCCTAATCCTTCATGTGAAGTTTCGTGGCAAAACGACCCGTTTTCTATTTTTCACAATTTTCAAAACTTTTTACGGTTCAGGATTTTTTAAAATTTTTTTAGCAAGATTTTTGTCCCCAAATTTGGCAGAGGTGATCCTTGTATTTTTGTTGGCATGCACAAAAAAATTCAGCTAAAAACTCGAAGTGGAGAAGATTTTGTGACCCTTTGAAAAACGTGTCCCCATTTCAGACACTTTAATGGCTACTGGCAACAAACCTATAAAATCTCAAATGCTCTTTAAGGGGGTGTGAGTTCTCGAGGTTTGATGAGGCATAGGGGGCCAATATAAGGGCCAAGTACCAGCACCCATCGCATGTCATGTGCGCACACCCCCCGGCCTCCGCAATCGCCAGAACCCCCAATGCCATCTGTTAGGCTCTCCGGCGATGCTCCGACGATGGTGCCTCGGGTGAAAAAAATGCGGCACCAGCACATGGCCAAACCCAGCATCTGCACTGTGGCTCAAAATCTTAGATTGGGAATGAGCTCCGTATGCTTAGACATAGAATGAACTCCGTATGCCTAAACCAACCCACGAAACGAGCGTGCGGGCACTTGGCAGCCGGAGAGGCAGAATGTGCAAGTCGGGGATCGACCCGGTCGCTCTTGCGTACTGTCGATCCTGCTACTGTAACCCTCAGACTGATCTGATCTTAGACTGGGAATGAACTCCGTATGCATAAGTTAACCCACGAAACAAGCATGCGGGCGTTGAGCCGACTGAAGAGGCATAATGTGCAATCCAGGGATCGGCCCGGTCCCCCTCTGCATGCTGCTGGTCCCGCTGCCACAACACTCGATCTGACTGGGGCTTAGACATGGAATGAGCTCCCTATGCCTAAGCCAACCCACGAAACAGGCATGCGGGCGCTCAGTCAGCCGGTGAGGCAAAATGCACAAGCCGGGGATCGGTTCGGTCCCCCCTGCGTGCTGTCGATCCTGCTGTCTAAACTTTCGGTCCGTCCAATCTTAGACTGGGAATGAACTCTGTATGCTTAGACTGGGGATGAACTCCGTATGCGTAAGTCAACCCACGAAACGAGCGTACGGGTGCTCAACCGGTAGGAGAGGCCGGTCGGAGAGGCATAATATGCAAGTCGAGGATCAGCTCGATCCCCCCTTGTGTGCTGTCGATCCCGCTGCCGGTCCTGCTGCCACAACCCTCAGTTCAGCTGGGGCTTAGACATGGAATGTACTTCGTATGCCTAAGCCAACCCACGAAACGAGCATACGGGCGCTCAGCCGGTCGGAGAGGCAGAATGCGCAAGTCGGGGATCGGTCCGGTCTCCCCTACGTGCTGCTGATCTTACTGTCGCAACCCTCGATCTGGTCTGATCTTAGACTGGGAATGAACTTCGTATGCTTAGATTGGAGATGAACTCCATATGCCTAAGTCAACCCACGAAACGAGCGTGCGACCGCTCAGCCGACCAGAGAGGCAGGATGCGCAAGCCGGGGACCGAACGGGTGGTAGGTGGGTTCAGGCACATCTTCATATTTCTGCCATGCCAATGCCATTTTTATGGCTTGTAAATTCATACAATGGTCCCCTAAGCCTTCATGTGAAGTTTCGTGGTAAGACGACCCATTTTCTATTTTTCACGATTTTCAAAATGTTTTGCAGTTCAGGATTTTTTTAAATTTTTTTAGAAAGAGTTTTCTCCCCAAATTTGGTAGAGGTGATCCTTTTATTTTTTTTGGCATGCAAAAAAAAATTCAGCTAAAAACTCGAAGTGGAGAAGATTTTGTGACCGTTTGAAAAAAGTGTCCCCATTTCAGACACTTCAATGGCTACTAGTAGCAAACATATAAAATCTCAAATGCTCTTTAAGGGGGTACGAGTTCTTGAGGTTTGATGAGAGATAGGGCACCAATATAAGAGCCAAGGACCAGCGCCCATTGCGCATCATGTGCGCACACCCCCCGGCCCCCCCAATCGTCGAAACCCCCAATACCGCCGATTAGGCTCTCCGGTGATGCTCCGGTGATGCACCCGATGGCACCCCAGGTGAAAAAAATACGGCACCAGCACATGCCCGAGCCCAGCATGTGCACCATGCCTTAAAATATTAGACTGGGAATGAACTCCGTATGCTTAGACATGGAATGAACTCCATATGCCTAAGCCAACCCACGAAACGAATGTGCGGGCGCTCAGCCGGCCGAAGAGGCAGAATGCACAAGCCGGGGATCGACCCATCCCCCCCTGCGTGCTGTCGATCCTGCTATCGTGACCCTTGGTTCGGTACAATCTTAGACTAGGAATGAACTCCGTATGCATAAGTCAACCCATGAAACGAGCATGCAGGCGCTGAGCCGACTGAAGAGGCATAATACACAAGATAGGGATCGGCCCGATCCCCCTCTACGTGCTACCGGTCCCGCTGCCACAACCCTCGATCCGGCTGGGGCTTAGATATGGAATGAGCTCCCTATGCCTAAGCGAACCCACGAAACGGACGTGCGGGCGCTCAGCCGGCTGGGGATCGGCCCGATCCCCCTGTGTGCTACCGATCCTGCTATCGCAACCCTCGGTCCGGTCTGATCTTAGACTGGGAATGAACTTCGTATGTTTAGACTTAGGATGAACTCCGTTTGCCTAAGTCTACCCATGAAACGATCGTGCGGGCGCTCAGCCGACCAGAGAGGCAGGATGCGCTAGCGGGGGATCGAATGGGTGGTAGGTGGGTTCAAGCACATCTTCATATTTCTGCCATGCCAATGCTGCTTTTGTGGCTTGTAAATTCATACAATGGTCCCCTAAGCCTTCATGTGAAGTTTCGTGGCAAGACGACCTGTTTTTTATTTTTCACGATTTTTGAAACTTTTTGTGGTTCGGGATTTTTTAAAATTTTTTTAGAAAGAGTTTTGTCCCCAAATTTGGTAGAGGTGATCCTTGTATTTTTGTTGGCTGCACAAAACAATTCAGCTAAAAACTCGAAGTGGAGAAGATTTTGTGACCGTTTGAAAAAAGTGTCCCCATTTCAGACACTTTAATGGCTATTGGCAGCAAACCTATAAAATCTCAAATGCTCTTTAAGGGGGTGTGAGTTCTCGAGGTTTGATGAGGGATAGGGAGCCAATATAAGGGCCAAGTACCAGCACCCACCGCACATCATGTGCGCACACCCCCCACCCCCCAATCGCCGGAACCCCCAATGCCATCGGTTAGGCTCTTCAGCGATGCTCCAATGATGGTGCCCTGGGCGAAAAAAATGCAGCACCAGCACATGCTCGAGCCCAGCATGTGCACCGTGGCTCAAAATCTTAGACTGGGAATGAGCTTCGTATGCTTAGACATGGAATGAACTCCGTATGCCTAAGCCAACCCACGAAACGAGCGTGCGGGCACTCAGTCGATCGGAGAGGCAGAATGCACAAGCCAGGGATCGACCCAATCCCCCGTACATGCTGTCAATTTTGCTGCCACAACCCTCGGTCTGATATGATATTAGACTAGGAATAAACTCTGTATGCATAAGTTAACCCATGAAACGAGCGTGCGGGCGCTGAGTTGATCAAAGAGGCATAATGCGCAGGCTGAGGATTGGCCCGTCCCCCTCTGCGTGCTGCCAGTCCCGCTGCCACAACCCTCGGTCCAGTTGGGGCTTAGACATGAATTGAGCTTCCTATGCCTAAGCCAACCAATGAAACGGGCGTGCGGGTGCTCAACCGGCCAGAGAAGCAGAATGCGCAACCTGGGGATCGGTCCGGTCCCCCTTGCGTGCTATCGATCCTACTACCGCAACCTTAGGTCCGGTCTGATCTTAGACTGGGAATGAACTCCGTATGCTTAGACTGGGGATGAACTTCGTTTGCCTAAGTCAACCGATAAAATGAAAGTACAAGTGCTCAGTCGGCCAAAGAGGCCGATCGGAGAGGCATAATGCACAAGCCAGGGATCAGCCCAGTCCCCCTCTGCGTGCTGTCGATCCCGCTATCGGTCTTGCTCCCACAACCCTCGGTTCGGTTGGGGCTTAGACATGGAATGCACTCTGTATGCCTAAGCAAACCCACAAAATGAGCGTGCAGGCGCTCAGTCTACCGGAGAGGCAGAATGCGCAAGTCGGGGATCAGGTCGATCCACCCTGCATGCTATCGATCCTACTGCCGTAACCCTTGATCCAGTCCGATCTTAGACGAGAATGAACTTTGTATGCTTAGACTGGGGATGAACTTCGTATGCCTAAGTCAACCAAAGAAACAATGTACGGGCGCTCAGTCGACCAGAGAGGTAGGATGCGCAAGCCAGGGATTAACCTGGTCTCCCCTGCGTACTGTCGATCCTATTGTTGCAACCCTCGGTTCGTCTGATCTTAGACTGGGAATGAACTCTGTATGCTTAGACTGGGGATGAACTCCGTATGCCTAAATCAACCCACGAAACGAGCGTACGGGCACTCAGCCGGTCGGAGAGGTCGGCCGGAGAGGTATAATGTGCAAGCCAAGGATCAGCCCAGTCCCCCTCTACGTGCTGCCAATCCTGCTGCCGATCCTGCTGCCACAACCTTTGGTCCAACTGGGGCTTAGACGTGGAATGTACTCTGTATGCTAGCCTCCATGAAATGAATGCGGGCACTAAGCGATCGAGAGGCGAAATGGCCACAAGTGGGATCAGCCGTCCCCTAATGCTACGATTCTACGTCGTAACCCTTGATCCGTTCGATTTGACTGGGAATGAACTTCGTATGCTTAATTATGAGCCTGTATCCTAAGTCACCCGAACGTGCGGGGTGTCTCAGCAGTAGGCTCCACAGAGAGCAGTGGTCAGCCCAACTCGACGGCTTTCCTTTCGCCAACTGCTATCCGATCTGCTTTTGACTTTGCTTAGTCAACCATTCAAGAACCCACAAGGCCTCGGTGTGCAGCCGGAGACAGCCGTTTCCTCTTGTGTTAATTGTGGTCTCCCATAACCTCGCACTGGGCTTCAGACAGGAATGACCCATGCTAAGCACCATGAACAGGGGCTTAGCGAATGATCATGCTTGCTTCAGGAGACCGCGATACGCAAGCTGGGGATCATGTCCTCCGAACCTAGACTGGATGACGTATCAGTCAAACCGGCGGCTCGTAAGGCTTGATCAATGCTCCTTTTCTGCTACATATCCGTAATGGTACTCTGTATGCCTAATCCAACTACAAGATCGTGGGTCGACATAATAGAACAATGCTGCGAACAATTCGCTGGAAAGAGTATTTAGAGATGAAACGGGAGATAATGCCAAGTAGGTGGGTTCAAGCGACCTCTTCATATTTCTTCTGTGGCCAATGCCATTTTTATGGCTTGTAAATTCATACAATGGTCCCCCTAAGCCTTCATGTGAAGTTTCGTGGCAAGACGACCCAATTTTTATTTTTCACGATTTTTGAAACTTTTTGCGATTCAGGATTTTTTAAAATTTTTTGAGAAAGAGCTTTGTCCCCAAATGTGGTAGAGGTGATCCTTTTATTTCTATTGGCTTGCACAAAAAAATTCAGCTAAAAACTCGAAGTGGAGAAGATTTTGTGACTGTTTGAAAAAAGTTTCCCCATTTCAAACACTTTAATGGCTATTGGCAGCAAACCTATAAATCCAAATGCTCTTTAAGGGGGTGTGAGTTCTCGAGGTTTGATGAGGGATAGGGGGCCAATATAAGGGCCAAGTACCAGCACCCATCGCACATCACGTGTGCACACCCCCCGGCCCCCTAATCGTCGGAACCCCTAATGCCGCCGGTTAGGCTCTCTAGCAATGCTCCGACAATAGTGCCCCGGGCAAAAAAATGCAGCACCAGCACATGCCCGAGCCCAGCATGTGCACCATGGCTTAAAATCTTAGATTGGGAATGAGCTCTGTATTCTTAGACATGGAATGAACTCTGTATGCCTAAGCCAACCCACGAAACGAGTGTGTGGGCACTCAGCTGGTCGGAGAGGCAGACTGCGCAAGTCAAGGATCAACCCGATCCCCCCTGCGTGCTGTCGATCCTACTACCACAACCCTCGGTCTGATCCGATCTTAGATTGGGAATGAACTCCGTATGCATAAGTCAACCCATGAAACGAGCGTGCGGGCACTGAGCGGTCGAAGAGGCATAATGCGCAAGCCGAGATTCGGCTCGGTTCGCCTCTACATACTGTCGGTTTCGCTGCCACAACCCTCGGTCCGGTTGGGGCTTAGACATGGAATGAGCTCCCTATGCCTAAGCCAACCCACGAAACGGGCATGCGGGTGCTCAGCCGATCGAAGAGGAAGAATGCGCAAGCCAGGGATTAGCCTGGTCCCCCTGCGTACTGTCGATCCTGTTGCCGCAACCCTCGGTTCAGTCCAATCTTAGACTGGGAATGAACTCTGTATGCTTAGACTGGGGATGAACTCTGTATGCCTAAGTCAACCCACGAAACGAGCGTGCAGGCACTCAGTCGACTGGAGAGGTCGACCGGAGAGGTATAATGCGCAAGCTGAGGATCAACCCAGTCCCCCTCTACATGCTATCGATCCCGCTACCGGTCCTGCTGCCATAACCCTCGGTCCAATTGGGGCTTAGACGTGGAATGTACTCTGTATGCCTAGGCCAACCCATGAAATGAGCATACGTGCGCTCAGCCAGCCGGAGAGGCAGAATGCGCAAGCTAGGATCGGCCTGGTCCCCTTGCGTGCTGTTGATTCTACTGTCGCAACCCTCGATCTGGTTCGATCTTAGACTGGGAATGAACTTCGTATGCTTAAACTGGGGATGAACTCCGTATGCCTAAGTCAACCCACGAAACGAGCATGCGGGTGCTCAGTCGGCTGGAGAGGCTGATCGGAGAGGCAGAATGCACCAACCGGGGATCGGCCCGATCCCCCCAACGTGCTGTCAATCCTGCTGCTGCAACCCTCGATCCGATCTGATCTTAGACTGAGAATGAACTCCATACGCTTAGACTGGGGATGAACTCCGTATGCTTAAGTCAACCCACCAAACGAGTGTACGGGCGCTCAGCTGGTCGGAGAGGTCGGTCAGAGAGGCATGATGCGCAAGCAGGGGGTCAACCCGATCCCCCTCTGCGTGCTGTCGATTTCACTACTGATCCTGCTGCCACAACCCTCGGTCCAGCTGGGGCTTGACATGGAATGAGCTCCCTATGCCCAAGCCATCCCACGAAACGGGCGTGCGGGCGCTTAGCTGGCTGGAGAGACAGAATGTACAAGCCGAGAATTGGCTCGGTCCCCCCTACGTGCTGGAGATCCTACTGCCGCAACCCTCGATCCGATCCGATCTTAGATTGGGAATGAACTCTATATGCTTAGACGGGTGATCCTTGTATTTTTGTTGGCATGCACAAAAAAATTTAGCTAAAAACTCGAAGTGGAGAAGATTTTGTGGCCATTTGTAAAAAGTGTCCCATTTCAGACACTTTAATGGATACTGGCAGCAAACCTATAAAATCTCAAATGCTCTTTAAGGGGGTATGAGTTCTCGAGGTTTGATGAGGGATAGGGGGCCAATATAAGGGCCAAGTACCAGCACCCATCGCACATCATGTGCGCACACCCCTCGGCCCCTTCAATCGTCGGATCCCCCAATGCCGCTGATTAGGCTCTCCGGCGATGCTCCGATGATGCTCCAACGATGGCACCTTGGGTGAAAAAAATGCGGCACCAGCACATGCCCGAGCCCAGCATGGGCACCGTGGCTCAAAATCTTAGATTGGGAGTTACCTCCGTATGCTTAGACATGGAATGAACTTTGTATGCCTAAGCCAATGCATGAAATGAGCGTACGGGTGCTCAGCTCGTCGGGAAGGTAGAATGCGCATGTCGGGGATCGACCTGGTCCCCCCTGCATGCTGTCGATCCTACTACCGTAACCCTCGGTCCGGTCTGATCTTAGACTGGGAATGAACTCCGTATGCATAAGTCAACCCACAAAATGAGTGTGCGGGCACTGAGCCAGCCGAAGAGGCTTAATGCGCAAGCCTGGGATTAGCCTGATCCCCCTCTGCGTGCTGCCGGTCCCGCTACCACAAGGCTCGATCCGACTGCGGCTTAGACATGGAATGAGCTCCCTATGCCTAAGCCAACCCACGAAATGGGCGTATGGGCACTCAACCAACCGGAGAGGCAGAATGCGTAAGCCGGGGATCGACCTGGTCCCCCATACGTGTTGTCGATCCTGCTATCGTAACCTTCGGTCCGATCTAATCTTACACTGGGAATGAACTCCGTATGCTTAGATTGGGGATGAACTCCGTATGCCTAAGTCAACCCACGAAACGAGCGTGCGGACGCTCAGCCGACTGAAGAACGTCGGCCGAAAAGGCATAATGCGTAAGCCGAGGATCAGCTCGATCCCCCTCTACGTCCTGTCGATCCCGTTACTGGTCCTGCTGCCATAACCCTCAGTTTGGCTGGGGCTTAGAAGTGGAATGTACTCCGTATGCCTAAGCCAACCGATAAAACAAGCGTGCAGGTATTCAGCCGGTCGGAGAGGCAGAATGCGCAAGCCGGGGATCGGCCCGGTCCCCCCTACGTGCTGACGATCCTGCTATCGCAACACTCAATCCAATCCGATCTTAGACTGGAAATGAACTTCATATGCTTAGACTGGGGATGAACTCCGTATGCCTAAGTCAACCCACGAAACAAGGGTACGGGCGCTCAGTCGACCGAAAAGGCATAATCTGCAAGTCGAGGATTAGCCCAGTCCCCTTCTGCATGCTGCGGATCCTGCTGTCGGTCCTGCTGGCACAACCCTCGGTCCGACTGGGGCTTAGTCATGGAATGTACTCTGTATGCCTAAGCCAACCCACGAAACGAGCGCGCGGGTGCTCAGCCGGCCGGAGAGGCAGAATGCGCAAGCCGGGGATCGCCTAGTCCCCCCTACGTGCTGCTGATCCTACGTCGCAACCCTCGATGTGGTCCGATCTTAGACTAGGAATGAACTCCGTATGCTTAGACTGAGGATGAACTCCGTATGCCTAAGTCAATCCATGAAACGACTGTGCGGGCGCTCAGTTGACAGAGAGGCAGGATGCGTAAGCCGGGGATAAAATGGGTGGTAGGTGGGTTTAAGCACATTTCATATTTCTGCCATGCCAATGCCATTTTTATGGCTTGTAAATTCACACAATGGTCCCCTAAGCCTTCATGTGAAGTTTAGTGGCAAGATGACCCATTTTCTATTTTGTATAATTTTTTAAACTTTTTACGGTTCGGGATCTTTTTAAATTTTTTTAGAAAGAGTTTTGTCCCCAAATTTGGTAGAGGTGATCCTTGTATTTTTGTTGGCATGCACAAAAAAAATTCAGCTAAAAACTCGAAGTGGAGAAGATTTTGTGACGGTTTGAAAAAAGTGTCCCCATTTCAGACACTTTAATGGCTACTGGCAACAAACCTATAAAATCTCAAACACTCTTTAAGGGGGTGTGAGTTCTCAAGGTTTGATGAGGGATAGGGGCCCAATAAAAGGGCCAAGTACCAGCACCCATCGTACATCATGTGCGCACACCCCCCGACCCCCCAATCGCTGGAACCCCCAATGCCGTCGATTAGGCTCTTCCGCGATGCTCCGGCGATGGTGGCCCGGGCGAAAAAGATGCGGCACCAGCACATGCCCGAGCCTAGCATGTGCACCGTGGCTCAAAATCTTAGACTGGGAATGAGCTCCGTATGCTTAGACATGGAATGAACCCCGTATGCTTAGACATGGAATGAACTCCGTATGCCTAAGCCAACCCATGAAACGAGCATGCGGGCGCTCAGTCGGTCGAAGAGGTAGAATGCGCAAGTTGGGGATCGACCCGATCCCCTACTACGTGTTGTTGATCCTGTTACCACAACCTTTGGTCCGTCGATCTTAGTCTGGGTTTGAACTCCGTATGCATAAGTCACCCACGAAACGAGCGTGCGGGCGCTGAGCCGACTGATGAGGCGTAATGCGCAAGCCAGGGATCGACCCGGTCCCCCTCTACGTGCTGTCGATCCTACTGCTAGAACCCTTGGTCTGGCTGGGGCTTAGACATGGAATGAGATCGCTATGCCAAAGCCAACCCACGAAACGGGCATGCGGGTGCTCAGTTGGCCAGAGAGGCAGAATACACAAGTCGAAGATCGACCCGGTTCCCCTTGCATGCTGTCAATCCTGCTACCGCAACCCTTGGTTCGATCCGATCTTAGACTGGGAATGAACTTCGTATGCTTAGACTGGGGATGAACTCCGTATGCCTAAGTGAACCCATGAAACGAGCGTGCGGGCACCCAATCGATCGAAGAGGTTGGTCGGAGAGGTATAATGCGCAAGCTTGGGATCAGCACGGTCCCCCTCTGCGTGCTGTCGATCCTGCTGTCGGTCCTGCTGCCATAACCCTCGGTCCTGCTGGGGCTTAGACATGGAATGTACTCTGTATGCCTAAGCCAACCCACGAAATGAAGGTGCGGGCGCTCAGTCGGCCGGAGAGGCAGAATGCGTAAGCTGAGGATCGGCCCGATCCCCCTTGCATACTGCCGATCCTGCTACCACAACCCTCGATCTGGTCTGATCTTAGATTGGGAATGAACTCCATATGCTTAGACTGGGGATGAACTCCGTATGCCTAGGTCAACCCACGAAATGAGCGTACGGGCGCTCAGTCGACCAGAGAGGCAGGATGCGCAAGCCAGGGATCGAATGGGTGGTAGGTGGGTTCAAGCACATCTTCATATTTCTGTCATGCCAATGCCATTTTTATGGCTTGTAAATTCATCCAATGGTCCCCTAAGCCTTCATGTGAAGTTTCGTGGTAAGACGACCCGTTTTCTATTTTTCATGATTTTTGAAACTTTTTGCGGTTCGGGATGTTTTTAAATTTTTTTAGAAATAGTTTTGTCACCAAATTTGGTAGAGGTGATCCTTGTATTTTTGTTGGCATGCACAAAAAAAATTCAGCTAAAAACTCGAAGTGGAGAAGATTTTGTGACGGTTTGAAAAAAGTGTCCCAATTTCAGACACTTTAATGGCTACTGGCAACAAACCTATAAAATCTCAAACACTCTTTAAGGGGGTGTGAGTTCTCAAGGTTTGATGAGGGATAGGGGCCCAATAAAAGGGCCAAGTACCAGCACCCATCGTACATCATGTGCGCACACCCCCCGACCCCCCAATCGCTGGAACCCCCAATGCCGTCGATTAGGCTCTTCCGCGATGCTCCGGCGATGGTGGCCCGGGCGAAAAAGATGCGGCACCAGCACATGCCCGAGCCTAGCATGTGCACCGTGGCTCAAAATCTTAGACTGGGAATGAGCTCCGTATGCTTAGACATGGAATGAACCCCGTATGCTTAGACATGGAATGAACTCCGTATGCCTAAGCCAACCCATGAAACGAGCATGCGGGCGCTCAGTCGGTCGAAGAGGTAGAATGCGCAAGTTGGGGATCGACCCGATCCCCTACTACGTGTTGTTGATCCTGTTACCACAACCTTTGGTCCGTCGATCTTAGTCTGGGTTTGAACTCCGTATGCATAAGTCACCCACGAAACGAGCGTGCGGGCGCTGAGCCGACTGAAGAGGCGTAATGCGCAAGCCAGGGATCGACCCGGTCCCCCTCTACGTGCTGTCGATCCTACTGCTAGAACCCTTGGTCTGGCTGGGGCTTAGACATGGAATGAGCTCGCTATGCCAAAGCCAACCCACGAAACGGGCATGCGGGTGCTCAGTTGGCCAGAGAGGCAGAATACACAAGTCGAAGATCGACCCGGTTCCCCTTGCATGCTGTCAATCCTGCTACCGCAACCCTTGGTTCGATCCGATCTTAGACTGGGAATGAACTTCGTATGCTTAGACTGGGGATGAACTCCGTATGCCTAAGTGAACCCATGAAACGAGCGTGCGGGCACCCAATCGATCGAAGAGGTTGGTCGGAGAGGTATAATGCGCAAGCTTGGGATCAGCACGGTCCCCCTCTGCGTGCTGTCGATCCTGCTGTCGGTCCTGCTGCCATAACCCTCGGTCCTGCTGGGGCTTAGACATGGAATGTACTCTGTATGCCTAAGCCAACCCACGAAATGAAGGTGCGGGCGCTCAGTCGGCCGGAGAGGCAGAATGCGTAAGCTGAGGATCGGCCCGATCCCCCTTGCATACTGCCGATCCTGCTACCACAACCCTCGATCTGGTCTGATCTTAGATTGGGAATGAACTCCGTATGCTTAGACTGGGGATGAACTCCGTATGCCTAGGTCAACCCACGAAATGAGCGTACGGGCGCTCAGTCGACCAGAGAGGCAGGATGCGCAAGCCAGGGATCGAATGGGTGGTAGGTGGGTTCAAGCACATCTTCATATTTCTGTCATGCCAATGCCATTTTTATAGCTTGTAAATTCATCCAATGGTCCCCTAAGCCTTCATGTGAAGTTTCGTGGTAAGACGACCCGTTTTCTATTTTTCATGATTTTTGAAACTTTTTGCGGTTCGGGATGTTTTTAAATTTTTTTAGAAATAGTTTTGTCACCAAATTTGGTAGAGGTGATCCTTGTATTTTTGTTGGCATGCACAAAAAAATTCAGCTAAAAACTTGAAGTGGAGAAGATTTTGTGACTGTTTGAAAAAAGTGTCCCCATTTCAGACACTTTAATGGCTACTGGCAGCAAACCTATAAAATCTCAAATGCTCTTTAAAGGGGTGTGAGTTCTCGAGGTTTGATGAGGGATAAGGGCCAATATAAGGGCCAAGTACCAGCACCCATCTGACATCATGTGCGCACACCCCCCGGCCCCCCCAATCTTCAGAACCCTCAATGTCATCGGATAGGCTCTCCGGCGATGCTCTGGCGGCACCATCACATGCCCAAGCCCAGCATGTGCACTGTGGCTTAAAATGTTAGACTGGGAATGAGCTCCGTACGCTTAGACAAGGAATGAACTCCGTATGCCTAAGCCAACTTGCGAAACGAGCGTGTGGGCGCTTAGCCAGTCGGAGAGGCAGAATGCGTAAGCCGAGGATCGACCCGATCCCCCCTTGTGTGCTGTCGATCCTGCTACCGCAACCCTCGGTCTGGTCTGATCTTAGACTAGGAATGAACTCTGTATGCATAAGTCAACCCACGAAACGAGTGTGTGGGTTGACTTAGGCATAATGCGTAAGCCGAAGGCTGGCCCGGTCCCCCTCTGCGTGCTACCGGTCCCACTGCCACAACCCTCAGTCTGGCTAGGCTTAGACATGGAATTTACTCCGTTTGCCTAAGCCAACCCATGAAACGAGTGTGCGGGCGCTCAGCCGGCCGGAGACGTAAAATGCACAGGCCGGGGATCGACCCAGTCCCCCCTACGTGCTGTCGATCCGGCTTTCGCAACCCTCGATCCCGTCCGATCTTAGATTGGGAATGAACTGCGTATGCTTAGACGAGGGATGAACTCTGTATGCCTAAGTCATCCCATGAAACGAGCGTGCGGGTGCTCAGCCGACCAGAGAGGCAGGATGCGCAAGTCGGGGATCAAACAGGTGGTAGGTAGGTTCAAGCACATCTTCATATTTTGCCGTGCCAATGCCATTTTTACGGCCTGTAAAATCATACAATGGTCCCCTAAGCCTTCATGTGAAGTTTCGTGGCAAGACGAACCGTTTTCTATTTTTCACGATTTTTGAAACTTTTTACGGTTCGAGATTTTTTTAAACCTTTTTACAAAGATTTTTGTCGACAAATTTGGTAGAGGTTCCTTGTATTTTTGTTGGCATGCACAAAATAATACAGCTAAAAACTCGAAGCAGAGAAGATTTTGTGACCGTTTGAAAAAAATGTCCCCATTTCAGACACTTTAATGGCTACTGGCAGCAAACCTATAAAATCTCAAATGCTTTTTAAAGAGGTGTGAGTTCTCCAGGTTTGATGAGGGATAGGGGGCCAATATAAGGGCCAGGTACTAGCACCCATCGCACATCATGTGCGCACACCCCCCGGCCCTCCCAATCGCCAAAACTCCCAATGCCGCCGGTTAGGCTCTTCGGCGATGCTCCGATGATGCTCCGGCGATGGTGCCCCGGGCAAGAAAAATGTGGCACCAGCACATGCCCGAGCCCAGCATGTCCACCGTGGCTCAAAATCTTAGACTGGGAATGAGCTCCGCATTCTTAGACATAGAATGAACTCTGTATGCCTAAGCCAACCCACGAAATGTACGTGCGGGCACTCAGCCGACCGGAGAGGCAGAATGCACATGCCGAGGATCAACTCGCTCCCCCCCTGTGTTTTGTTGATCCTGTTGCTGCATCCCTCGGTCCGGTCTGATCTTAGATTGGGAATGAACTCCGTATGCGTAAGTCAACCCACAAAACGAGCGTGCGGGCGCTAAGCCGACCGAAGAGGCATAATGCGCAAGCCGGGGATCAACCCAATCCCCGTCTACGTGCTACCGGTCCCACTGCCAGAACCCTCGATCCAACTAGCGCTTAGACATGGAATGAGCTCCCTATGCCTAAGCCAACCCAAGAAACGGGCGTGCGGGCACTCAGCCAGTCAAAAGGGCAGAATGGGCAAGCCGGGGATCGGCCCGGTCACCCCTGCGTGCTGTCGATCCTGCTGCCGCAACCTTCGGTCCAGTCTAATCTTAGACTGGGAATGAACTTCGTATGCTTAGACTGAGGATGAACTCCGTATGCCTAAGTCAACCCACGAAACAAGCGTGTGGGCGCTCAGCCGACCGGAGAGGCCGGCCAAAGAGGCATAACGAGTAGGCCGGGGATTAGCTCAATCCCTCTCTACATGCTGCCGATCCCGCTACCAGTCCTGCTGCCACAACCCTCAGTTCGGGTAGGGCTTAGACGTGGAATGTACTCCGTATGCCTAAGCCAACCCACGAAACAAGCATGCGGGCGTTCAGTCGACCAGAGAGCAAGAATGCGCAAATCAGGAATCGGCCTGGTCCCCCCTGCGTGCTACCGATCCTGCCGCCGTAACCCTCGATCCAATCCGATCTTAGACTGGGAATGAAATCCGTATGCTTAGACTGGGGATGAATTCTGTTTGCCTAAGTCAACCCACAAAACGAGCGTATGGGCGCTCAATCGAACGGAGAGTCCGACCAAAGAGGCATATTGCGTAAGCTGAGGATTAGCTCGGTCCTCTTCTGCGTTCTGTCGATCCCGCTGTCGTCCTACTGCCACAACCCTCGGTCCGACTGGGGCTTAGACGTGAAATGTACTCCATATGCCAAAGCCAACCCACGAAATGAGCATGCGGGAGCTCAGCCGACCGGAGAGGCAGAATGCGCAAGCCAGGGATCGACCCGGTCCCTCCTGCGTGCTACCGATCCTGCTGCCGCAACCTTCGATCTGATCCGATCTTAGACTGGGAATGAACTCCATATGCTTAGACTGGGGATGAACTCCGTATGCCTAATTCAACCCACGAAACGAGCGTGCTATCGATCCTGTTGCCGCAACCCTCGATCTGGTCCGATCTTAGACTGAGAATGAACTTCGTATGCATAAGTCAACCCATGAAATGAGCGTGCGGGCATTGAGCCAGCCGAAGAGGCATAATGCGCAAGCCGGGGATTGGCTCGGTCCTTCTCTGCGTGCTGTCGGTCCCGTTGCCACAACCCTCAGTCCGGCTGGGGCTTAGACATGGAATGAGCTCCCTATGCCTAAGAAAACCCAGGAAACGGGCGTGCGGGCGCTCAACTGGCCAGAGAGGCAGAATGCGCAAGCTAGGGATTGACCCGATCCCCTTTGCATGCTACTGATCTTACTGCCGCAACCTTAAGTCCGGTTCGATCTTAGACTGGGAATGAACTCTGTATGCTTAGACTGGAGATGAACTCCGTATGCGTAAGTCAACCCACGAAACGAGCGTACGGGCGCTCAGCCGATCGAAAAGGCATAATGCGTAAGCCGAGGATCAACCCGATCCCCCTCTACGTGCTACCGATCCCGTTACCACAACCCTCAGTCCGACTGGGGTGTAGACATGGAATGAGCTCCCTATGCCAAAGCCAACCCACGAAACGGGCGTGCATGCGCTCAGTCGGTCGGAGAGGCAGAATGCACAAGCCCAGGATCGATCCAGTCCCCCCTACGTGCTATCGATCCTGCTACCGCAACCCTCGATCCAATCTGATCTTAGACTAGGAATGAACTCTGTATGCTTAGACTAGGGATGAACTCCGTATGCCTAAGTAAACCCATGAAACGAGCGTACGGGTGTTCAACCGGCTGGAGAGGCATAATGTGCAAGCCTGGGATCAGCCCGGTCTTGCTACCACAACCCTCGATCTGGCTGGGGCTTAGACATGGAATGTACTCCGTATGCCTAAGCCAACTCACGAAATGAGCGTGCAGGTGCTCAGTCAGCCTGAGAGGTAAATTATGAAAGTTAGGAATCGGCCCGATCCCCCTTGCGTGCTGCTGATCTTACTGCTGCAACCCTCGATCCGGTCTGATCTTAGACTGGGAATGAACTTCGTATGCTTAGATTGGAGATAAACTCTGTATGCCTAAGTCAACCCACGAAACGAACGTGCGAACGCTCAGTCAACCAGAGAGGTAGGATGCGTAAGTGGTTGATCGAAAGGGTGGTAGGTAGGTTCAAGCACATCTTCATATTTCTGCCATGCCAATGCCATTTTTATGGCTTGTAAATTCATACAATGGTCCCCTAAGCCTTCATGTGAAGTTTCATGGCAAGACGACCCGTTTTCTATTTTTCACGATTTTCAAAACTTTTTGCGGGACAAGATTTTTATAAATTTTTTTAGAAAGATTTTTTTCCCCAAATTTGGTAGAGGTGATCCTTGTATTTTTGTTGGCATGCATAAAAAAATTTAGCTAAAAACTCGAAGTGGAGAAGATTTTGTGACCATTTGAAAAAAGTGTCCCCATTTTAGACACTTTAATGGCTACTGGCAGCAAACCTATAAAATCTCAAATTCTCTTTAAGAGGGTGTGAGTTCTCGAGATTTGATGAGGGATAGGGGCCCAATATAAGGGCCAAGTACCAGCACCCATCGTACATCATGTACGCACACCCCCTGGCCCCCCCAATCGTCAGAACCCCTAATGCCGCTGGTTAGGCTCTCCGACGATGGTGCCCTGGGTGAAAAAAATACGGCACCAGCACATGCTCAAGCCCAGCATGTGCACCGTGGCTCAAAATCTTAGATTATGAATGAGCTCCGTATGCTTAGACATGGAATGAACTCCGTATGCCTAAGCGAACCCACAAAATGAGCATGCGGATGCTCAACCGGTCGGAGAGGTAGAATGCGCAAGCTGGGATCGACCTGGTCCCCCCTACGTGCTGTCGATCCTGCTATCGCAACCCTCGATCTGGTTCGATCTTAGACTAGAAATGAACTCCGTATGCATAAGTCAACCCACAAAACGAGCGTACGGGCGCTGAACGGGTCAAAGAGGCATAATGCACAAGCCGGGGATCAGCCCCGTCCCCCTCTGCGTGCTACCCATCCCGCTGCGACCCTCGGTCCGACTAGGGCTTAGACATGGAATGAGCTCCCTGTGCCTAAGCCAACCCACGAAACGAGCGTGCGGGGGCTCAGCTGGCTAGAGAGACAGAATGCGCAAGCCGGGATCGACCCAATCCCCTCTGCGTGCTGTCGATCCTACTATCGTATCCCTCGGTCCCGGTCTGATCTTAGACTGGAAATGAACTTAGAATGCTTAGACGGGGGATGAACTCTGTACGCCTAAGTCAACCCATGAAACGAGCGTACGGGCGCTCAGCCGGTCGAAGAGGCTGGTCGGAGAGGCATAATGTGCAAGTCAGGGATCAGCCCGATCCCCCTCTGTGTGCTGCCAATCCTGCTGTCGGTCCTACTGCCATAACCCTCAGTCTGGCTGGGGCTTAAACGTGGAATGTACTCCGTATGCCTAAGCCAACCCACGAAAAGAGCGTACGGGCACTCAGTCGATCGGAGAGGCAGAATACGCAAGCCAGGGATCGACCCGATCCCTCTTGCGTGCTACTGATCCTGCTACCACAACCCTCGATCCGATCCGATCTTTGACTGGGAATGAACTATGTATGCTTAGACTAGGAATGAACTCCGAATGCCTAAGTCAACCCATGAAACGAGTGTGTGAGCGCTCAGTCGGCCGAAGAGGTCGGCTAGAGAGGCATAATGCGTAAGCCAGGGAACAGCCCGGTCCCTCTCTGCGTGCTGTCGATCTCGCTGTCGGTCCTGCTGCCACAACCCTCGGTTTTCATTATTTTTGAAACTTTTTACGGTTCAAGATTTTTTTAAATTTTTTTAGAAAGATTTTTGTCCCCAAATTTGGTAGAGGTGATCCTTGTATTTTTGTTGGCATGCACAAAAAAATTTAGCTAAAAACTCGAAGTGGAGAAGATTTTGTGTCCGTTTGAAAAAAGTGTCCCTATTTCAGACACTTTAATGGTTACTGGCAACAAACATATAAAATCTCAAATGCTCTTTAAAGGGGTGTGAGTTCTCCAGGTTTGATGAGGGATAGGGGGCCAAGATAAGGGCCAAGTACCAGCAGCCATCGCACATCATGTGCGCACACCCCCCAGCCCCTCAATCGTTGGAACCTCAAATGCCGCCAGTTAGGCTCTTCGATGATGCTCAGTGATGCTCCGACGATGGTGCCCCGAGTGAAAAAAATGTGACGCCAGCACATGCCCGAGCCCAGCATGTGCACCGTGGCTCAAAATCTTAGATTTGGAATGAGCTCCGTATGCTTAGACATGGAATGAACTCCGTATGCCTAAGCCAACCCATGAAACGAGTGTGCGGGCGCTCAGTCGACCGGAGAGGTAGAATGCACATACCAGGGATCGACTCAGTCCCCTTTGTGTGCTGTCGATCCTGCTTTAACAACCCTTGGTTCGGTCTGATCTTAGACTGGGAATGAACTCCGTATGCATAAGTCAACCCATGAAACGAGCATGCGGATGCTGAGTCGACTGAAGAGGCATAATGCCAAGCTGGGGATCGGCCCGATCCCCCTCTGCGTGCTGCCGATCTCGCTGCCACAACCCTCGGTCCGGTTACGGCTTAGACATGGAATGAGCTCCCTATGCCTAAGCCAACCCACGAAACGGGCGTCCGGGTGCTCAACCGGTTGGAGAGGTACAATGTGCAAGCCTAGGATCGGCCCGGACCCCCTGCGTGCTGTCGATCATGCTACCGTAACCCTCGGTCTGGTCTGATCTTAGACTGGGAATGAACTCCGTATGCTTAGACTGGTGATGAACTTCGTATGCCTAAGTCAACCCACGAAATGAGCATACGGGTGCTCAATCGGCCGGAGACGCATAATGTGCAAGCCGGAGATCAGCCCGATCCCTCTCTGTGTGCTGTCGATCTCACTGCCGATCCTGCTAACACAACCCTCGGTCCGACTGGGGCTTAGACGTGGAATGTACTTCGTATGCCTAAGCCAACCCACGAAACGAGTGTGCGGGCACTCAGCTGGTCGGAGAGGCAGAATGTGCAAGCTGGGGATCGACCTGGTCCCCTCTACGTGCTGTCGATCCTACTGTCGCAACCCTCGATTCGATCTGATCTTAGGCTGGGAATGAACTCCGTATCCTTAGACTGGGGATGAACTCCGTATGCCTAAGTCAACCCACGAAATGATTGTGCGGGCACTCAGTCGGCCAGAGAGGCCGACTGGAGAGGCATAATGCCCAAGCCAGACATCAGCTTGGTCCCCCTCTGCATGCTGTCGATCCTACTGCCATAACCCTCAGTCCGACGGGGCTTAGACGTGGAATGTACTCCGTATGCCTAAGCCAACCCACAAAACGAGCATGCGGGTGCACAACCTGCCGGAGAGGCAGAATGTGCAAGTCGGGGATCGACCTGGTCCCCCCTTGCGTGCTGTCGATCCTGCTGTCACAACCTTTGGTCCAGTCTGATCTTAGACTGGGAATGAACTCCGTATGCATAAGTCAACCCACGAAACAAGCGTGCGGGCGCTGAGCCAGCTGATGAGGCATAATGCGTAAGCCGGGGATCTGCCCGATCCCCCTCTGCGTGCTGCCGGTCTCGTTGCCATAACCCTGGGTCTGATTGGGGCTTAGACACGGAATGAGCTCCCTATGCCTAAGCCAACCCATGAAACGGGCGTGTAGGCACTCAGTCGGCCAGAGAGGCAACATCTGCAAGCTGGGGATCAGCTCGGACCCTCCTACGTGCTACTGATCCTGCCGTCGCAACCCTCGGTCCGGTCTGATCTTAGACTGGGAATGAACTCCGTATGTTTAGACTGGGGATGAACTTCGTATGCTTAAGTCAACCCACAAAACGAGTGTACGGGTGCTCAGTCGGTCAGAGATGCATAATGCGCAAGTTAGGGATCAGTCGATCCCCCTCTGCGTGCTGTCGATCCCACTACCGATCCTGCTGCCACAACCCTCGGTTCGAGTAGGGCTTAGACGTGGAATGTACTCCATATGCCTAAGCCAACCCACGAAACGAGTGTGCGAGCGCTCAGTCGACTGGAGAGGCAGAATGCTCAAGCTGAGGATCGGCTTGGTCCCCCCTGCGTGCTGCCGATCCTACTATCGTAACCCTCGATCCGGTCTGATCTTAGATTGGGAATGAACTCCGTATGCTTAGACTGGGGATGAACTCCGTATGCCTAAGTCAACCCACGAAACGATTGTGCGGGCGCTTAGCTGGCCAGAGAGGCCGATCGGAGAGGCATAATGCCCAAGCCAGAGATTAGCCTGGTCCCCCATGAAACGAGTGTGCGGGCGCTCAACCGACTAGAGAGGCAGAATGCGCAAGTCAGGGATCGGGTCGATCCCCCCTACGCGCTACTGATCCTGCTGCCGCAACCCTCGATCCGGTCCGATCTTAGACTGGGAATGAACTCCGTATGCTTAGACTGGGGATGAAATCCGTATGCCTAAGTCAACCCACAAAACGAGCATGCGGGCGCTCAGCAGGTTGGAAAGGCATAATGCGCAAGCCAGGGATCAGCCCGATCCCTCTCCGCGTGCTGTTGATCCTGTTGCTGGTCTTGCTGCCACAACCCTCGATCCGGCCGGAGCTTAGACGTGAAATGTACGGGTGCTCAGCCGACCGGAGAGGCAGAATGTGCAAGCCGAGGATCGACCCGGTCCCCTTACGTGCTGCCGATCCTGCTGTCGCAACCCTCGATCCGATCTGATCTTAGACTGGGAATGAACTCCGTATGCTTACACTAGGATGAACTTCGTATGCCTAAGTCAACCCATGAAACGAGCGTACGGGCGCTCAACCGCCAGAGAGGCAGGATGCGCAACCGGGGATCGAACGGGTGGTAGGTGGGTTCAAGTACATCTTCATATTTCTACCGTGCCAATGCCATTTTTATGGCTTGTAAATTCATACAATGGTCCCCTAAGCCTTCATGTGAAGTTCTGTGGCAAGACGACCCGTTTTTTATTTTTCACGATTTTTGAAACTTTTTACGATTCGAGATTTTTTTAAATTTTTGTAGAAAGAGTGTTGTCCCCAAATTAGATCGGCCCGATCCCCCCTGCGTGCTGTTGATCTTGCTGCCGTAACCCTCGGTCTGATCCGATCTTAGACTGGGAATGAACTCCGTATGCGTAAGTCAACCCACGAAACGGGCGTGCGGGCGCTCAACCGACCGAAGAGGCATAATGTGCAAGTCAGGGAACGGCCCAGTCCCCCTCTGCATGTTGTAGGTCCCACTGCAACAACCCTAGGTCCGACTAGGGCGTAGACATGGAATGAGCTCCCTATGCCTAAGCCAACCCACGAAACGGACGTGCGGGCACTCAGTCGGCCGAAGAGGCAGAATGTGCAAGGCTAGGATTGGCCCGATCCCCCTTGCGTGCTGCCGATCTTGTTGTCGCAACCCTCGGTCCGGTCCAATCTTAGACTGGGAATGAACTTCGTATGCTTAGACTGGGGATGAACTCCGTATGCCTAAGTCAACCCATGAAACGAGCGTGCGGGCGCTCAACCGGCCAGAGAGGCTGATCGGAGAGGCATAATACGCAAGCCAGGGATCAGCTCGATCCCCCTCTATGTGCTACTGATCCCGTTGTCGGTCTTGCTACCACAACCCTCGGTTCGACTGGGGCTTAGACGTGGAATGTACTCCGTATGCCTAAGCCAACCCATAAAATGAGCGTGCGGGCGCTCAGCTGGCTGGAGAGGCAGAATGCGAAAGCCGGTGATAAGCCCGGTCCCCCTACCTGCTGTCGTAACCCTCGATCCGATCTGATCTTAGACTGGGAATGAACTCCGTATGCTTAGACTAGGGATGAACTTTGTATGCCTAAGTCAACCCACGAAATGAGCGTACGGACGCTCAGCCAACCGGAAAGGCCGGCCAGAGTGGCATAATGCGCAAGTCGAGAATCAGCCCGATCCCCCTCTGCGTACTGTCGATCCCGCTGCCAGTCCTGCTACCACAACCCTCGGTCTGGCTGGGGCTTAGACGTGGAATGTACTCCGTATGCCTAAGCCAACCCACGAAACAAACGTGCGGGTGCTCAGTCGGTTGGAGAGGCATAATGTGTAAGTCGGGGATCAGCTCGGTCCCCCCTGCGTGCTACCGATCTTACTATCGCAACCTTCGGTCTGGTCTAATCTTAGACTGGGAATGAACTCCGTATGCATAAACTGGGGATGAATTCCGTATGCCTAAGTCAACCCATGAAATGAGCGTACGGGCGCTCAGCCAGTCGGAAAGGCAGGCCAGAGAGGCATAATGTGTTAGTCGAGGATCAGCCTAGTCCCCTTCTGCGTGCTACCGATCTTGTTGCCCGGTCTTGCTGCCACAACCCTTGGTCCGGCTAGGGCTTAGATGTGGAATGTACTCTGTATGCCTAAGCCAACCCATGAAACGAACGTGTGGGTGCTCAGCCGACTGGAGAGGTAGAATGCACAAGCCAGGGATCGGTCCGATCCTCCCTGCGTGCTACCAATCTTGCTGCCGCAACCCTCGATCAGGTATGATCTTAGATTGGGAATGAACTCCGTATGCTTAGACTGGGGATAAACTTTCCGTATGCCTAAGTCAACCCACGAAACGAACGTGCGGGCGCTCAACCGCCAGAGAGACAGGATGCGCATGTCGGGGATCAAACGGGTGGTAGGTGGGTTCAAGCACATCTTCATATTTCTGCCATGCCAATGCCATTTTTATGGCTTGTAAATTCATACAATGGTCCCCTAAGCCTTCACACGTGAAGTTTCATGGCAAGACGACCCGTTTTCTATTTTTCACAATTTTTGAAACTTTTTACAGTTCGAGTTTTTTTTTAATTTTTTTAGAAAGAGTTTTTTCAGCAAATTTGGTAGAGGTGATCCTTGTATTTTTGTTGGTATGCACAAAAAAATTCAGCTAAAAACTCAAAGTGGAGAAGATTTTGTGACCGTTTGAAAAAAGTGTCCCCATTCCAGTCACTTTAACGGCTACTGGCAGCAAACCTATAAAATCTCAAATGCTCTTTAAGGGGGTGTGAGTTCTCGAGGTTTGATGAGGGATAGGGGGCCAATATAAGGGCCAAGTACCAGCACCCATCGCACATCATGTGCGCACACCCCTCGGCCCCCCAATCGTTAGAACCCCCAATGCCGCCGGTTAGGCTCTCCGGTGATGCTCCGACGATGCTTCGACGATGGTGGCCTGGGTGAAAAAAATATGGCACCAGCACATGCCAGAGCCCAGCATGTGCACCGTGGCTCAAAATCTTAGATTAGGAATGAGCTTCGTCTGCTTAGACATGTAATGAACTCCGCATGCCTAAGCTAACCCACGAAACGAGCATACGGGCGCTCAACCGGCTGAAGAGGTAGAATGTGCAACCCGGGGATCGACCCGATCCCCCCTTACGTGCTGTCAATCTTGCTGCCACAACCCTTGATCTAGTTTGATCTTAGATTGGGAATGAACTCCGTATGCATAAGTCAACCCACAAAACGAGCGTACGGGCGCTGAGCCGACCGAAGAGGCATAATGCACAAGTCGGGGATCGGCCCGATCCCTCTCTGCGTGCTACCAATCCCGCTACCATAACCCTCGGTCTGACTGGGGCTTAGACATGGAATGAGTTCCCTGTGCCTAAGCCAACCCACGAAACGGGCATGTGGGTGCTCAGCCAGCCAGAAAGGTAGAATACGCAAGCCGGGGATCGACTCGATCCCCCCTGTGTGCTATCGATCCTACTGTCGCAACCCTCGGTCCGATCCGATCTTAGACTGGGAATGAACTTAGAATGCTTAGATGGGGGATGAACTCCATACGTCTAAGTCAACCCATGAAACGAGCGTACGAGCGGTCAGCCGACCGAATCTCAGACACTTTAATGGTTACTGGCAGCAAACCTATAAAATCTCAAATGCTCTTTAAGGGGGTGTGAGTTCTTGAGGTTTGATGAGGGATAAGGGGCCAATAAAAGGGCCAAGCACCAACACCCACTGCACATCATGTGCGCACACCCCCCAGCCCCCCAATCACCAGAACCCCCAATGCCGCCGGTTAGGCTCTCCGGCGATGCTCGGTGATGCTCCAGCGATGGTGCCCCGGGTGAAAGAAATGCGGCACCAGCACATGCTCGAGCCCAGCATGTGCACCGTGGCTAAAAATCTTAGATTGGGAATGAGCTCCGTATGCTTAGACATGGAATGAACTCCGTATGCCTAAGCCAACCCACGAAATGAGCGTGCGGGCGCTTAGTCGGTCGAAGAGGCAGAATGCGCAAGTCGGGGATCGACCGATCTACCCTTGCATGCTGTCGATCCTACTATCACAACCCTTGGTCCGGTCCGATCTTAGACTAGGAATGAACTCCGTATGCGTAAGTCAACCCACAAAACGAGCGTGTGGGTGCTGAGCCGACTGAAGAAGCATAATGCGCAAGCCGGGGATCGGCCCGGTCCCTCTCTGCGTGCTGCCAGTCCTGCTGCCACAACCCTCGGTCTGGCTGGGGCTTAGACATGGAATGAGCTCCCTATGCCTAAGCCAACCCACGAAATGGGCGTGCAGGCGCTCAGCCGGCTGGAGAGGCAGAATGTGCAAGCCAGGGATCCGCCCGGACCCCCCAGCGTGCTGTCGATCCTGCTGCCGCAACCCTCGGTCCGGTCTAATCTTAGACTAGGAATGAACTCCATATGCTTAGACTGGGGATGAACTCCGTATGCCTAAGTCAACCCACGAAATGAGCGTACGAGCGCTCAACTGATCGAAGATGCATAATGCGTAAGTCGGGGATCAGCTCGATCCCCCTCTACGTGCTGTTGATCCCACTGCCGGTCCTGCTGCCACAACCCTCAGTTCGGCTGGGGCTTAAACATGGAATGTGCTCCGTATGCCTAAGCCAACCCATGAAATGAGTGTGCGGGCGCTCAACCGGTCGGAGAGGTAGAATGTGCAAGCTGAGGATCGGCCTGGTCCCCCCCTACGTGCTGTCGATCTTACTGTCACAACCCTCGATTCGATCTGATCTTAGACTGGGAATGAACTCCATATGCTTAGACTAGGGATGAACTTCGTATGCCTAAGTCAACCCACGAAATGATTGTACGGGCGCTCAGCCGACCAGAGAGGCCGACCGGAGAGGCATAATGCCCAAGCCAGAGATAAGCCCGGTCCCCCTCTATGCACTATCGATCCTGCTGTCAGTCTTGCTGCCACAACCCTTAGTCCGGTTGGGGCTTAGACCTGGAATGTACTCCGTATGCCTAAGCCAACCCACGAAACGAGCGTGCAGGCGCTCAGCCAGCCGAAGAGGCAGAATACGCAAGCCGGGGATCGACCCGGTCCCCTTCTACGTGCTGTCGATCCTGCTATCACAAACCTTGGTCTGATCCGATCTTAGACTGGGAATGAACTCCGTATGCATAAGTCAACCCACGAAACGAGCGTGCGGGCACTGAGCCTACTGAAGAGGCATAATGCCCAAGCCGGGTATCGGCCCAATCCCCCTCTGCATGCTGTCGGTCCTGCTGCCATAACCCTCGGTCCGGTTGGGGCTTAGACATGGAATGAGCTCCCTATGCCTAAGCCAACCCACGAAACGGGCGTGCGGGTACTCAACCGATCAGAGAGGCAGAATGCACAAGCTGAGGATCGACCTGATCTCCCCTGCATGCTGTCGATCCTGCTACGTAAGCCTCGGTCTAGTCCGATCTTAGACTGGGAATGAACTCCGTATGCTTAGACTGGGGATGAACTCCGTATGCCTAAGTCAACCCATGAAATGAGCGTGTGGGTGCTCAACCGGCCAGAGAGGCCGGTCGAAGAGGCATAATGTGCAAACCGAGGATCAGCCGGTCCCCCTCTGCATGCTGCCGATCCCGCTATCGGTCCTGCTATCACAACCCTCAGTCCGGCTGGGGCTTAGACATGGAATGTACTCCGTATGCCTAAGCCAACCCATGAAACGAGCGTGCGGGCGCCCAGCCGATTGAAGAGGCAGAATGCGTAAGCTGGGGATCGACTTGATCCACCCTGCGTGCTGTCGATCCTACTGTCGCAACCCTCGATCTGATCTGATCTTAGACTGGGAATGAACTCTGTATGCTTAGATTGGGGATGAACTCCGTATGCCTAAGTCAACCCATGAAACGAGCGTGTGGGCGTTCAGCCGACCAGAGAGGCAGGATGCGCAAGCTAGGGATCGAACGGGTGGTAGGTGAGTTCAAGCACATCTTTGTACTCCTGCCATGCCAATGCCATTTTTATGGCTTGTAAATTCATACAATGGTCCCCTAAGCCTTCATGTGAAGTTTCGTGGCAAGATGACCTATTTTTTATTTTTCACGATTTTTGAATCTTTTTGCGGTTCGACATTTTTTTAAATTTTATAAAAAGAGTTTTGCCCCCAAATTTGGTAGAGGTGATCCTTGTATTTTTGTTGGCATGGACAAAAAAATTCAGCTAAAAACTCGAAGTGGAAAAGATTTTGTGACCGTTTGAAAAAAGTGTCCCCATTTTAAACACTTTAATGGCTACTAGCAGCAAACCTATAAAATCTCAAATGCCCTTTAAGGGGGTGTGAGTTCTCGAGGTTTCATGAGGGATAGGGGGCCAATATAAGGGCCAAGTACCAGCACCCATCGCACATCATGTTCACACACCCCCCGGCCCCCCAATCTCCAGAACCCCCAATGCCGTCGGTTAGGCTCTCCGATAATGCTCCGACGATGGTGCCCCGGGCAAAAAAAATGCGGCACCAGCATATGCCCGAGCCTAGCATGTGCATCGTGGATCAAAATCTTAGACTGCAATGAGCTCCATATGCTTAGACATGGAATGAACTCCGTATACCTAAGCCAACCCGCGAAACGAACTTGCGGGTGCCCAGTCGGCCGAAGAGGCAAAATGCGCAAGCTGAGGATCGACCCGATCTCCCCTTGTGTGCTGTTATCCTACTGTCGTAACCCTCGGTCCGGTCCAATCTTAGACTGGGAATGAACTCCATATGCATAAGTCAACCCACGAAAAGAGCGTGCGGGCACTGAGCCAGCCGAAGAGGCATAATGCGTAAGCCGGGGATCAGCCCGGTCCCCCTCTGCGTGCTATCGGTCCCACTGCCACAACCCTCGGTTTGGCTGAGGCTTAGACATGGAATGAGCTCCCTATGCCTAAGCCAACCCACGAAACGGGCGTACGGGTGCTCAGCCGGTTGGAGAGGCAAAATGCGCAAGTCGGGGATCGACTCGATCCCCTCTGCGTGCTGCCAATCCTGCTGCCACAACCTTCGGTCTGATCCGATCTTAGACTGAGAATGAACTCCATATGCTTAGACTGGGGATGAACTCCGTATGCCTAAGTCAACCCATGAAACGAGCGTGCGGGCGCTCAACCGGCCGGAGAGGCTAGCCGAAGAGGCATAATGCGCAAGCTGGGGATCAACCCAGTCCCCCTCTACGTGCTGCCTGTCCTGCTGTCACAACCCTCGGTCTGGCTGGGGCTTAGACATGGAATGAGCTCCCTATGCCTAAGCCAACCCACGAAACGGGCGTGCGGGTGCTCAGCCAACCGGAGAGGCAGAATGCGCAAGTCGAGGATCGGCCTGATCCCCCTTACGTGCTGTCGATCCTGCTGTCGCAACCCTCGGTCCGGTCCGATCTTAGACTAGGAATGAACTTCGTATGCTTAGACTGGGGATGAACTCTGTATGCCTAAGTCAACCAACGAAACGAGCGTGCGGGTGCTCAGTCGATTAGAGAGGCTGACCGGAGGGGCATAATGCGCAAGCCAAGGATCAGCTCGATCCCCCTCTATGTGCTGCCGATCTCACTACCGGTCCTGCTACCATAACTCTCGGTCCGGCTGGGGCTTAGACATGGAATGTACTCCGTATGCCTAAGCCAACCCACGAAACGAACGTACGGGCGCTCAACCGGCCTGAGAGGTAGAATGCGTAAGTCGAGGATCGGCCCGATCCCCCCTGCGTGCTGCCGATCCTACTGTCACAACCCTCGATCTGGTCTGATCTTAGACTGGGAATGAACTCCGTATGCCTAAGTCAACCCATGAAACGAGCTTGCGGGCGCTCGACCGACCAGAGAGGCAGGATGCGTAAGCTAGGGATCGAACGGGTGGTAGGTGGGTTCAAGCACATCTTCATATTTTTGCTGTGCCAATGCCATTTTTATGGCTTGTAAATTCATACAATGGTCCCCTAAGCCTTCATGTGAGGTTTCGTGGCAAGACGACCCGTTATCTATTTTTCATGATTTTAGAAACCTTTTGAGGTTCGGGATTTTTTTAAATTTTTTTAGAAAGAGTTTCATCCCCAAATTTGGTAGAGGTGATCCTTGTATTTTTGTTGGCATGTACAAAAAATTTCAGCTAAAAACTCGAAGTGGAGAAGATTTTGTGACCATTTGAAAAAAGTGTCCCCATTTCTGACACTTTAATGGGCACTGGCAGCAAACCTACAAAATCTCAAATGCTCTTTAAGGGGGTGTGAGTTCTCGAGGTTTGATGAGGGATAGGGGGCCAATATAAGGCCCAAGTACCAGCACCCATTGCACATCATGTGCGCACACCCCCCGGCGCCCCCAATCGTTGGAACCCCCAATGCCATCGGTTAGGCTCTCCGGCAATGCTCCGGCGATGGTGCCCCGGACGAAAAAAATACGACACCAACACATGCCCGAGCCCAACATGTGCACCGTGGCTCAAATCTTAGACTGGGAATGAGCTCCATATGCTTAGACATGGAATGAACTCCGTATGCCTAAGCCAACACACGAAACGAGCGTGCGGGCGCTCAGTCAGCCGGAGAGGCAGAATGCGCAAGCCGGGGATCGAACGGTTGGTAGGTGGGTTCAAGCACATCATCATATTTCTGCCATGCCAATGCCATTTTTATGGCTTGTAAATTCATACAATGGTCCCCTAAGCCTTCATGTGAAGTTTCGTGGCAAGACGACCTGTTTTCTACTTTTCATGATTTTTGAAACTTATACTAGGAATGAACTCCGTACGCATAAGTCAACCCATGAAACAGTGTGCGGTCGATGAGCCGACCAAAGAGG
Source organism: Durio zibethinus (assembly GCF_002303985.1). The sequence continues at coordinate 26,737,676 of NW_019167826.1, read as the reverse complement.
CATAATGCGCAAGCCGAGGATCGGCCCGATCCTCCTCTGCGTGCTGTCGATCCCGCTACCACAACCCTCGGTCCGGTTGGGGCTTAGACATGGAATGAGCTCCCTATGCCTAAGCCAACCCACGAAACGGGCGTGCAGGTGCTGCCAATCCCGCTGCCAGTCCTGCTGCCACAACCCTCGGTCCGGCTAGGGCTTGGACATGGAATGTACTCCGTATGCCTAAGCCAACCCACGAAACAAGCATGAGGGTGCTCAACCGGTCGGAGAGGCAGAATGCGCAAGCCGGGGATCGGCCCGATCCCCCCTGTGTGCTACCAATCCTACAGCCGCAACCCTCGATCCGATCCGATCATAGACTGGGAATGAACTCCATATGCTTAGACTGGGGATGAACTCTGTATGCCAAAGTCAACCCACGAAATGAGCGTGCGGGCGCTCAGTCGACCGGAGAGGCATAATGCGTAAGCGGGGGATCAGCCCGATCCCCCTCTGTGTGCTGTCGATCCCACTATCGATCCTACTACCACAACCCTCGGTTCGACTAGGGCTTAGACGTGGAATGTACTCTGTATGCCTAACCCAACCCATGAAACGAGTGTACGGGCACTCAGCCGATCGGAGAGGCAGATTGCGTAAGCCGAGGATCGACCCGGTCCCTTTTACGTGCTGCTGATTCTACTGTCGTAACCCTCGATCTGGTTCGATCTTAGACCGGGAATGAACTTTGTATGCTTAAACTGGGGATGAACTCCATATGCGTAAGTCAACCCACGAAACGAGCGTGCGGGCGCTCAGCCGACTAGAGAGGCAGGATGCGCAAGCCAGGAATCGAACGGTTGGTATGTGGGTTCAAGCACATCATCATATTTCTGCCATGCCAATGCCATTTTTATGGCTTGTAAATTCATACAATGGTCCCCTAAGCCTTCATGTGAAGTTTCGTGGTAAGACGACCCGTTTTCTATTTTTCACGATTTTTGAAACTTTTTGTGGTTCGGGATGTTTTTAAAATTTTTTTAGAAAGAGTTTTGTCCCCAAATTTGGTAGAGGTTATCCTTGTATTTTTGTTGGCATGCACAAAAAAAATTCAGCTAAAAACTCGAAGTGGAGAAGATTTTGTGACCGTTTGAAAAAAGTGTCCCCATTTCAGACACTTTAATGGCTACTGGCAGCAAACCTATAAAATCTCAAATGCTCTTTAAGGTGGTGTGAGTTCTCGAGGTTTGATGAGGGTTAGGGGGCCAATATAAGGCCCAAGTACCAGCACCCATCGCACATCATGTGCGCACAACCCCCGGCCCCCCCAATCGCCTGAAACCCCAGTGTCGTCAGTTAGGCTCTCTGGCGATGCTCCGGCCATGCTCTGGCGATGGTGCCTCGAGCGAAAAAAATGCAGCACCAGCTAATGGCCAAGCCCATCACATGTACCGTGGCTCAAAATCTGAGACTGGGAATGAGCTCCGTACGCTTAGACATGGAATGAACTCTGTATGCCTAAGCGAACCCATGAAACGAGCATGTGGGGGCTCAACCGGCCGGAGAGGCAGAATGTGCAAGCCGAGGATCGACCCAGTCCCCCTACATGCTGTCGATCTTGCTGTCGATGCCCCTCTGTATGCTGTCAATCCCGCTATCGATCCTGCTGGCACAAACCTCGGTCCGGCTGGGGCTTAGACGTGGAATGTACTCCGTATGCCTAAGCCAACCCACGAAACAAGTGTGCGGGTGCTCAATCGGCTAGAGAGACAGAATGCGCAAGTCGAGGATCGGTCTGATCCCCCCTAGATGCTGTCGATCCCACTACCACAACCTTCAATCTGGTCTGATCTTAGACTGGGAATGAACTCCATATGCTTAGACTGGGGGTGAACTCCGTATGCCTAAGTCAACCCATGAAATGAGCGTGCGGGTGCTCAGTAGGTCAGAGAGGCATAATGCGTAACTGAGGATCAAGCTGGTCCCCCTCTGCGTGCTGCTGATCTCGCTATCGGTCGTGATGCCACAACCCTCGGTCTGGCTGGTGCTTAGACTAGGGATGAACTCCGTATGCCTAAGCCAACACACGAAACGAGTGTGCGGGCACTCAGCCGATCGGAGCGACAGAATGCGCAAGCCAAGGATCGACCCAATCCCCCCTGTGTGCTGTCAATGTTGCTACCGTAACTCTCAGTCCGATCCGATCTTAGACTGGGAATGAACAACGTATGCATAAGTCAACCCATGAAATGAGCGTGCGGGCACTGAGCCGACCGAAGAGGCATAATGCACAAGCTGGGCATCGGTCTGGTCCCCCTCTGCGTGTTACCGGTCTGGCTACCATAACCCTCGGTCGACTGGGGCTTAGAAATGGAATGAGCCCCCTATGCCTAACCCAACCCATGAAATGGGCGTGCGGGTGCTCAGCCGACCGAAGAGGCAGAATGCGCAAGCCGGGGATTGGACCGACCCCCTTGCGTGCTGTCGATCCTACTACCGCAACCCTCGATCCGGTCTGATCTTAGACTGGGAATGAACTCCGTATGCTTAGACTACGGATGAACTCCGTATGCCTAAGTCAACCCACGAAACGAGCGTGCAGGCGCTCAACAGGTCAGAGAGGCATAATGCTAAGTCGGGGATCAGCCCGGTCCCCCTCTATGTACTGTCGATCCTGCTACCGGTCCTGCTGCCACAACCTTCGGTCCGACTGGGGCTTAGACGTGGAATGTACACCGTATGCCCAAGCCAACCCACGAAATGAGCGTGCGGGTGCTCAGCCGGTTGAAGAGGCAGAATGCGCAAGCCGGGGATTGCCCTGGTCGCCCCTGTGTGCTGTCGATCCTACTGCCGTAACCTTCGATCCGGTCTGATCTTAGACTGGGAATAAACTTTGTATGCTTAAACTAGGGATGAACTTCGTATGCCTAAGTCAACCCACGAAACGAGCGTACGGGCGCTAAGCTGGCCGGAGAGGCCGATAGGAGAGGCATAATACGCAAGTTGGGGATCAGCCCAGTCCCCTTCTGTATGCTGTCAATCCCGCTTTCGATCCTGCTACCACGACCCTCGGTCCGACTGGGGCTTAGACGTGGAATGTACTTTGTATGCCTAAGCCAACCCATGAAACGAACGTACGGGCGCTCAGCCGATCGGAGAGGCAGAATGCGCAAGCCGGAGATCGGCCCGGTCCCCTTGCGTGTTGTCAATCCTACTGTCGCAACCCTCGATCTGGTCTGATCTTAGACTAGGAATGAGCTCCGTATGCTTAGATTGGGGATGAACTCCGTATGCCTAAGCCAACCCACGAAATGAGTGTGCGGGCGCTCAGCCGGTCGGAAGGGCAAAATGGGCAAGTCGGGGATCGACCCGATCCCCCCTGCGTGCTGTCGATCTTCCTGCCACAACTCTCGGTCCAATCTGATCTTAGACTGGGAATGAACTTCATATGCATAAGTCAACCCATGAAACAAGCGTGCGGGCGTTGAGCCGGTCGAAGAGGCATAATGCATAAGTCCGGCTGCCACAACCCTCGGTCCGGCTGGGGCTTAGACATGGAATGAGCCCCCTATGCCTAAGCCAACCCATGAAACGGGCGTGCGGGCGCTCAGCCGATCGGAGTGGCAGAATGCATAAGTCGGGGATCGGCTCAGACCCCCCTGCGTGCTGTCGATCTTGTTGTCGCAACCGTTGGTCCGGTCCGATCTTAGACTGGGAATTAACTTCCTACGCTTAGACTGGGGATGAACTCCGTATGCCTAAGTCAACCCATGAAACGAACGTGCAGGCGCTCAGTCGATCGGAGTGGCCGATCGGAGAGGCATAATGCACAAGCCGAGGATCAGCCTGATCCCCCTCTGCGTGCTGCCGATCCCGCTGCCGGTCTTGCTGCCACAACCCTCGGTCTGATTGGGGCTTAGATGTGGAATGTACTCCATTTGCCTAAGCCAACCCATGAAACGAGCGTCCGGGCGCTCAGCCGACCAGAGAGGCAGAATCTGCAAGCCGAGGATCGGTTTGGTCCCCCTGCGTGCTATCGATCCTGCTGCTACAACCCTAGATCCGATCCGATCTTAGACTGGGAATGAACTCTGTATGCTTAGACTGGGGATGAACTCTGTATACCTAAGTCAACCCATGAAACGAGCGTGCGGGCACTCAGCCGACCGGAGAGGCATAATGCGTAAGCTGGGGATCAGCTCGGTCCCCCTCTGCGTACTGTCGATCCCGCTGCCTCAACCCTCGGTCCGACTGGGGCTTAAACGTGGAATGTACTCCGTATGCCTAAGCCAACCCACGAAATGAGCGTGCGGGCCCTCAGCCAATCGGAGAGGCAGAATGCACAAGCTGAGAAACGGCACGGTCCCCCCTGCATACCATCGATCCTGCTACCGCAACCCTCGATCCGGTCTGATCTTAGATTGGGAATGAACTTCGTATGCTTACACTGGGGATGAACTCCGTATGCCTAAGTCAACCCACGAAACGAGCGTGCGGGCGCTTAGTCGACCAGAGAGTCAGGATGCGCAAGCCGAGGATCGAACGGGTGGTAGGTGGGTTCAAGCACATCTTCATATTTTTTTTATGCCAATGCCATTTTTATGGCTTGTAAATTCAAATAATAGTCCCCTAAGCCTTCACGTGAAGTTTCATGGCAAGACGACCCGTTTTCTATTTTTCATGATTTTTAAAACTTTTTACGGTTTGAGATTTTTTAAATTTTATTAGAAAGAGTTTTGTCAGCAAATTTGGTAAGGTGATCCTTGTATTTTTGTTGGGATGCACAAAAAAATTCAGCTAAAAACTCGAAGTGGAGAAAATTTTGTGACCGTTTGAAAAAAGAGTCCCCATTCCAGACACTTTAATGGCTACTGGCAGCAAACCTAAAAAATCTCAAATGCTCTTTAAGGGGGTGTGAGTTCTCGATGTTTGATGAGGGATAGGGGGCCAATATAAGGGCCAACTACCAGCACCCATCACACATCATGTGCACACACCCCCCGGCCCCCCAATCACCAGAACCTCTAATGCCGTCGGTTAGGCTCTCCGGTGATGCTCCGACGATGGTGCCCCGGGCGCAAAAAATACGGCACCTGCACATGCCCGAGCCCAGCATGTGCACCGTGGCTCAAAATCTTAGATTGGGAATGAGCTCTGTATGCTTAGATATGGAATGAACTCCGTATGCCTAAGTGAACCCATGAAACTAACGTGCGGGCGCTTAGCCGACCGGAGAGGTAGAATGCGTAAGCCGGGGATTGACCCGATCCCTCTGCGTGCTGTCCATCTTGCTGTCGCAACCCTCGATCCGGTCTGATCTTAGACTGGGAATGAACTCCGTATGCTTACACTGGGGATGAACTCCGTATGCCTAAGTCGACCCACGAAACGAGCGTGGGGGCGCTCAACCGACCAGAGAGGCAGGATGCGCAAGCCAGAGATCGAACAGGTGGTAGGTGGGTTCAAGCACATCTTCATATTTCTTCCATGCCAATGCCATTTTTATGGCTTGTAAATTCATACAACGGTCCCCTAAGCCTTCATGTGAAGTTTCGTGGCAAGACAACTCTTTTTCTATTTTTCACGATTTTTAAAACTTTTTACGGTTCAGGATTTTTTTAAATTTTTTTAGAAAGAGTTTTGCCCCCAAATTTGGTAGAGGTGATCCTTGTATTTTTGTTGACATGCAAAAAAAAATTCAGCTAAAAAGTCGAAGTGGAGAAGATTTTGTGGTCGTTTGAAAAATGTGTCCCCATTTCAGACACTTTAATGGCTACTGGCAGCAAACCTATAAAATCTCAAATGCTCTTTAAGGGGGTGTGAGTTCTTGAGGTTTGATGAGGGATACGGGGCCAATATCAGGGCCAAGTACCAGCACCCATTGCACATCATGTGCGCACAACACCCGGCCCCCCCATCGCCGGAACCCCTAATGCCGTCGGTTAGGCTCTTCGACGATGCTCCGACGATGGTGCCCCGGGTGAAAAAATGCGCCACCAGCACATGCCCGAGCCCAGCATGTTCACCATGGCTCAAAATCTTAGACTGGGAATGAGCTCCGTATGCTTAGGCATGGAATGAACTCCGTATGCCAAAGCCAACCCACGAAACGAGCGTGAGGGCGTTCAGTCGGCCAGAGAGGCAGAATGTGCAAGCCGGGGACCAACCCAATCCCCCCTGCATGTTGTCAATCCTACTGCCACAACCCTCTGTACGGTCCGATCTTAGACTGGGAATGAACTCCGTATGCATAAGTCAACCCACGTAACGAGCGTGCGGGCGCTGAGCCAGTCAAAGAGGCATAATGCGCAAGCCGGGGATCGACCCAGTTCCCCTCTGCGTGCTGCCGGTCCCGCTACCACAACCCTCGGTCCAGCTGGGGCTTAGACATGAAATGAGTTCCCTATGCCTAAGCCAACCCATGAAACGGGCGTGCGGTCGCTCAGCCGGTCGGAGAGGTAGAATACGTAACTTGGGATCGCGCTCGATCCCCTGTGCTGCTACAATCTACTCACGCAACCTCGATCACTCTGATCTTAGACTGGATGAACTTCGTATGCTTGACTAGGGATGAAACTCGTATGCCTAAGTCAACCCAGAACGAGCGTGTGAGCTGCTCAGTCGGTGGCGGCCAAGAAGCGATGACTGGAGAGGCATAATGCACATGCCGGGGATCAGCCAGGTCCCCCTCTGTATGCTGCCGATCCTGTTACCACAATCCTCGGTCTGACTGGGGCCTAGACGTGGAATGTACTCCGTATGCCTAAGCCAACCCACGAAACGAAGGTGCAGGCGCTTAGCCGACCCGAGAGGCAGAATGCGCAAGCTGGGGATCGGCCCGATCCCCCTACGTGCTGTCGTAACCCTTGATCTAGTTCGATCTTAGATTGGGAATGAACTCCGTATGCTTAGACTGGGGATGAACTCTGTATGCCTAAGTCCAATCCCACTGAATACGAAGCGTGCGGGTGCTCAACCGATCGAAAAGACAGGTCGAAGAGGCATAATGTGAAAGCTGAGGATCAGCCCGGTTACCCTCTGCATGTTGTCGATCTCACTACCGATCCTACTGCCATAACCCTCGGTCTGGCTGGGGCATAGACACGGAATGTACTTCGTATGCCTAAGCCAACCGACGAAACGAGCTTACGGGCACTCAGCCGACCGGAGAGGCCGATCGAAGAGGCATAATGTGCAAGCTGGGGATCAGCTAGGTCCCCTTCTGCGTGCTATCGATCCCGCTGCTGGTCCTGCTACCACAACCCTCGGTCCGACTGGGGCTTAGACGTGGAATGTACTCCGTATGCCTAAGCCAACCCATGAAATGAGCGTACGGGCACTCAACCGACCGAAGAGGTAGAATGCGCAAGCCGGGGATCGGCTCGGTCCCCCCTGCTTGCTGCCAATCCTTGTATTTTTGTTGGCATGCACAAAAAAATTTAGCTAAAAACTCGAGGTGGAGAAGATTCTGTGACTGTTTGAAAAAAGTGTACCCATTTCAGACACTTTAATGGCTACTGGCAGCAAACCTATAAAATCTCAAATTCTCTCTAAGGGGTGTGAGTTCTCGAGGTTTGATGAGGGATAAGGGGCCAATATAAGGGCCAAGTACTAGCACCCATCGCACATCATGTGCGTACAACACCCGGCCCCCAATCACCAGTTAGGCTCTCCAACGATGCTCCGACGATGCTCCAACGATGCTCCGACGATGCTCCGAATATGGTGCCCCAAGCGAAAAAAATGCGATGCCAGCACATGCCCGAGCCTAGCATGTGCACCGTGGCTCAAAATCTTAGACTGGGAATGAGCTCCGTATGCTTAGACATGAAATGAACTTCGTATGCCTAAGCCAACCCACGAAACGAGCGTACGGGCGCTCAGCCGGTCGAAAAGGCAGAATGCGCAAGCCGGGGATCGACTCGGTCCCACCCTGCATGTTGTCGATCCTGCTACCGCAACCCTCGATCCGATCTAATCTTAGACTGGAATGAACTCCGTATGCATAAGTCAACCCACGAAATGAGCGTGCGGGTGCTGAGCCGACCGAAGAGGCATAATGCACAAGTCGGGAATCGGCCCGATCCCTCTTTGCGTGCTCCCGATGCCGCTACCACAACCCTCGGTTTGACTGGGGCTTAGACATGGAATGAGCTTCCTATGCCTAAGCCAACCCACGAAATGGGCGAGTGGGCACTCAGTCGATCAGAGAGGCAGAATGTGCAATCTGGGGATCGACCCGGTCCCCCTTGCGTGCTACCGATCCTACTACCGCAACCCTCGATCCGATCTGATCTTAGATTGGGAATGAACTCCATATGGTTAGATTGGGGATCAACTCCGTATGCCTAAGTCAACCCATGAAACGAGCGTGCGGCCGTTCAACCGTCCGTAAAGGTCGACCTGAAAGGCATAATGCACAAGCCCGGGATCAGCCCAGTCCCTCTCAGCGTGCTATCGATCCCACTGCCAGTGCTGCTTCCACAACCATCGGTCTGGCTAGGGTTATACATGGAATGTACTCCGTATGCCTAAGCCAACCCATAAAACGACGTGCGGGTGCTCAGCCGATCGAAGAGGCAGAATGTGCAAACTGACGATCGGCCCGATCCCCCTGCAAGTTGTCGATCCTGCTGCCGCAACCCTCGATCCGAACTGATCTTAGACTGGGAATGAACTCCATATGCTTAGACTGGGGATGAACTCCATATGCCTAAGTCAGCCCACAAAACGATCGTGCAGGCACTCAGCTAATCGGAGAGGCAGAATGTGCAAGCCGGGGATCAATCCGGTCCCGCTTGTGTGCTGTCGATCCTACTATCACAACCCTCGATCCGGTTCAATTTTAGACTAGGAATGAACTCCGTATGCTTAGACTTGGGATGAACTCTGTATGCCTAAGTCAACCCATAAAACGAGCGTGCGGGCGCTCAGCCGACCAGAGAGGCAGGATGCGCAAGCTGGGGATCAAACGGGTGGTAGGTGGGTTCAAGCACATCTTCATATTTCTGCCATGCCAAAGCCATTTTTATGGCTTGTAAATTCATAAAATGGTCCCCTAAGCCTTCATGTGAAGTTTCGTGGCAAGCCGACCCGTTTTCTATTTTTCAAGATTTTCAAACCTTTTTGCGGTTCGGGATTTTTTTAAATTTTTTTAGAAAGATTTTTTGTCCCCAAATTTGGTAGAGTTGATCTTTGTATTTTTTTTTGGCATGCACAAAAAAGTTCAGCTAAAAACTCAAAGTGGAGAAGATTTTGTGACCGTTTGAAAAAAGTGTCCCCATTTCAGACACTTTAATGGCTACTGGCAGCAAACATATAAAATCTCAAATGCTCTTTAAGGAGGTGTGAGTTCTCGAGGTTTGATGAGGGATAGGGGGCCAATATAGGGGCCAAGTACCAGCACCCATCGCACATCATGTGCGCACACCCCATGGCCCCCTAATCGCCAGAACCCCCAATGCCTTCGGTTAGGCTCTCTGACGATGCTCCGGTGATTGGTGCCCCGGGTGAAAAAAATGTGCACCAGCACATGCCCAAGTCCCAGCATGTGCACCCATGGCTCAATCTAGATTGGAGATTGAGCTCCGATGCTTAGACATGGAATGAAGCTCCGTATGCCTAAAGCCAACCATGAAAGCAGCGTACGGAGCTCAGTCGGTCGGAGAGGCAAAATGCACAAGACGGGGATCGACCTGGTCCCCCTAACGTGCTACAATCCTATTGCAGCAACCTTCGGTCGGTCTGATTTAGACGACGAAGCAACTCCCTAATAGCATAAGTCAACACATTCGAATGAGCGCGTGCAGGTGCTGAGCAGGTTCGAAGAGGGCATAATGCGTAGCCGAGATCGATCCGGTCCCTCTTTAAATGCTGTTCGGTCTCGCTGCCACAACCCCTGGTTCGACTGGGGCTTAGACATGGAATGAGCTCCCTATGCCTAAGCTAACCCATGAAATGGGCGTGCGGGTGCTCAACCGGCCAAAGAGGCAGAATGCGCAAGTCGGGGATCAGCCTAGTCCCCCCTGTATGCTGCTGATCCTACTGCCACAACCCTCGATCCAGTCTGATCTTAGACTGGGAATGAACTCCATATGCTTAGACTGGGGATGAACTCCGTATGCCTAAGTCAACCCACGAAACGAGCGTGCGGGCGCTTAACTTGTGGGAGAGGCCGATCGGAGAGGCATAATGCATAAGTCGGGGATCAGCTCGATCCCCCTCTGTATGCTGCCGATCTCGCTGTCGGTCCTGCTGCCACAACCTCGGTCCAACTGAGGCTTAGACATGGAATGTACTCCGTATGCCTAAGCCAACCCATGAAACGAGCTTGCGGGTGCTCAACCGGTCGAAGAGGCAAAATGCGCAAGCCGGGGATCGATCCAGTCCCCCCTGCGTGCTGCCGATCGTACTGCCGTAACCCTCGATCCGATCTAATCTTAGACTGGGAATGAACTCCGTATGCTTAAACTGGGGATGAACTCCGTATACCCAAGCCAACCCACGAAACGAGCGTGCAGGCGCTCAGCCGACCAAAGAGGCCGGTCGAAGAGGCATAATGTGCAAGTCAGGGATCAGCTCGATCCCCGTCTGCGTACTGCCGATCCCACTACCGGTCCTGCTGCCACAACCCTCGGTCCAACTGGGGCTTAGACGTGGAATGTACTTTGTATGCCTAAGCCAACCCACGAAACGAACGTACGGACGCTCAACCGATCGGAGAGGCAGAATGTGCAAGCCGGGGATCGACCTGATCCCCCCTGCGTGCTACCAATCCTGCTACCGCAACCCTTGATCCGGTCCGATCTTAGACTGGGAATGAACTCCGTATGCTTAGACTAGGGATGAACTCTGTATGCCTAAGGTAACGCATGAAACGAGCGTACGGGCGCTCAGCCGACCAGAGAGGCAGGATGCGCAAGCCGAGGATCGAACGGGTGGTAAGTGGGTTCAAGCACATATTCATATTTCTGCCATGCCAATGCCATTTTTATGGCTTCTAAATTCATACAATGGTCCCCTAAGCCTTCATGTGAAGTTTCATGGCAAGACGACCCGTTTTCTATTTTTCACGATTTTTGAAACTTTTTACGGTTCAAGATTTTTTTAAATTTTTTTAGAAAGAGTTTTGTTCCCAAATTTGGTAGAGGTGATCCTCGTATTTTTGTTGGCATGCACAAAAAAATTCAACCACTTTAATGGCTACTGGTAGTCTCCCTTTGTGTGCTGTCGGTCCCGCTGCCATAACCCTTGGTCCGGTTGGGGCTTAGACATGGAATGAGCTCCCTATGCCTAAGCCAACCCATGAAACGGGCATGCGGGTGCTTAGTCGATCGGAGAGGCAAAATATGCAAGTCGATGATCGACCCGATCCCACTTGTGTCCTGTCGATCCTGCTGTCGCAACTCTCGGTCCGATCTAATCTTAGACTGGGAAATGAACTCTGTATGCTTAGATGGGGATGAACTTCGTATACCTAAGTCAACCCACGAAACGAGCATACGGGTGCTCAGTCGGCCAGAGAGGCATAATACGTAAGTCGGGGATCAGCCCGGTCCCCCTCTGCGTGCTATCGATCCCGCTGTCGGTCCTACTGCCACAACCCTCGCTCCAACTGGGGCTTAGACGTGGAATGTACTCCGTATGCCTATGCCAACCCACGAAATGAGCTTACGGGTGCTTAGCCGACCGAAAAGGCAAAATGCACAAGCCAGGGATCGGCCAGGTCCCCCCTGCGTGCTGCCGATCCTGCTGCTGCAACCCTTGATCCGATCCGATCTTAGACTGGGAATGAACTCCGTATGCTTAGACTGGGGATGAACTTCGTATGCCTAATTCAACCCACGAAACTAGCGCGCGGGCGTTCAGCCAGCGGGAGAGGTCGGTTGGAAAGGCATAATGCGTAAGCTCGAAATTAGCCCAGTCCCCCTCTGTATGCTATCGATCCCGCTACCGGTTTTGCTAACACAACCCTTGATATGGCTGGGTCTTAGACATGGAATGTACTCCGTATGCCTAAGCCAACCCACGAAATGAGGGTGCGGGCGCTCAGTCGGCCGGAGAGGCAGAATGCATAAGCCGGGGATCGACCCGGACCCCCCTGCGTGTTATCGATACTGCTGTCGCAACCCTCGATCAGGTTCGATCTTAGACTGGGAATGAACTCCGTATGCTTAGACTGGGGATGAACTCCGTATTCCTAAGTTAACCCACGAAACGAGCTTGCGGGTGCTCAGTCGACCGGAGAGGCATAATGCATAAGCCCGGGATCAGCCCATCCCCCTATGTGTGCTGCCGATACCGCTGCCGGTCCTGCTACCATAACCCTCGGTTCGACTAGGGCTTAGATGTGGAATGTACTCCGTATGCCTAGGCCAACCCATGAAACAAGCATGCGGGCGCTCAGTCGGTCGGAGAGGCAGAATACACAATCTGGGGATTAGCCCGATCCCCCCTGTGTGCTATCAATCCTGCTGCCGCAACCCTCAATCCGGTCTGATCTTAGGCTATGAATGAACTCCTTATGCTTAGACTGGGGATGAACTTCGTATGCCTAAGTCAACCCACGAAACGAGCGTGCGGGCGCTCAGCCAACTAGAGAGGCAGGATGCGCAAGCCAGGGATCGAATGGGTGGTAGATGGGTTCAAGCACATCTTCATATTTTTGTCGTGCCAATGCCATTTTTATGGCTTGTAAATACATACAATGGTCCCCTAAGCCTTCATGTGAAGTTTCGTGGCAAGACGACTCATTTTCTATTTTTCACGATTTTTGAAACTTTTTACGGTTCAGAATTTTTTTAAACTTTTTTAGAAAGAGTTTTGTCCCCAAATTTGGTAGAGGTGATCCTTGTATTTTTGTTGGCATGCACAAAAACATTCAGCTAAAAACTCGAAGTGGAGAAGATTTTGTGACCGTTTGAAAAAAGTGTCCCCATTTCAGGCACTTTAATGGCTACTGGCAGCAAACCTATAAAATCTCAAATGCTCTTTAAAGGGGTGTGAGTTCTCAAGGTTTGATGAGGGATAGGGGGCCAATATAAGGGCCAAATACCAGCACCCATCGCACATCATCTGCGCACACCCTCTGGCCCCCAATCATCAAAACCCCCAATGCCGTCGATTAGGCTCTCCAACGATGCTCCGACGATGCTCCGATGATGGTGCCCTGGGTGAAAAAAATGTGGCACCAGCACTTTCCCGAGCCCAGAATGTGCACCGTGGCATAAAATCTTAGATTGGGAATGAGCTCCATATGCTTAGACATGGAATGAACTCCGTATGTCTAAGCCAACCCACGAAACGAGCGTACGGGCACTCAGTCGACTGGAGAGGCAGAATGCGCAAGTCGGGTATCGACCTAGTCTCCCCTTACGTGCCGTCAATCTTGCTACCGTAACCCTCGGTTTGGTCTGATCTTAGACTGGGAATGAACTCCGTATGCATAAGTCAACTCACGAAACGAGCGTACGGGTGCTGAGCTGATCGAAGAGGCATAATGTGCAAGTCGGGGACCGAACCAGTCCCCCTCTGCGTGCTGTCGGTCCCGCTACCACAACACTTGGTCCGACTAGAACTTAGACATGGAATGAGCTCCCTATGCCTAAGCCAACCCACGAAACGGGTGTAGGGGCACTCAGCCGGCCGAAGAGGTAAAATGCGTAAGCCGGGGATCGGCTCGATCTCCCCTGCGTGCTATCGATCCTGCTGTTGCAACCCTCGGCCCGTCCGATCTTAGACTGGGAATGAACTTCGTATGCTTAGACTGGGGATGAACTCTGCATGCCTAAGTCAACCCACGAAACGAGCGTACGGGCGCTTAGTAGACAGGAGAGGCATAATGAGCAAAACGGGGATCAGCCCGTTCCCCCTCTATGTGCTGTCGATCCCGTTGCCGGTACTGCTGTGACAACCCTCGGTCCGACTGGGGCTTAGTCATGGAATGTACTCCGTATGCCTAAGCCAACCCACGAAACGAGCGTACGAGCGCTCAACCGACTGGAGAGGCAAAATGCACAAGCCAGGTATCAGCCTGGTCCCCCCTGCGTGCTGTCGATCCTGCTACCGCAACCCTCGATCCGGTCTGATATTAGACTGGGAATGAACTCCGTATGCTTAGACTGGGAATGAACTCTGTATGCCTAAGTCAACTCATGAAACGAGCTTACGGGCGCTCAGCTGGTCGGAGAGGCATAATGCATAAGCCAGGGATCAGCCCGATCCCCCTCTGCGTGCTGCCGATCCCGCTGTCGGTCCTGCTGCCACAACCCTTAGTCCGACTAGGGCTTAGATGTGGAATGTACTCCGTATACCTAAGCCAACCCATGAAACGAGCGTGCGGGGGTTCATCCGATCGTAGAGGCAAAAATGCGCAAGCCGAGGATCGGCTCGGTCCCCTCTGCGTGCTGTCGATCCTGCTGTCGCAACCCTCGATCCGATCTGATCTTAGACTGGTAATAAACTCTGTATGCTTATACTGGGGATGAACTCCGTATGCCCAAGTCAACCCACGAAACATGCGTGCGGGCGCTCAGCCGACCAAAGAGGCAGGATGCGCAAGCCGTGGATCGAACGGGTGGTAGGTGGGTTCAAGCACATCTTCATATTTCTGCCATGCCAATGCCATTTTTATGGCTTGTAAATTCATACAATGGTCCCCTAAGCCTTCATGTGAAGTTTCGTGGCAAGATGACCCGTTTTCTATTTTTCATGATTTTTGAAACTTTTTACGGTTTGGGATTTTTTTAAATTTTTATAGAAAGAGTTTTGTCCCCAAATTTGGTAGAGCTGATCCTTGTATTTTTTTTGGCATGCACATCATGTGCGCACACCACCGGCCCCCCTATCGTCGGAACCCCCAATACCGTCGGTTAGGCTCTCCGACGATGCTCCGATGATGGTGCCCCGAGCGAAAAAAATGTAGCACCAGCACATGCCCGAGCCCAGCATGTTCACCATGCCTTAAAATCTTAGACTACGAATGAGCTCCATATGCTTAGACATGGAATGAACTCCGTATGCCTAAGCTAACCCATGAAACGACGTGCAAGCGCTCAACCGGCCAGAGAGGCAGAATGCGCAAGCCAGGGATCGACCCGGTCCACCTTACGTGCTGTCAATCCTGCTATCGTAACCCTCGATCCGGTGTGATCTTAGACTGGGAATGAACTCCGTATGCTTAGACTTGAGATGAACTCCGTATGCCTAAGTGAACCCACAAAACGAGCGTGCGGACGCTCAGTCGACAAGAGAGGCAGGATACGCAAGCCGGGGATCGAACGGGTGGTAGGTGGGTTCAAGCACAACTTCATATTTCTGCCATGCGAATGCAATTTTTATGGCTTGTAAATTCATACAATGGTCCCCTAAACCTTCATGTGAAGTTTCGTGGTAAGATGAACCGTTTTCTATTTTTCACGATTTTTAAAACTTTTTACGGTTTGGGATTTTTTAAAATTTGTTTAGCAAGAGTTTTGTCCCTAAATTTGGTAGAGGTGATCCTTGTATTTTTTTTGGCATGCAAAAAAAATTCAGCTAAAAACTCAAAGTGGAGAAGATTTTGTGATCATTTGAAAAAAGTGTCCCCATTTCAGACACTTTAATGGCTACTGGCAGCAAACCTATAAAATCTCAAATGCTCTTTAAGGGGGTGTGAGTTCTGGAGGTTTGATGAGGGATAGGGGGCCAATATAAGGGCCAACTACCAGCACCCATCGCACATCATGAGCACACACTCCCCGGCCCCCCCAATCGTCGAAACCCCCAATCCCGTCGATTAGGCTCTCTGGCGATGCTCCGGCGATGGTGCCCCGGGCGAAAAAAATGCAGCACCAGCTCATGCCGAGCCCAGTATGTTCACCATGCCTTAAAATCTTAGACTACGAATGAGCCCTGTATGCTTAGACATGGAATGAACTCCGTATGCCTAAGCCAACCCACGAAACGAGCGTGCGGGCTTTCAGCCGACTGGAGAGGCAAAATGCGCAAGCCGGGGATCGACCCGATCCCGCCTGCGTGCTGTCGATCCTGCTGCCGCAACCCTTGGTCTGATCCCATCTTAGACTGGGAATGAACTCCGTATGCATAAGTCAACACACGAAACGAGCGTACGGGCGTTGAGCAGGCCAAAGAGGCATAATGCACAAGATGGGGATCGGCCCGATCCCCCTCTGCATGCTGTCGATCCTGTTGCCACAACCCTCGATCCGGCTGGGGCATAGATATGGAATGTGCTCCCTATGCCTAAGCCAACCGACGAAACAGGCGTGCGGACGCTCAGCAGGCCGAAGAGGCAGAATGCGTAAGCCGGGGATCGGCCCGGTCCCCTCTGCATGCTGCCGATCCTGCTGTCGCAACCCTCGGTCCGGTTCGATCTTAGACTGGGAATGAACTATGTATGCTTAGACTTGGGATGAACTCCGTATGCCTAAGTCAATCCACGAAACGAGCGTAACGGGACGCTTAGCCGACCAGAGAGGCAGAATGCATAAGCCGAGGATCGACCAGGTCCCCCCTACGTGTTGTCGATCCTTGCTGCTGTAACCCTCGATCTGGTCTGATCTTAGACTGGGAATTAACTCCGTATGCATAAGTCAACCCATGAAACAAGTGTGCGGGCGCTGAGCCGACCGACAGAGGCATAATCGCAAGCCGGGGATCGACTCCGGATCCACCTCTGTGTGCTACCGGTCCGCTGCCACATACCCTCGGGTCCGACTGGCGGTTAGAACATGGAATGAGCTCCCTATCGCCGTAAGGCCAACCCATAAAACGGAGCGTACGGGTGTTCATCGGTCGTAAGAGGTAGACATACGCAAGCCAGGGATCGACCCGGTCCCCCCTGCGTGCTACCGATCCCGCTGCCGCGACCCTCGGTCCGGTCCGATCTTAGACTGGAATGAACTCCATATGCTTAGACTGGGGATGAACTCTGTATGCCTAAGTCAACCCATGAAACGAGCGTGCGGGCACTCAGTCGGCCGGAGAGGCATAATGCGTAAACCGGGGATCAGCTCGATCCCCCTCTGCGTGCTGTCGATCCTACTACCAGTCCTACTGCCACAACCCTCAGTCCGACTGGGGCTTAGACATGGAATGTACTTTGTATGCCTAAGCCAACCCATGAAACGAGCATGCGGGCACTTAGCCGACCGGAGACGCAGATACGCAAGCCGGGGTTCGATTCGATCCCCCTTGCGTGCTGTCTATCCGACTGCCACAACCCTCGATCCGATCCAATCTCAGACTAGAAATGAACTCCGTATGCTTAGACTGGGATGAACTCCATATACCTAGGTCAACCCATGAAACAAGAGTGCGGGCGCTCAGCCGACCAGAAAGGCAGGATGCGCAAGCCGAGGATCGAATAGGTGGTAGGTGGGTTCAAGCACATCTTCATATTTCTGCCATGCCAATGCCATTTTTATGGATTGTAAATTCATACAATGGTCCCCTAAGCCTTCATGTGAAGTTTCGTGGCAAGACGACCCGTTTTCTATTTTTCATGATTTTCGAAACTTTTTACGGATCGGGATTTTTTTAAATTTTTTTAGAAAGAGTTTTGTCCCCAAATTGGTAGAGGTGATCCTTGTATTTTTATTGGCGTGCACAACAAAATTTAGCTAAAAACTCGAAGTGGAGAAGATTTTGTGATCGTTTGAAAAAAGTGTCCCCATTTTAGACACTTTAGTGGCCACTGGCAGTAAACCTATAAAATCTCAAATGCTCTTTAAAGGGGTGTGAGTTCTCGAGGTTTGATGAGGGATAGGGGGCCAATATAGGGGCCAAGTACCAGCACCCATCGCACATCATGTGCACACACCCCACGGCCCCCCCAATCGCCATAATCCCCAATGCCTCCGGTTAGGCTCTCCGACGATGCTCCGACGATGGTGCCCTGGGCAAAAAAAATGCGGCACCAGCACATGCCAGAGCCCAGCATGTGCATCATGGCTCAAAATCTTAGACTGGGAATGAGCTGCGTATGCTTAGACATGGAATGAACTCCGTATGCCTAAGCCAAGCCATGAAACGAGCGTACGGGCGCTCAGCCGACTGGAGAGGCAGAATGCGCAAGCCGGGGATTCACCTGGTGCCCCCTACGTGCTATCGATCCTGCTGCCACAACCTTCAGTCCAGTCCGATCTTAGACTGGGAATAAACTCCATATGCATAAGTCAACCCACGAAACGAGCGTGCGGACGCTGAGCTGACCGAAAGGCATAATGCGTAGGCCAGGGATCGACCCGATCCCCTTCTGCGTGCTGCCGGTCCCACTGCCACAACCCTCAGTTCGGCTAGGGCTTAGACATGGAATGAGCTCCCTATGCCTAAGCCAACCCATGAAATGGGCGTGTGGGCGCTCAGCCAACCAGAGAGGCAGAATGCGTAAGCCGATTCCGGTCCCCCCTGCGTGCTACCGATCCTGCTACCGTAACCCTCAATCCAGTCCGATCTTAGACTGGGAATGAACTCCATATGCTTAGACTGGGAATGAACTTTGTATGCCTAAGTCAACCCACGAAATGAGCGTACGGGCACTCAGCCGGTCGGAGAGGCATAATGCAAAGCCGGAGATCAGCCCGGCTCCCCTCTGCGTGCTGTCGATCCCGCTGCCGGTCCAGTTGCCACAACCCTCGGTCCGGCTGGGGCTTAGACATGGAATGTACTCCGTATGCCTAAGGCAACCCACGAAATGAGTGTGCAGGCGCTCAACCGGTCGGAGAGGTAGAATACGCAAGCCGAGGATTGGCCCAGTCCCCCCTGCGTGCTATTGTAACCCTCGATCCGGTCTGATCTTAGACTGGGAATGAACTCCGTATGCTTAGACTAGGGATGAACTCCGTATGCCTAAGCCAACCCACGAAACGAGCGTTGGGGCGCTCAGTCGACTAGAAAGGCAGGATGCACAAGCCAGGGATCGACAGGGTGGTAGGTGGGTTCAAGCACGTCATTCCATTCCATATTTCTGCGTGCCAATGCCATTTTTTATGGCCTTTGTAAATTCCATACAATGGTCCCCTAGCCTCCATGTGAAGTTTCCGTGGCAAGACACCCGTTTTTCTATTTTTCACGATTTTTGAAACTTTTTACGGTTCGAGATTTTTTTTAATTTTTTTAGAAAGCGTTTTGTCCCCAAATTTGGTAGAGGTGATCCTTGTATTTTTTTGGCATGCATAAAAAAATTCAGCTGAAAACTCGAAGTGGAGAAGATTTTGTGACCGTTTGAAAAAAGTGTCCCTATTTCAAACACTTTAATGGCTACTGGCAGCAAACCTATAAAATCTCAAATGCTCTTTAAGGGGGTGTGAGTTCTCGAGGTTTGATGAGGGATAGGGGGCCAATATAAGGGCCAAGTACTAGCACCCATCACACATCATGTGCGCAGACCCCCTGGCCCCCCCAATCGCCAGAACCCCCAATGCCGCCGGTTAGGCTCTCCGATGATGCTCTGACGATGCTCTGAAGATGGTGCCCCAAGCGAAAAAAATGCAGCACCAGCACATGGCCGAGCCCAGCATGTGCACTATGGCTCAAAATCTTAGACTGGGAATGAGCTCCGTATGCTTAGACATGGAATAAACTCCGTATGCCTAAGTCGACCTATGAAACAAGCATGCGGGTGCTCAGCCAGCCGGAGAGGCAGAATACGTAAGCTGAGGAAGGACCCAGTTCCCCCTGCGTGCTGTCGATCTTGCTGTCGCAACCCTCGATCTGGTTCGATCTTAGACTGGGAATGAACTCCGTATGCGTAAGTCAACCCATGAAACTAGCGTGCGGGCGCTGAGCGGGCCGAAGAGGCATAATGCTCAAGTCAGGGATCGACCCGGTCCCCCTCTGCGTGCTATCGGTCCAACTGGGGCTTAGACATGGAATGAGCTCCTTATGCCTAAGCCAACCCACGAAATGGGCGTGCGGGCACTCAGCCGGCTGAAGAAGTAGAATGTGTAAGTCGGGGATTGGCCCGGTCCCCCCTGGGTGCTTTCGATCCTACTTTCGCAACCCTCGGTCCGGTCTGATCTTAGATTGGGAATGAACTCCGTATGCTTACACTAGAGATGAACTCTGTATGACTAAGTCAACGCACAAAACGAAGGTACGGGCACTCAGTCGGCCGGAGAGGCCAATCGGAGAGGCATAATGCGCATGCCTGGGATCAGCCTGATCCCTCTCTGCGTGCTGCCGATCTCGCTGCTGGTCCTACTCCCACAACCCTCGGTCCTACTGGGGCTTAGACATGGAATGTACTCCATATGCCTAAGCCAACCCATGAAATGAGCATGCGGGCGCTCAGCCGGTCGGAGACGCAGAATGCGCAAGCCGAGTATCGGCCCGGTCCCCCTGCGTGCTGTCGATCCTGCTGTCGTAACCCTCGATCCGATCTGATCTTAGACTGGGAATGAACTACATATGCTTAGACTGGGAATGAACTTCGTTTGCCTAAGTCAACCCACAAAATGAGCGTGTGGGCGCTCAGCCGACCAGAGGGGCAAGATGCCCAAGCTGGGGATCGAACGGGTGGTAGGTGGGTTCAAGCACATCTTCATATTTCTGCCATGCCAATGCCATTTTTGTGGCTTGTAAATTCATACAATGGTCCCCTAAGCCTTCATGTGAAGTTTCGTGGCAAGATGACCCGTTTTCTATTTTTCATGATTTTCAAAACTTTTTGCAGTTGGGGACTTTTTTAAATTTTTTTAGAAAGCGTTTTGTCCACAAATTTGGTAGAGGTGATCCTTGTATTTTTATTGGCATGCACAAAAAAAATCAGCTAAAAACTCAAAGTGGAGAAGATTTTGTGGCCGTTTGAAAAAAGTGTTCCCATTTCAGACACTTTAATGGCTACTGGTAGCAAACCTATAAATTCTCAAATGCTCTTTAAGGGGGTGTGAGTTCTCAAGGTTTGATGAGGGATATGGGGCCAATATAAGGGCCAAGTACCAGCACCCATCACACATCATGTGCGCACACCCCCCGATCCCCCAATCATCAGAACCCCTAATGCCACCGGTCAGGCTCTCCGATGATGCTCCGGGCAAAAAAAATGCAATACCAGCACATGCCCGAGCCCAACATGTGCACCGTGGTCAAAATCATAGATTGGGAATGAGCTCCGTATGCTTAGACATGGAATGAACTCCGTATGCCTAAGCCAACCCACGAAACGAGCATGCGGGCGCTCAGCCAGTCGGAGAGGCAGAATGCGCAAGCCAAGGATCGACCCGATCCCCCCTACGTGCTGTCGATCCTGCTGCCACAACCCTCGGTACGGTCTGATCTTAGACTGGGAATGAACTCTGTATGCATAAGTCAACCCACGAAACGAGCGTGCGGGTGTTGAGTCGGCTGAAGAGGCATAATGCGCAAGTCGGGGATCGGCTCGGTACCCCTCTACGTGCTGCCGGTCCCGCTGCCATAACCCTCGGTCCAGCTGGGGCTTAGACATGGAATGAGCTCCCTATGCCTAAGCCAACCCATGAAACGAGCGTGCGGGCGCTCAGCCGGCCAGAGAGACAGAATTCGTAAGCCGGGGATCGACAAAGTCCCCCATACGTGCTACCAATCCTATTGTCGCAACCCTCGATCTGGTTCGATCTTAGACTGGGTATGAACTCCGTATGCATAGATTCGGGATGAACATCGTATGCCTAAGTCAACCTATGAAACGAGCGTGCGGGCGCTCAGTTGGCTGGAGAGGCTGGTCGAAGAGGCATAATGCACAAGCCAAGGATCAGCCCGATCCCCCTCTGCGTGCTGCCAATCTCGCTGTTGGTCCTGCTGCCACAACCCTTGGTCCGGCTGGGGCTTAGACATGGAATGTACTCCATATGCCTAACCTAACCCACGAAACGAGCGTGTGGGCGCTCAGCCGACCGGAGAGGCAGAATGCGTAAGTCGGGGCTGGACCCGATCCCCCTTGTGTGCTATCGATCCTACTGCTGCAACCCTCGATCCGGTCTGATATTAGACTAGAAATGAACTCCGTATGCTTAGACTAGGGATGAACTCCATATGCCTAAGTCAACCCACGAAATGAGCGTGCAGGCACTCAGCCGACCAGAGAGGCAGGATGCGCAAGCCGGGGATCGAACAGGTGGTAGGTGGATTCGAGCACATATTCATATTTCTGCTGTGCCAATGCCATTTTTATGCCTTGTAAATTCGTACAATGGTCCCGTAAGCCTTCATGTGAAGTTTCGTGGCAAGACGACCCGTTTTTTATTTTTCACGACATTTGAAACTTTTTACGGTTTGGGATTTTTAAAAAAAAATTTTGACAGAGTTTTTCCCCAAATTTGGTAGAGGTTATCCTTGTATTTTTGTTGGCATGCACAAAAAAAATCAGCTAAAAACTCTAAGTGGAGAAGATTTTGTGACCGTTTGAAAAAAGTATCCCCATTCCAGACAATTTAATGGCTACTGGCAGCAAACCTATAAAATCTCAAATGCTCTTTAAGGGGGTGTGAGTTCTCGAGGTTTGATGAGGGATAGGGGGACAATATAAGGGCCAAGTACCAGCACCCATCGCACATCATGTGTTTACACTCCCGGCCCTGCCAATCGTCGGAACCCTCAATGCCGCCTGTTAGGCTCTCCGGCGATGGTGCCTCGGGCGAAAAAAATGCGGCACCAGCACATGCCTGAGCCCAGCATGTGCACCATGGCTCAAAATCTTAGACTGGGAATGAGCTCCGTATGCTTAGACATGGAATGAACTTCGTATGCCTAAGCCAACCCACGAAATGAGCATGCAAGCGCTCAACCGATCGGAGAGGCAGAATGCGCAAGCCGGGGATTGACCCAGTCCATGCTACGTGCTACCGATCCTGCTGTCGTAGCCCTCGATGCGGTGTGATCTTAGACTGGGAATGAACTTCGTATGCTTAGACTGGAGATGAACTCCATATGCCTAAGTGAACCCAAGAAACGGGCGTGCGGATGCTCAGCCGACAAGAGAGGCAGGATGCGCAAGTCGTGGATCGAACGGGTGGTAGGTGGGTTCAAGCACATCTTCATATTTCTGCCATCCCAATGCAATTTTTATGGCTTGTAAATTCATACAAGGGTCCCCTAAGCCTTCATGTGAAGTTTCGTGGCAAGACGACCCGTTTTCTATTTTTCATGATTTTTGAAACTTTTTACGGTTCGGGATTTTTTTAAATTTTTTTAGAAAGAGTTTTGTCCGTAAATTTGGTAGAGGTGATCCTTGCATTTTTTTTGGCATGCAGAAAAAAAGTCAGCTAAAAACTCGAAGTGGAGAAGATTTTGTGATCGTTTGAAAAAAGTGTCCCCATTTCAAACACTTTAATGGCTACTGGCAGCAAACCTATAAAATCTCAAATGCTCTTTAAGGGGGTGTGAGTTCTGGAGGTTTGATGAGGGATAGGGGGCCAATATAAGGGCCAAGTACTAGCACCCATCGCACATCATGAGCGCACACCACCCGGCCCCCCAATCGTCGGAACCCCCAATGCCGCCGATTAGGCTCTCCGACGATGCTCCGACGATGGTGCCCCGAGTGAAAAAAATACGGCACTAGCACATTCCTGAGCCCAACATGTGCACCGTGGCTCAAAATTCTAGACTGGGAATGAGCTCCATATGCTTAGACATGGAATGAACTCCGTATGCCAAAGCCAACACACGAAACGAGCGTGCGGGCGTTCATCCGATCGGAGAGGCAAAATGCGCAAGCCGGGGATGGACCTGGTCCCCCCTGTGCACTGTCGATCCTGCTGCTGCAACCCTTGGTCTGCTCAGATCTTAGACTGGGAATGAACTCCGTATTTATAAGTCAACCCATGAAACGAGCGTGCGGGCGCTGAGCCAGCCAAAGAGGCATAATGCACAAGTCAGGGATCGGCCCAATCCCCTCTGTGTGCTACCGGTCCTGCTGCCAGAACCCTCGATCCAGCTGGGGCTTAGACATGCAATGAGCTCCCTATGCCTAAGGGAACCCACGAAACGGACGTACAGGCACTCAACCAGTCGGAGACGTAGAATGTGCAAGTCGAGGATCGGCCCGGTCCCCCCTACATGCTGTCGATCTTGCTGTCGCAACCCTCGTTTTGGTTCGATCTTAGACTGGGAATGAACTCCGTATGCTTAGACTGGGGATGAACTCCGTATGCCCAGGTCAACCCACAAAATGAGCGTGCGAGCACTTAGCCGACCGGAAAGGCATAATACGTAAGCCGAGGATCAGCCCGATCCCCCTTTGCGTGCTGTCGATCCCGCTACCGATGCTACTGCCATAGCCCTCGGTCTCGCTGGGGCTTAGACATGGAATGTACTCCATATGCCTAAGCCAACCCACGAAATGAACGTGCGGGCGCTCAGCAGGTTGGAGAGGCAGAATGCGCAAGCCGGGGATCGACTCGGTCCCCCTTACATGTTACCGATCCAGCCGTCGCAACCGTCGATCTGGTCTGGATATTAGACTGGGAATGAACTCCGTATGCTTAGACTAGGGATGAACTCTGTATGCCTAAGTCAACCCATGAAATGAGCATACGGGCGTTCAGTCGGTCGGAGAGGCCGATCGAAGAGGCATAATGCACAAGCCGGGGATCAGCCCGATCCCTCTCTGCGTGCTATCGATCCCGCTACCGGTCCTACTGCCACAACCTTTGATCCGACTGGGGCTTAGACATGGAATGTACTCTGTATGCCTAAGTCAACCCACGAAACGAGCGTGCAGGCACTCAGCCGATCGGAGAGGCAGAATGCACAAGCCGAGGATTGGTGCGATCCTCCTGCATGCTGTCGATCCTGCTGTCGTAACCCTCGATCTGATCCGATCTTAGACTGGGAATGAACTTCGTATGCTTAGACTGGGGATGAACTCCGTATGCCTAAGTCAACCCATGAAACGAGCGTGCGGGCGCTCAACCGGCCAGGGAGGTCAATCGGAAAGGCATAATGAGCAAGCTAGGGGATTAGCCCGGTCCCCTTCTATGTGTTGTCGATCCCGCTGTCGATCCTGCTACCACAACCCTCGGTCCGGCTGGGGCTTAGACGTGGAATGTACTCCATATGCCTAAGCCAACCCAAGAAACGAGCGTGCGGGCACTCAGCCAGCTGGAGAGGTAGAATGCGCAAGCTGCTGATTGGTCCGATCCCCCTGCATGCTGCCGATCCTACTACCGCAACCCTTGATCCTGTCTGATCTTATACTGGGAATGAACTCCGTATGCTTAGACTGGGGATGAACTCCGTATGCCTAAGTCAACCCACGAAACGAGCGTGCGGACACTCAGTCGGACGGAGAGGCAGAATGTGTAAGCCAAGGATGGACCCGGTCGCCCCTTACGTGCTGTCGATCTTGCTGCCGTAACCCTCGGTCCGGTCCGATCTTAGACTGGGAATGAACTTCATATCCATAAGTCAACCCACGAAACGAGCGTGAGGGCACTGAGCCGGCCGAAGAGGCATAATGCGCAAGCCAAGGATAGGCCCGGTCCCCCTCTGTGTGCTATCGGGCACGCTGCCACAACCATCGATCCAGTTGGGGCTTAGACATGTAATGAGCTCCCTATGCCTAAGCCAACCCACGAATGGGCGTGCGGCCGCTCAGCCGGCCAGAGAGGCAGAATGCACAAGCTGAGGATCGGTCTGATCCCCCCTACGTGCTACCGATCCCATTGTCGTAACCCTTGGTCCGATCCGATCTTAGACTGGGAATAAACTCTGTATTCTTAGACTAGGGATGAACTCTGTATGCCTAAGTCAACCGATGAAATGAGCATGCGGGTGCTCAATCGATTGAAGAGGCCGATCAGAGAGGCATAATGTGCAAGTCGGGGATCAGCCCGATCCCCCTTAGCCTTCATGTGAAGTTTTATGGCAAGATGACCCGTTTTCTATTTTTCATGATTTTTGAAACTTTTTACGATTTGGGATTTTTTTAAATTTTTTTTAGAAAGAGTTTTGTCCCCAAATTTGGTACAGGTGATCCTTGTATTTTTGTTGGCATGCATAAAAAAATTCAGCTAAAAACTCGAAGTGGAGAAGATTTTGTGACACTTTGAAAAAAGTGTCCCCATTTCAATACTTTAATTGCTACTGGCAGCAAACCTATAAAATCTCAAACGCTCTTTAAGAGGGTGTGAGTTCTCGAGGTTTGATGAGGGATAGGAGGCCAATATACGGGCCAAGTACTAGCACCCATCGTACATCATGTGCGCACACCCTCGACCCCCCCAATCGCTGGAACCCCCAATGCCGTCAGTTAGGCTCTCCGGTGATGCTCCGACGATGCTCCGGGGATGGTGCCTCAAGCAAAAAAAATGCGGCACCAGCACATGCTTGAGCCCAGCATGTGCATTGTGCCTCAAAATCTTAGATTGGGAATAGGCTACTTATGGTTAGACATGGAATGAACTCCATATGCCTAAGCTAACTCATAAAACGAGCGTACGGGCGTTCAGCTGGCCGGAGTGGCAGAATGCGCTAGTCGGGGATCAACCCGGTCCCTTCTGCGTGCTGTCGATCCTACTGTCGCAACCCTTGGTCCGGTCCGATCTTAGACTGGGAATGAACTCCGTATGCATAAGTCAACCCACAAAACGAGCGTGCAGGCGATGAGCCGGCCAAAGAGGCATAATGCGCAAGCCAGGGATCAGCCCGGTCCCCCTCTGCGTGCTACCAGTCCCGCTGCCACAACCCTCAGTTCGGCTGGGGCTTAGACATGGAATGAGCTCCCTATGCCTAAGCCAACCCACGAAACCGGCGTGCAAGTGCTCAGCCGATCGGAGAGGCAGAATGTGTAAGCCTGGGATCGGCTCGATCCCCCTTGCGTGCTGCGATCCTACTGTCGCAACCCTCGGTCCGGTCCAATCTTAGACTGGGAATAAACTCCATATGCTTAGACTCGGGATGAGCTCCATATGCCTAAGTCGACCCACAAAATGAGCATGTGGGCACTGAGCCGACCGAAGAGGCATAATGCGTAAGCCAAAGATAGGCCCGGTCCCCCTCTGTGTGCTATCAGGCACGCTGCCACAACCATCGATCCGGTTGGGGCTTAGACATGTAATGAGCTCCCTATGCCTAAGCCAACCCACGAAACCGACGTGAAGGTGCTCAACCGGTCGGAGAGGCAGAATGCGCAAGTCAGGGATCGGCCCGATCCCCCCTGCGTGCTGCCGATCCTACTGTCGCAACCCTCGATCCGGTTCGATCTTAGACTGGGAATGAACTCCGTATGCTTAGACTAGGGATGAACTCTGTATGCCTAAGTCAACCCATGAAACGAGCGTGCGGGCGCTCAGCCGATCGGAGAGGCCGATCGGAGAGGCATAATGCGTAGGCCAGGGATCAGCCCGGTCCCCCTCTGCGTCCTACCGAACCCGCTGCTGGTCCTGCTACCACAACCCTCGATCCGACTGGGGCTTAGATGTGGAATGTACTTCGTATGCCTAAGCCAACCCTCAAAACGAACGTGCGGGTGCTCAACCGGTCGGAGAGGCAGAATGCGCAAGCCGAGCATCGTCCTAGTCCCCTCTGCGTGCCGCCGATCCAACTGTCGCAACCCTCGATCCGGTTCGATCTTAGACTGGGAACGAACTCCGTATGCTTAGACTGGGGATGAACTCTGTATGCCTAAGTCAACCTATGAAATGAGCGTGCAGGCGCTCAGTCGACCGGAGAGGCAGAATGCGCAAGCCGGGGATCGACCTGGTCCCCCCCTGTGTGTATCGATCCTACTATCGTAACCTTCAATCCGATCTGATCTTAGACTGGGAATGAACTCCGTATGCATAAGTCAAACCACGAAACGAGCGTGCAGACGCTCAGCTGGTCAGAAAGACAGAATGCATAAGCCGGGGATCAGCCCAGTCCCCCCTACGTGCTACCGATCCTGCTACCGCAACCCTCGATCCGGTTCGACTGGGGTTGAACTCCGTATGCCTAGGTCAACCCATGAAACGAGCGTGCGGGCGCTCAGCCCCACCGGAGAGGTCAATCGGAGAGGCATAATGGGTAAGTCTGGGATCAGCTCAGTCCCCCTCACGTGCTACCGATCCCGCTGTCGGTCCTACTGCCACAACCCTCGGTCGACTGGGCCTTAAACGTGGAATGTACTCTGTATGCCTAAGCCAGCCCACGAAATGAGCGTGCGGGTGCTCAGTCGATCGGAGAGGCAGAATGCCCAAGCCAGGGATCAGCCCGATTCCCCCTGCATGCTATCGATCCGGCTGTCGTAACCCTCAATCCGGTCTGATCTTAAACTGGGAATGAACTCCGTATGCTTAGACTGGGGATGAACTCCGTATGCCTAGGTCAACCCATGAAACGAGCGTGCGGGCGCTCAGCCGACCAGCGAGGCAGGATACGCAAGCCGGGGATCAAAAGGGTGGTAGGTGGGTTCAAGCACATCTTCATATTTCTGCCATGCCAATGCCATTTTTATGGCTTGCAAATTCATACAATGCTCCCCTAAGCCTTCATGTGAAGTTTCGTGGCAAGACGACCCGTTTTCTATTTTTCATGATTTTTGAAACTTTTTGCTGTTCAAGATTTTTTTTAATTTTTTTACAAAGAGTTTTATCCCTAAATTTGGTAGAGGTGATCCTTGTATTTTTTTTGGCATGGACAAAAAAATTTAGCTTAAAAACTTGAAGTGGAGAAGATTTTGTGACCGTTTGAAAAAAGTGTCCCCATTTTAGACACTTTAATGGCTGCTGGCAGTAAACCTATAAAATCTCAAATGCTCTTTAAGGGGGTGTGAGTTCTCAAGGTTTGATGAGGGATAGGGGGCCAATATAAGGCCCAAGTACCAGCACCCATCACACATCATGTGCGCACATCCCCGACCCCCCCAATCGTCGAAACCCCCAATGTCGCTGGTTAGGCTCTCCGGCGATGCTTCGACGATGGTGCCCCAGGCGAAAAAAATGTAGCACCAGCACATGCCCGAGCCCGGCATGTCCACTGTGGCTCAAAATCTTAGATTGGGAATGAGCTTCGTATGCTTAGACATGGAATGAACTCTGTATGCCTAAGCCAACCCATTAAACGAGCGTGCAGGTGCTCAACCGATCGGAGAGGCATAATGCACAAGCCGGGGATCGACCTGATCGAAGAGACTAAGGATGAACTCCATATGCTTAGACTGGAGATGAACTCTATATGCCTAAATCAACCCACAAAAGGAGCGTGCAAGTGCCCAGCTGACCAGAGAGGCAGGATGCGTAAGTCGAGGATCGAACAGGTGGTAGGTGGGTTCAAGCACATCTTCATATTTCAGTCATGCCAATGCCATTTTTATGGCTTGTAAATTCGTACAATGGTCCCCTAAGCCTTCATGTGAAGTTTCGTGGCAAGATGACCCGTTTTCTATTTTTCATGATTTTTGAAACTTTTTACGATTCGGGATTTTTTTAAATTTTTTTAGAAAGACTTTTGCCCCCAAATTTGGTACAGGTGATCCTTGTATTTTTTTTGGCATGCACAAAAAAATTCAGCTAAAAACTTGAAGTGGAGAAGATTTTGTGACCGTTTGAAAAAAGTGTCCCCATTCTAGACACTTTAATGGCTACTGGCAGCAAACCTATAAAATCTCAAATGCTCTTTAAGGGGGTGTGAGTTCTTGAGGTTTGATGAGGGATAAGGGGCCAATATAAGGGCCAAGTACCAGCACCCATCTCACATCATGTGCGCACACCCCCGGCCCCCCCAATCGTTGGAACCACCATGCCGCCAATTAGGGTCTTCGCGATGCTCCGATGATGGTGCCCCGGGTGAAAAAAATGTGGCACCAGCACATGTTCGAGCCCAGCATATGCACCGTGGCTCAAAATCTTAGACTAGGAATGAGCTCTGTATGCTTAGATATGGAATGAACTCCGTATGCCTAAGCCAACCCACGAAACGAGCGTGCGGGCGCTTAGCCGACCGGAGAGGCAGAATGCGCAAGTCGGGGATCGACTTGGTCCCCCCTGCGTGCTGTCGATCTTGCTATCGTAACCCTCTGTCCGGTCCAACTTAGACTGGGAATGAACTCCGTATGCATAAGTCAACCCACGAAATGAGCATGCGGGCACTGAGCCGGCCGAAGAGGCATAACGTGCAAGCCGAGGATCGGCCAGGACCCCCTCTACGTGCTACCGATCCCGCAGCCACAACCCTCAATCCGGCTAGGGCTTAGACATGGACTGAGCTCCCTATGCCTAAGCCAACCCACGAAACGGGCGTGCAGGTGCTCAGCCAATCGGAGAGGCAGAATGCGCAGGCTGCGGATCGGCTCGGTCCCTCCAGCGTGCTGTCGATCCTACTGCCGCAACCCTTGGTTCGATCTGATCTTAGACTGGGAATGAACTCCGTATGCTTAGACTGGGGATGAACTCCGTATGCCTAAGTCAACCCACGAAATGAGCGTGCGGGCACTCAGCCGATCGGAGAGGCATAATACGTAAGCTGGGGATCAGCCTGGTCCCCCTCTGCGAGCTGCCGATCCTGCTACTGGTCCTGCTCTCGCAACCCTCGGTCTGGCTAGGGCTTAGACATTGAATGTACTCCGTATGCCTAAGCCAACCCACGAAATGAGCGTGCGGGTGCTCAGTCGGCCGGAGAGGCAGAATGCGTAAGCCAGGAATCGGCCCAATCCCCCCTGCGTACTGTAGATCCTGCTACCGCAACCCTCGATCCGGTCTGATCTTAGACTGGGAATGAACTCCATATGCTTAGACTGGGGATGAACTCTATATGCCTAAGTCAACCCATGAAACGAGCGTGCGGGCACTCAATCGACCAGAGAGGCATGATGCGCAAGCCGGGGATCGAATGGGTGGTAGGTGGGTCCAAGCACATCTTCATATTTCTGCCATGCCAATGCCATTTTTATGGCTTGTAAATTCATACAATGGTCCCCTAAGCCTTCATGTGAAGTTCCGTGGCAAGATGACCCGTTTTCTACTTTTGACGATTTTTGAAACTTTTTGTGGTTTGGGATTTTTTTTAATTTTTTTAGAAAGAGTTTTGTCCCCAAATTTGGTAGAGGCGATCCTTGTATTTTTGTTGGGATGCAAAAAAAAATTCAGCTAAAAACTCGAAGTGGAGAAGATTTTGTGACCATTTGAAAAAAGTGTCCCCATTTCAGACACTTTAATGGCTATTGGCAGCAAACCTATAAAATCTCAAATGTTCTTTAAGGGGGTGTGAGTTCTCGAGGTTTGATGAGGGATAGGGGGCCAACATAAGGGCCAAGTACAAGCACCCATCGCACATCATGTGCGCACACCCCCCGGCCCCCAAAAATACAGAAACCCTAATACCGCCAGTTAGGCGCTCCAACGATGCTCTGACGATGCTCCTAAGTCAAGCCACGAAACAAGCATGCAGGCGTCCAACCAACCGGAGAGGCCAGTCGGAGAGGCATAATGCCCAAGTCGAGGATCAGCTCGATCCCCTCTGTGTGCTGTCGATCCTGCTGTCGGTCCTACCACCACAACCCTCGATCCGATGGGGTTAGATGTGGAATGTACTCCGTATGCCTAAGCCAACCTATGAAATGAGCGTGCGGGCGCTCAGCCGGCTGGAGAGGCAGAATGTGCAAGCCAGGGATCCACTCGGTCCGCCCTGCGTGCTGTCGATCCTGCTATCACAACCCTCGATCCGGTCCGATCTTAGACTGGGAATGAACTCCGTATGCTTAGACTGAGGATGAACTCCGTATGCCTAAGTCAATATACGAAACGAGCGTGCAGGCGCTCAGTCAACCGGAGAGGCCGACCAGAAAGGCATAATGCGCAAGTCGAGGATCAACCCGATCCCCCTCTGCATGCTGTCGATCACGCTGCCGGTCTTGTTGCCACAACCCTCGGTCCGGTCGGGGCTTAGACGTTGATTGTACTTCGTATGCCTAAGCCAACCTCTGAAACGAGCGTACAGGCGTTCATTCGGCTAGAGAGGTAGAATGCGTAAGCCAGGGATCAGTCCGGTCCCCCCTGTGTGCTGTCGATCTTTCTGCCATAACCCTCGATCCGGTCTGATCTTAGACTGGGAATGAACTCCGTATGCTTAGACTGGGGATGAACTTCGTATGCCTAAGTCAACCCATGAAACGAGCGTGCGAGCGCTCAGCCGACTAGAGAGGCAGGATGCGCAAGTCGGGGATCGAACGAGTAGTAGGTGGGTTCATGCACATCTTCATATTTCTGCCTTGCCAATTCCATTTTTATCCCTTGTAAATTCATACAATGGTCTCGTAAGCATTCATGTGAAGTTTCATGGCAAGACGACCCATTTTCTATTTTTCATGATTTTTGAAACTTTTTACGATTCAGGATTTTTTTAAATTTTTTTAGAAAGAGTTTTGTCCCCAAATTTGGTAGAGGTGATCCTTGTATTTTTTTTGGCATGCACAAAAACATTCAGCTAAAAACTCGAAGTGGAGAAGATTTTGTGATTGTTTGAAAAAAGAGTTCCCATTTTAGACACTTTAATGGCTACTGGTAGCAAACCTATAAAATCTCAAATGCTCTTTAAGGGGGTGTGAGTTCTTGAGGTTTCATAAGGGATAGGGGGCCAATATAAGGGCCAAGTACCAGCACCCATCGCACATCATGTGCGCACACCCCCCGGTCCCCCCAATCGCAGGAACCCCCAATGCCGTCGGTTAGGCTCTCCGACGATGCTCCGACGATGGTTCCCCAGGCGAAAAAAGTGTGGCACAGCACATGCCCGAGCCCAGCATGTGCACCATGGCTCAAAATCTTAGATTGGGAATGAGCTCCGTATGCTCAGACATGGAATGAATTCCATATGCCTAAGCCAACTCACGAAACAAGCGTGCGGGTGTTCAGCTGGTCGAAGAGGCAGAATGCGCAAACCGGGGATTGACCCTGTCCCCCCTACGTGCTGTCAATCCTACTATCGTAACCCTCGGTTTGGTCTGATCTTAGACTGGGAATGAACTCCATATGCATAAGTCAACCTACGAAATGAGCGTGCGGGTGCTGAGCCGACCGAAGAGGCATAATGCGCAAGCCAGGGATCAGCCCGATCCCCCTCTGCGTGCTGTTGGTCCCACTGCCACAACCATTTGTCTGACTGGGGCTTAGACATGGAATGAGCTCCCTATGCCTAAGCCAACCCACAAAACGGACGTGCAGGCGCTCAGCTGGTCGGAGAGGCAGAATGTGCAAACGGGGGATCGGCCCGGTCCACCCTGCGTGCTGTCGATCCTGCTGTCGCAACCCTCGGTTTGATCTGATCTTAGACTGGGGATGAACTCCGTATGCCTAAGTCAACCCATGAAACGAGCATACGGGCACTCAGCCGACCGGAGAGGCATAATGCGTAAAACGGGGACCAGTCCGGCCCCCCTCTGCGTGCTGTCGATCCCCTGCTGTCACAACCATCGGTCCGACTGGGGCTTAGACGTGGAATGTACTTCGTATGCCTACGCCAACCAATGAAATGAGTGTGTGGGTGCTCAACCGGCCGGAGAGGCAGAATTCGCTAGGCGGGGATCGGCTCGGTCTCCCCTGCGTGCTACCAATCCTGCTGCAGCAACCTTCAATCCGGTCCAATCTTAGACTGGGAATGAACTCCATATGCTTAGACTAGGGATGAACTCTGTATGCCTAAGTCAACCCACGGAACGTGCGTGTGGGCGCTCAGCCGACCAGAAAGGCAGGATGCGCAAGTCGGGATCGAACGGGTGGTAGGTGGGTTCAAGTACATCTTCATATTTCTACCATGCCAATGCCACTTTTATGGCTTGTAAATTCATACAATGGTCCCCTAAGCCTTCATGTGAAGTTTCGTGGCAAGACACCCGTTTTCTATTTTTCATGATTTTTGAAACTTTTTGTGGTTCAGGATATTTTTAAATTTTTTTGGAAAGAGTTTTGCCCCAAATTTGGTAGAGGTGATCCTTGTATTTTTGTTGGCATGCACAGAAAAATTCAGCTAAAAACTCGAAGTGAAGAAGATTTTGTGACCGTTTGAAAAAAGTGTCCCCATTTCAGACACTTTAATGGCTACTGGCAGCAAACCTATAAAATCTCAAATGCTCTTTAAAGGGGTGTGAGTTCTCAAGGTTTGATGAGGGATAGGGGGCCAATATAAGGGTCAAGTACCAGCACCCATCGCACATCATGTGCGCACACCCCCCCGCCCCCCAATCGTCGGAACCCCCAATGCCGCCGGTTAGGCTCTCCGATGATGCTCCGATGATGGTGCCCCGAGCGAAAAAAATGTGGCACTAGCACATGCTCGAGCCCAGCATGTGCATCATGGCTCAAAATCTTAGATTGGGAATGAGCTCCGTATGCTTAGACATGGAATTAACTCCATATGCCTAAGCCAACCCATGAAACGAGCGTGCGGGCGCTTAACCGATCGAAGAGGCAGAATGCGCAAGCCGAGGATTGACCCGATCCACCTCGGGTGCTGTCGATCCAGCTACGGCAACCCTTGGTCTGGTCCAATCTTAGACTGGAAAAGAACTCCGTATGCATAAGTCAACCCACGAAACGAGCGTACGGGCGCTGAACCGGTCGAAGAGGCATAATGCGCAAGTCGGGGATCAGACCGGTCCCCCTCTGCGTGCTGCCGGTCCCGTTAGCACAACCCTCGGTCCGGCTGGGGCTTAGACATGGAATGAGCTCCCTATGCCTAAGCCAACTCACGAAACGGGCGTACGGGCGCTTAGTCGGCCGGAGAGGCAAAATGCGTAAGCCGAGGATCTGCCCGGTCCCCCCTGCGTGCTGTCGATCCTACTACCGCAACCCTCGGTCCGATCCGATCTTAGACTGGGAATGAACTTCGTATGCTTAGACTAGGGATAAACTCCGTATGCCTAAGTGAACCCACGAAACGAGGGTGAGGGCACTCAGCCGGCCTGAAAGGCCGACCGAAGAGGCATAATGCGTAAGTCAGGGATCAACCCGATCCCCTTCTGGGTTTTATCGATCCCGCTGCCAGTCCTGCTACCACAACCCTCGGTCTGGCTGGGGCTTAGATGTGGAATGTACTCCGTATGCCTAAACCAACTCATGAAACGAGCGTGCGGGCGCTCAGTCAGCTAGAGAGGCAGAATGCGCAAGCTGGGGATCAACGCAGTCCCCCCTGCGTGCTGCTGATCCTGCTGCCGCAACCCTCGATCCGGTCTGATCTTAGACTGGGAATGAACTCTGTATGCTTAAACTGAGGTTGAACTCCGTATGCCTAAGTGAACCCACGAAACGAGCATACGGGCTCTCAACCGACCGGAGAGGCCGGCTGAGGAGACATAATGCGCAAGTTGGGGATCAGCTCGGTCCCCTCTGCGTGCTGCCGATCTCGCTGCTGGTCCTACTACCACAACCCTCGGTCCGGCTAGGGCTTAGACGTGGAATCTACTCCGTATGCCTAAACCAACCCACGAAACGAGCGTACGGGCGCTCAGCACGCCGAAAAGGCAAAATGCGTAAGTTGGGGATCAGCCCGGTCCCCCCTGCGTGCTATCGATCCTGCTGCTATAACCCTCGATCGGTCCGATCTTAGACTTGGAATGAACTCCATATGCTCTGACTGGGGATGAACTCTGTATGCCTAAGTCAACCCACGAAATGAGCGTGCGGGTGCTTTGCTGACCAGAGAGGCAGGATGCGCAAGCCGGGGATCGAACGGGTGGCAAGTGGGTACAAGCACATCTTCATATTTCTGCCATGCCAATGCCATTTTTTTGGCTTGTAAATTCATACAATGGTTCCTTAAGCCTTCATGTGAAGTTTCGTGGCAAGACGACCTATTTTCTATTTTTCAAGATTTTTGAAACTTTTTACGGTTCGGGATATTTTTAAATTTTTTTAGAAATATTTTTATCCCCAAATTTGGTAGAGGTGATCCTTGTATTTTTTTGGCATGCATAAAAAAATTTAGCTAAAAACACGAAGGGGAGAAGATTTTGTGATCGTTTGAAAAAAGTGTCCCCATTTTAAACACTTTAATGGCTAATGGTAGCAAACCTATAAAATCTCAAATGCTCTTTAAAGGGGTGTGAGTTCTCGAGGTTTGATGAGGGATAGGGGGCCAAAATAAGGGCCAACTACTAGCACCTATCGCACATCATGTGCGCACACCCCCCGGCCCCCCTAATGCTGTCGGTTAGGTTCTCCGATGATGCTCCGACGATGCTCCGGCGATGCTGCCCCAAGCGAAAAAAATTAGGCACCAGCACATGCCCGAGCCCAGCATGTGCACCGTCACTCAAAATCTTAGATTGGGAATGAGCTTCGTATGCTTAGACATGGAATGAACTCCGTATGCCTAAGCCAACCCACGAAATGAGCGTGCAGGCGCTCAACCGACTGGAGAGGCAAAATGCGCAAGCCAGGGATCGATCCGATCCCCCCTGCGTGCTATCGATCCTGCGGCCACAACCCTCAGTCCGGTCTGATCTTAGACTAGGAATGAACTCCGTATGCATAAGTCAACCCACGAATTGAGCGTGCGGGCGTTGAGCCGGCCGAAGAGGCATAATACGCAAGCCGGGGATCGGCCTGGTTCCCCACTGCCACAACCCTTGATCCGGCTGGGGCTTAGACATGGAATGAGCTACCTATGCCTAAGCCAACCCACGAAATAGACGTGCTACCGATCCCGCTATCGGTCCTACTACCACAACCCTTGGTCCGACTGGGGCTTAGATGTGGAATGTACTCCATATGCCTAAGCCAACCCACGAAACGAGCGTGCAGGCGCTCAATCCATCGGAGAGGCAGAATGCACAAGCTAGGGATCGGCCCGGTCCCCCCTGCGTGCTGTCGATCTTGCTGTCGTAACCCTCGATCCGGTCTGATCATAGACTGGGAATGAACTTCGTATGCTTAGACTGGGGATGAACTTTGTATGCCTAAGTCAACCCACGAAACGAGCGTATGGGTGCTCAGCCGGAGATCGAATGGGTGGTAGGTGGGTCCAAGCACATCTTCATATTTCTGCCATGCCAATGCCATTTTTATGGCTTATAAATTCATACAACGGTCCCCTAAGCCTTCATGTGAACTTTCGTGGCAAGACGACCCATTTTTTATTTTTCATAATTTTTGAAACTTTTTACGGTTCAGGATTTTTTTAAATTTTTTTAGAAAGATTTTTGTCCCCAAATTTGGTAGAGGTGATCCTTGTATTTTTGTTGGCAAGCAAAAAAAAAATTCAGCTAAAAACTCGAAGTGGAGAAGATTTTGTGGCCGTTTGAAAAAAGTGTCCTCATTTCAGACACGTTAATTGGCTACTGGCAGCAAAACGCTATAAAATCTCAAATGCTGCTTTTAAGGGGGTGTGAGTTCTCGAGGTTTGATGAGGGATAGGGGGCTAATTAAGGGCCATACGCAGGCAGCAATTGTCACATCATGTGCGCACACCCCCGACCCGCAATCACCGACCCAATTGCTGTCGGTTAGGCTCTCCGGCAATGCTCCGGTGATGGTGCCATGGGCAAAAAAATGCAACACCAGCACATGCGAGTCCAGGCTGTGTACGCGTGGCTCAAAATCTAGCTGGGAATGAGCTCCGTATGCTTAGACATGGAATGAACTGCCGTATGCCCAAGCCAACCCATGAAACGAGCGTACGGGCGTTCAGCCAATCGGAGAGGCAGAATGTAGCAAGCCGAGGATCGAGCCGGTGCCCCCTACGTGTTGTCGATCCTACTGTCGCAACCCTCGATCCGATTTGATCTTAGACTGGGAATGAACTCTGTATGCATAAGTTAACCCACGAAACGAGCGTGCGGGCACTAAGCTGACCGAAGAGGGATAATGTGCAAGCTAGGGATCAACCCGATCCCCCTCTGTGTGCTGCCGGTCCCGCTGCCACAACCCTCGGTTCAGCTAGGGCCTAGACATGGAATGAGCTCCCTATGCTTAAGCCAACCCACGAAACGAGCGTGCGGGTGTTCAGC
The DNA here is from genome assembly GCF_002303985.1 of Durio zibethinus. The sequence goes on along the minus strand of NW_019167826.1, from coordinate 26,699,803 downwards.
CGATCGGAGAGGCAGAATGTGTAAACCGGGGATCGACCCGATCCCCCCTGCATGCTGTCGATCCTGCTGCTGCAACCCTCGGTCCGGTCCGTTCTTAGACTGGGAATGAACTCCGTATGCTTAGACTGAGGATAAACTCCGTATGCCTAAGTCAACCCACGAAATGAGCGTGCGGGCACTCAGTCGGCAAAAAAAGTCGACTAGAGAGGCATAATCCGCAAGCCGAGGATCAGCCTGGTCCCCCTCTGCATGCTGCCGATCCCGCTGCCGATCCTACTGCCACAACCCTCAGTTCGATTGGAGCTTAGACGTGGAATGTACTCCGTATGCCTAATCCAACCCACGAAACGAGCGTGCGGGCACTTAGCCGGCTGGAGAGGCAGAATGATTAAGCCGGGGATCGACCCGGTCCCCTCTGCGTGCTGTCGATCCTACTGCTTCAACCCTCGATCTGATCTGATCTTAGACTGGAATGAACTCCATATGCTTAGACTGGGGATGAACTTCGTGTGCCTAAGTCAACCCACGAAACGAGCGTGCAGGCGCTCAGCCTACCGGAGAGGCCGACTGGAGAGGCATAATGTACAAGTCAAGGATCAGTCCGGTCCCCCTTTATGTGCTGCCAATCCCACTATCGGTCCTGCTACCACAACCCTTGGTCCGGCTGGGGCTTATACGTGGAATGTACTTTGTATGCCTAGGCCAACCCACGGAACGAACGTGTGGGCGCTCAGTCGGCCGTAGAGGCAGAATGCACAAGTCGGGGATCAACCCGGTGCCCCCTGCGCTGCTGATCCTACTGCCGCAACCCTCGATCTGATCTGATATTAGACTGGGAATGAACTCCGTATGCTTAGACTGGGGATGAACTCCGTATGCCTAAGTCAACCCATGAAACGATCGTGCGGGCGCTCAGCCGACCAGAGAGGCAGGATGTGCAAGTCGGGGATCGAACGGGTGGTAGGTGGGTTCAAGCACATCTTCATATTTCTACCGTGCCAATGCCATTTTTATGGCTTGTAGATTCATACAATGGTCCCCTAAGCCTTTATGTGAAGTTTCGTGGCAAGACAACCAGTTTTCAATTTTTCACAATTTTTGAAACTTTTTGCGGTTCGGGATTTTTTTGAAATTTTTTTAGAAAGATTTTTGTCCCCAAAATTGGCAGAGGTGATCCTTGTATTTTTTTTGGCATGCAAAAAAAAATTCAGCTAAAAACTAGAAGTGGAGAAGATTTTGTGACCGTTTGAAAAAAGTGTCCCCATTTCAGACACTTTAATGGCTACTGGCAGCAAACCTATAAAATCTCAAATGGCTCCTTTAAGGGGGTGTGAGTTCTCGAGGTTTGACCATGAGGGATAGGGGGCCAATATAAGGGCCAACTACCAGCACCCATCGCACATTCATGTGCGCCACCCCCGGCCCCCCCAATCGTCGGAACCCCCAATGTCGTCGGTCAGGCTCTCCGACAATGCTCCGGCGATGGTGCCCGGGCAAAAAAAATGCGGCACCAGCACATGCCCGAGCCCAGAACATGTGCACCGTGGGGGTTCCGTATGCATAAGTCAACCCACGAAATGAGCATGCGAGCATTGAGCCAGTCGAAGAGGCATAATGCGCAACCCAGTGAGATCGACCCGGTCCCCCTCTGCATGCTGTCAGTCCCACTGCTACAACCCTCGGTCCGGCTGGGGTTTAGACATGGAATGAGCTCCCTATGCCTAAGCCAACCCATGAAATGGGCGTGCAGGTGCTCAGCCGGACGGAGAGGCAAAATGCATAAGCCGGGGATCGGCCCGATCCCCCTTACGTGCTGTCGATCCTGCTATCGCAACCCTCGGTCCGGTCTGATCTTAGGCTGGGAATGAACTCCGTATGCTTAGACTGGGGATGAACTCTATATGCCTAATTCAACCAATGAAACGAAAGTGCGGGTCCTCAGTTTGCCGGAGAGGCCGACCGAAGAGGCATAATGCGCAAGTTGGGTATCAGCCCGGTCCCCCTCTACGTGCTACCGATCTCGCTGCCAGTCCTGCTCCCACAACCCTCGGTCCGGCTAGGGCTTAGACATGGAATGCACTCCGTATGCCTAAGCCAACCCACGAAACGAGTGTGCGGGCACTCAACCGATCGGAGAGGCAAAATGTGCAAGCCGGGGATCGGTCCGATCCCCCCTACGTGCTGCCGATCCTACTGCCGCAACCCTCGATCCGATCCGATCTTAGACTGGGAATGAGCTTCATATGATTATACTGGGGATGAACTCTGTATGCCTAAGTCAACCCATGAAACGAGCGTGCGGGCGCTCAGCCGACCAGAGAGGCAGGACGTGCAAGCCGGGGATCGAACGGGTGGTAGGTGGGTTCAAGAACATCTTCATATTTCTGCCATGCCAATGCCATTTTTATGGCTTGTAAATTCATACAATGGTCCCCTAAGCCTTCATGTGAAGTTTCATGGCAAGATGACCCGTTTTCTATTTTTCATGATTTTCAAAACTTTTTACGGTTCGAGATTTTTTAAAATTTTTTTAGAAAGAGTCTTGTTCCTAAATTTGGCAGAGGTGATCCTTGTATTTTTGTTTGCATGCATAAAAAAATTCAGCTAAAAACCCAAAGTGGAGAAGATTTTGTGACCGTTTGAAAAAAGTGTCCCCATTTCAAACACTTTAATGGCTACTAGCAACAAACCTATAAAATCTCAAGTGCTCTTTAAGGGGGTGTGAGTTTTTGAGGTTTGATGAGGGATAGGGGCCAATATAGGGGCCAAGCACCAGCACCCATTGCACATCATGTGCGTACACCCCACAGCCCCCCAATCGTCGAAACCCCAAGTGCCACCGGTTAAGCTCTCTGGCGATGCTCCGGCGATAGTGCCCCAGGCAAAAAAATGTGGCACCAGCACATGCCCGAGCCCAGCATGTGCACCGTGGCTCAAAATCTTAGACTGGGAATGAGCTCCGTATGCTTAGACATGGAATGAACTCTGTATGCCAAAGCCAACACATGAAACGAGCGTGCGGGCGCTCAGCTGACTGGAGAGGTAGAATGCGCAAGTCGAGGATAGACCCGGTCCCCCCTACATGCTGTCGATCCTGCTCCTGTAACCCTCGGCCCAGTCCAATCTTAGACTGGGAATGAACTCCATAGGCATAAGTTAACCCTCGAAACGAGCGTGTGGGCACTGAGCCGGTCGAAGAGGCCTAATGCGCAAGTTGGGGATCGACCCGGTCCCCCTCTGCGTGCTACCGGTCCCGCTGCCATAACCCTCGGTCCGGTTGGGGCTTATACATGGAATGAGCTCCCTATGCCTAAGTCAACCCACGAAATGGGTGTGCGGGCGCTCAGTCAATCGAAGAGGCAGAATGCGTAAGTCGGGGATCGGCTCGGTCCCCCCTACATGCTACCGATCCTCTTTCGCAACCCTTGGTCCGGTTTGATCTTAGACTGGGAATGGACTCCGTATCCTTAGACTGGGGATGAACTCCGTATGCCTAAGTCAACCCACGAAATGAGCATACGGGTGCTCAGCTGACTAGAGAGGCCAACCGAAGAGGCATAATGTACAAGCCAGGGATCAGTCCGATCCCCCTCTGTGTGCTGCCGATCCCGCTGTCGATCCTGCTGCCATAACCCTCAGTCCGGCTGGGGCTTAGACATGGAATGTACTCTATATGCCTAAGCCAACCCACGAAATGAGCTTACGGGCACTCAGTAGGCCGGAGAGGCAGAATGCGCAAGCCGGGGATCTCCGCTTGCGTGCTACCGATTCTGCTACCGCAACTCTCGATCCGGTCTGATCTTAGACTGGGAATGAACTCCGTATACTTAGACTTGGGATGAACTCTACATGCCTAAGTCAACCCACGAAAAGAGCGTACGGGTGCTCAGCCGACTAGAGAGGTAGGATGCGTAAGCTGGGGATCGAACGGGTGGTTAGTGGGTTCAAGCACATCTTTATATATCTACCATGCCAATGCCATTTTTATGGCTTGTAAATTCATACAATGGTCCCCTAAGCCTTCATGTGAAGTTTCGTGGCAAGATGACCCATTTTCTATTTTTCACGATTTTCAAAACTTTTTACGGTTTGGGATTTTTTAAAATTTTTTTAGAAATATTTTTGTTCCCAAATTTGGTAGAGGTGATCCTTGTTTTTTTTTTGGCAAGCACAAAAAAATTCAGCTAAAAACTTGAAGTGGAGAAGATTTTGTGACCGTTAGAAAAAAGTGTCCCCATTTCAAACACTTTAATGGCTACTAGCAGCAAACCTATAAAATCTCAAGTGCTCTTTAAGGGGGTGTGAGTTCTCGAGGTTTGATGAGGGATAGGGGCCAATATAGGGGCCAAGTACCAGTACCCATTGCACATCATGTGCGCACACCCCACAGCCCCCCCAATCGCCGGAACCCCAAATGCCGTCGGTTAGGCTCTCTGGCGATGCTCCGGCGATAGTGTCCCGGGCAAAAAAATGCGGCACCAGCACATGCCCGAGCCTAGCCTGTGCACCGTGGCTCAAAATCTTAGACTGTGAATGAGCTCCGTATGCTTAGACATGGAATGAACTCTGTATGCCAAAGCCAACCCACAAAATGAGTGTGCGGGCACTCAGCTGACCGGAGAGGCAGAATGCACAAGCTAAGGATAGACCCGGTCCCCCTTGCAAGCTGTCAATCCTGCTCTCGTAACCCTCGGCCTAGTCCGATCTTAGACTAGGAATGAACTCTGTAGGCATAAGTCAACCCCCAAAATGAGCGTACGGGCGCTGAGCCGGTCGAAGAGGCATAATGCGCAAGCCGGGGATCGGTCGGTCCCCCTCAGCGTGCTGTCGGTCCCGCTGCCACAACCCTCGGTCCGACTAGGGCTTAGACATGGAATGAGCTCCCTATGCCTAAGCCAACCCACGAAATGGGCGTGCGGGTGCTCAGCCGACCAGAGAGGCAGAATGCACAAGCCGGGGATCGACCTAGTCCCCCCTGCGTGCTGTCGATCCTGCTGTCGTAAACCTCGGTCTGGTTCGATCTTAGACTGAGAATGAACTCCATATGCTTAGACTGGGGATGAACTCCGTAAGCCTAAGTCAACCCATGAAATGAGCGTGTGGGTGTTTAGTCAGCCGAAGAGGCCGGTTGAAGAGGCATAATGTGTAAACCAAGGATCAGCCCAGTCCCTCTTTGCGTGCTGCCGATCACGCTGCCAGTCTTGCTGCCACAACCCTCGGTTTGGCTGGGGCTTAGACAATAAATGTACTCTGTATGCCTAAGCCAACCCACGAAACGAGCGTGCGGGCACTCACCCGATCGGAGAGGTAGAATACGCAAGCCGAGGATCGACCCGATTCCCCCTACGTGCTGTCGATCCTGCTACCGCAACCCTCAATCCAGTTCGATCTTAGACTGGGAATGAACTCTGTATGCTTAGACTGGGGATGAACTTCGTACGTCTAATTTAACTCACGAAACGAGCGTGCGGGCGTTCAACCGACTAGAGAGACAGATACGCAAGCTGAGGATCGAATGGGTGGTAGGTGGGTTCAAGCACATCTTCTTATTTCTGCCATGCCAATGCCATTTTTATTGCTTGTAAATTCATACAATGGTCCCCTAAGCCTTCATGTGAAGTTTCGTGGCAAGACGACCCGTTTTCTATTTTTCACGATTTTTGAAACCTTTTACGATTCAGGATTTTTTAAAATTTTTTTAGAAAGAGTTTTGTCCCCAAATTTGGTAGAGGTGATCCATGAATTTTTTTTGCATGCATAAAAAAATTCAGCTAAAAACTCGAAGTGGAGAAGATTTTGTGACCGTTTGAAAAAAGTGTCCCTATTTCAGACACTTTAATGGCTACGGGTAGCAAACCTATAAAATCTCAAATGCTCTTTAAGGGCTTGTGAGTTCTCGAAGTTTGATTTGAGATAGGGGGCCAATATAAGTGCCAAGTACCAGCACCCATCGCACATCATGTGCGCACATCCCCCGGCCCCCCAATCACCGGAACCCCCAACGCCGTCGGTTAGGCTCTCCGACGATGGTGCCCCGGGCGAAAAAAAAGGGGCACCAGCACATGCCCGAGCCCAGCATGTGTACCGTCACTCAAAATCTTAGACTGGGAATGAGCTCCGTATGCTTAGACATGGAATGAACTCCGTACGCCTATGCCAACCCACGAAACGAGTGTGCGTGCGCTCAGCCGGCCAGAGAGGCAGAATGCGTAAGTCGGGGATTGACCCGATCCGCCCCTGCGTGTTGTCGATCCTGCTACCGTAACCCTCAGTCTGGTCTGATCTTAGACTGGGAATGAACTCTGTATGCATAAGTCAACCCACGAAATGAGCATGCGGGCGCTGAGCAGGCCGAAGAGGCATAATGCGCAAGTCGGGGATCGGTCTGGTCCCCCTTTGCGTGCTATCGGTCCCGTCGCCACAACCCTTGGTCCGGTTGGGGCTTAGACATGGAATGAGCTCCCTATGCCTAAGCCAACCCACGAAACGGGCATGCGGGCGCTTAGCCGGCCGGATAGGCAGAATGTACAAGCCGAGGATCAGCCCGATCCCCCTGCATGCTGTCGATCCTGCTGCCGCAACCCTCGATCCGGTCTAATCTTAGACTGGGGATGAACTCCTATGCCTAAGTCAACCCACGAAACGAGTGTGCGGGCACTCATCCGGCTGAAGAGACCGACTAGAGAGGCACAATGCGCAAGCCGAGGATCAGCCCGGTCTCCCTCTGTATGCTACCGATCCCGCTGTCGGTCCTGCTACCGTAACCCTCGGCCCGGCTGGGGCTTAGACATGGAATGGACTCTGTATGCCTAAGCCAACCCACAAAATGAACGTACGGGTGCTCAGCCGATCGGAGAGGCAGAATGCACAAGCCGAGAATCGGTCTGATCCCCCCTGTGTGCTACCGATCCTACTACCGCAACCCTCGATCAGGTTCGATCTTAGACTGGGAATGAACTATGCATGCTTAGACTGGGGATGAACTTCGTATGCCGAAGTCAACCCACGAAATGATTGTGCGGACGCTCAGCTGACCAGAGAGGCAGGATGCGCAAGGCCGAACGGGTGATAGGTGGGTACAAGCACATCTTCATATTTCTGCTGTGCCAATGCCATTTTTATGGCTTGTAAATTCATACAATTGTCCCATAAGCCTTCATGTGAAGTTTCGTGGCAAGATGACCCGTTTTCTATTTTTCACGATTTTCAAAACTTTTTTACGGTTCGGGATTTTTTAAAAGTTTTTTAGAAAGAGTTTTGTCCCCAAATTTGGTAGAGGTGATCCTTGTATTTTTGTTGGCATGCATAAAAACATTCAGCTAAAAACTCGAAGTGGAGAAGATTTTGTGATAGTTTGAAAAAAGTGTCTCCATTTCAGATACTTTAATGGCTACTGGCAGCAAACTTATAAAATCTCAAATGCTCTTTAAAGGGGTGTGAGTTCTCGAGGTTTGATGAGAGATAGGGGGCCAATATAAGGGCCAAGTACCAGCACCCATTGCACATCATGTGCACACACCCCCCAACCCCCCAGTCACGGGAACCCCCAAAGCCGCCGGTTAGGCTCTCCGACGATGCTCCGACGATAGTGCCCTAGGTGAAACAAATATGGCACCAGCACATGCCCGAGCCCAGCATGTGCACCGTGGCTGAAAATCTTAGATTGGGAATGAGCTCCATATGCTTAGACATGGAATGAACTCCATATGCCTAAGCCAACCCACGAAACTAGCGTGCGGGCGCTCAGTCGGTCGAAAAGGCAGAATACGTAAGCTGGGGATCGACCCGATCCCCCCTGCATGCTATCTATCCTGCTGCTACAACCCTCGATTCGGTTCAATCTTAGATTGGGAATGAACTTCGTATGCATAAGTCAACCCATGAAACGAGCGTGCGGGCGCTAAGCCGACCGGGGAGGCATAATGCGTAAGCCGAGGATCGGTCGATCCCCCTCTGTGTGCTGCTGATCCCGCTGCCTCAACCCTCGATCCGGCTGGGGCCTAGACATTGAATGAGCTCCCTATGCCTAAGCCAGCCTGAGAGGCAGAATGCGTAAGCCGGGGATTGACCCAGTCCCCCCTGAGTGCTGCCGATCCTGCTACCGCATCCCTCGGTCCGATCCAATCTTAGACTGGGAATTAACTCCGTATGCTTGGACTGGTGATGAACTCCGTATGCCTAAGTCAACCCATGAAACGAGCGTGTGGGCGCTCAGCCAGGAGGAGAGACTTAATGCGCAAGCTGGGGATCGACCCGATCCCTCTCTGCGTGCTACGGTCCCACTGCCACAACCCTCGGTCCGACTGGGGCTTAGACATGGAATGCGCTCCCTATGCCTAAGCCAACCCACGAAATGGGCGTACGGGTGCTCAGCCGGTCGGAGAGGCAGAATGCGCAAGTCGAGGATCGGCTCGGTCCCCCCTGTGAGCTACCGATCCTGTTGCCGCAACCCTCGATCCGATCCGATCTTGGACTGGGAATGAACTCCGTATGCTTAGATTGGGGATGAACTCCGTATGCCTAAGTCAACCCACAAAACGAGCGTGCGGGCGCTCAGTCGATCGGAGAGGCCGGCCGGAGAGGCATAATACGTAAGCTGGGGATCAGCCCGATCACCCTCTACATGATGTCGATCCCGTGACCGATCCTGCTGGCACAACCCTCGGTCCGACTGGGGCTTAGACATGGAATGTACTCCGTATGCCTAACCCAACCCACAAAATGAACGAGCGGGCGCTCAGCCGACAGAGAGGCAGAATGTGCAAGCCGGGGATTGGCTCAGTCCCCCCTACGTGCTACCGATCCTGCTGCCGTAACCCTTGATCTGGTCCGTTCTTAGACTAGGAATGAACTCTGTATGCATAAGTCAACCCACGAAACGAGCGTGCGGGCGTTGACCCAACCGTAAAGGCATAATGCGCAAGTCGGGGATCGGCCCGGTCCCCCTCTGCATGTTGTCGATCCCGCTGCCACAACCCTCGGTCTAGTTGCCTAAGCCAACCCAAGAAACGGGCGTGCAGGCACTCAACCGATCGGAGAGGCAGAATGTCCAAGCCGGGGATTGACCTGATCCCCCCTACGTGCTGTCGATCTTGCTGGCGCAACCCTCAGTCTGGTTTGATCTTAGACTGGGAATGAACTCCGTATGCTTAGACTGGGGATGAACTCTGTATGCCTAAGTCAACCCATGAAATGACTGTGTGAGTGCTCAACCGGTCGGAGAAGCCAATCGAAGAGGCATAATGCACAAGTCGGGGATCAGCCTGATCCCCCTTTACGTGCTGTCGATCTTGCTGTCAGTCTTGCTACCACAACCCACGGTCCGACTGGGGCTTAGACATGTAATGTACTCCGTATGCCTAAGCCAACTCGTAAAACGAGCGTGCGGGCGCTCAGCCCGCTGGAGAGGCAGAATACGCAAGTCGGGGATTGGTTTGGTCCCTTCTGCGTGCTACCGATCCTGCTGCCGCAACCCTCAATCCGGTCTGATCTTAGAGTGGGAATGAACTTCATATGCTTAGACTGGGGATGAACTCTGTATGCCTTAGTCAACCCATGAAACGAGCGTGCGGGCGCTCAGCCGTCTAGAGAGGCAAGATGCTCAAGCCGAGAATTGAACAGGTGGTAGGTGGGTTCAAGCACACCTTCATATTTCTGCCGTGCTAATGCCATTTTTATGGCTTGTAAATTCATACAATGGCCCCTAAGCCTTCATGTGAAGTTTTGTGGCAAGATGACCTGTTTTCTATTTTTCACGATTTTTGAAACTTTTTGTAGTTCGAGATTCTTTTGAAATTTTTTTAGAAAGAGTTTTGTCCCCAAAATTTGTAGAGGTGATCCTTGTATTTTTGTTTGCATGCACAAAAAAATTCAGCTAAAAACTTGAAGTGGAGAAGATTTTGTGATCGTTTGAAAAAAGTGTCCCCATTTTAGACACTTTAATTGCTACTGACAGCAAACCTATAAAATCTCAAATGCTCTTTAAGGGGGTGTGAGTTCTTGAGGTTTGATGAGGGATAGGGGGCCAATATAAGGGCCAAGTACCAGCACCCATCGCACATCATGTGCGCACACCCCCCGGCCCCCCAATTGCCAGAACCCCTAATGCTCTGGCGATGGTCCAACGATGGTGCCCCGGGTGAAAAAAATGTGGCACCAGCACATGCCTGAGCCCAGCATGTGCACCGTGGCTCAAAATCTTAGACTGGGAATGAGCTCCGTATGCTTAGACATGGAATGAACTCCGTATGCCTAAGCCAACCCACGAAACGAGCGTGCGGGCGCTCAGCCGGCTGGAGGGGTAGAATGCGCAAGCCAGGGATCGACCCGATCCTCCCTACGTGCTATCGATCCTGGTTCCACAACCCTCAGTCTAGTCCGATCTTAGACTGGGAATGAACTTCGTATGCATAAGTCAACCAACGAAACGAGTGTACGGGCGCTGAGCCGACCGAAGAGGCATAATGCGCAAGTCAGGGATCAGCCTGATACCCTTCTACTTCTTGCCGGTACCACTACCATAACCCTTGGTCCGACTAGGGCTTAGGCATGGAATGAGCTCCCTATGCCTAAACGAACCCACAAAATGGACGTGCGAGCGCTCAACTGGAGAGGCAGAATGTACAAGCCAGGGATCAGCCCTGTCCCCCCTGCATACTGCCGATCCTACTACCGTAACCCTCAATCCGATCCGATCTTAGACTGGGAATGAACTTTGTATGCTTAGACTGGGGATGAACTCCGTATGCCTAAGTCAACCCACAAAACGAACGTGCGGGCACTCAGCCGACCAGAGAGGTAGGATGCGCAAGCTGGGGATCGAACGGGTGGTAGGTGGGTTTAGGCACAACTTCATATTTCTACCATGCGAATGCCATTTTTATGGCTTGTAAATTCATACAATGGTCCCCTAAGCCTTCATGTGAAGTTTCATGGCAAGATGACCCGTTTTCTATTTTTCACGATTTTTGAAACTTTTTGTGGTTCGGAATTTTTTTTAAAATTTTTTAGAAAGAGTTTTGTCCCCAAAATTGGTAGAGAAGATCCATGTATTTTTTTTGCCATGCACAAAAAAATTCAGCTAAAAACTCAAAATGGAGAAGATTTTGTGACTGTTTGAAAAAAGTATCCCCATTTCAAACACTTTAATGGCTACTAGCAGCAAACCTATAAAATCTCAAATGCTCTTTAAGGGGGTGTGAGTTCTTGAGGTTTCATGAGGGATAGGGGGCCAATATAAGGGTGCACATCATGTGTGCACACCCCCCGGCCTCCCCAATCGTCGAAACCCCCAATGCCACTGGTTAGGCTCTCCGGCGATGCTCCGATGATTGTGCCCTGGGCGAAAAAAAATACGGCACCAGCACATGCCCGACCCCAGCATGTGCACCGTGGCTCAAAATCTTAGACTAGGAATGAGCTCTGTATGCTTAGACATGGAATGAACTCCGTATGCTTAAACATGGAATGAACTCCGTATGCCTAAGCCAACCCACGAAACGAGCGTTCGGGCGCTCAGCTGGCCGGAGTGGCAGAATGCGCAAGTCGGGGATCGGCTCGATCCCTACTACGTGCTGTCGATCCTCCTACCACAACCCTCAGTCTGGTCCAATCTTAGATTGGGAATGAACTCCGTATGCTTAGACTGGGGATGAACTCTGTATGCCTAAGTCAAACCATGAAACGAGCGTGCGGGCACTCAGCCGGCTGGAGGGGCGGCCAGAGAGGCGTAATGCACAAGTCGAGGATCAGCTCGGTTCCCCCTCTATGTGTTGTCGATCCCACTGCCGGTCTTGCTGCCACAACCCTCGGTCCGGTTGGGGCTTAGACGTGGAATGTACTCCGTATGCCTAAGCCAACCCATGAAACGAACGTGCAGGCACTCAGCTGGCCGAAAAGGTAGAATGCGTAAGCCAGGGATCGGCCCGATCCCCTCTGTGTGCTATCGATCTCGCTGCCACAACCCTCGGTCCGGTCCGATCTTAGACTGGGAATGAACTCCGTATGCTTAGACTGGGGATGAACTCCGTATGCCTAAGTCAACCCACAAAACGAGCGTGCGGGCGCTCAGCCGACCGGGGAGGTCGATCGGAGAGGTATAATGCACAAGTCGAGGTTTAGCTCAGTCCCCCTCTGCGTGCTGTCGATCCCGCTGCTCGTCCTGCTGCCACAACCCTTGGCTCAGCTGCGGCTTAGACGTGGAATGTACTCCGAATGCCTAAGCCAACCCATGAAACGAGCGTGCGGGTGCTCAGCCGATCGGAGAGGCAGAATACGCAAGCCGGAGATCGGCCCGATCCCCCCTGTGTGCTGTCGATGCTGCTACCGCAACCCTCGATCCAGTCTGATCTTAGACTGGGAATGAACTTCGTATGCTTAGACTGGGGATGAACTCCGTATGCCTAAGTCAACCCATGAAACAAGCGTGCGGGTGCTTAGCCGACCAGAGAGGCCGATCGAAGAGGCATAATGTGCAAGCTGGGGATCAGCCCGGTCCTCCTCTGTGTGCTGTCGATCCCGCTACCGGTCTCGCTGCCACAACCCTCGGTTTGACTGGGGCTTAGATGTGGAATGTACTCTGTATGCCTAAGCCAACCCACGAAACGAGCGTGCGGGCACTCAGTCGGTCAGATAGGTAGAATGAGAAAGTCGAGGATCGATTCGGTCCCCCTTACAATGCTGTCGATCCTGCTGCCATAACCCTAGCCCCGATCCGGTCTTAGACTGGGAATGAACTCCGTATGCTTAGACTAGGGATGAACTCCGTATGCCTAAGTCAACCCACGAAATGAACGTGTGGCGCTCAGTCGGCCGGAGAGGTCGACTGGAGAGGCAAAATGTGCAAGCCAAGGATCAGCCCGATCCCCCTCTCCATGCTGTCGATCTCACTGCCGATCTTGCTACCACAACCCTCGATCCGACTGGGGCTTTGACGTGGAATGTACTCCGTATGCCTAAGCCAACATACGAAACGAGCGTGCAAGCGCTCAGCGTGCAGGTGATCCTGTTATCGTAACCCTCGATCCGGTCCGATTTTTAACCTGGAATGAACTCTGTATGCTTAGACTGGGGATGAACTCCGTATGCCTAAGTCAACCCACGAAACGAGCGTGCGGGCACTCAGTCGACTAGAGAGGTAGGATGCGCAAGCCGGGGATCGAACGGGTGGTAGATGTGTTCAAGCACATCTTCATATTTCTACCATGCCAATGCCATTATTATGGCTTGTAAATTCATACAATGGTCCCCTAACCCTTCATGTGAAGTTTAGTGGCAAGACGACCCGTTTTCTATTTTTCATGATTTTTGAAACTTTTTGCAGTTTGAGATTTTTCTAAATTTTTTTAGAAAGCGTTTTGTCCCCAAATTTGGTAGAGGTGATCCTTGTATTTTTTTTGGCATGCATAAAAAAATTCAGCTAAAAACTCGAAGTGGAGAAGATTTTGTGGCCGTTTTAAAAAAGTGTCCCCATTTCTGACACTCTAATGGCTACTGGCAGCAAACCTATAAAATCTCAAATGCTCTTTAAGGGGGTGTGAGTTCTCGAGGTTTGATGAGGGATAGGGGGCCAATATAAGGGCCAAGTACCAGCACCGATTGCACATCATGTGCGCACACCCCCCGACCCCCCCAATCGTCGGAACCCCCAATGCCGCCGATTAGGCTCTCCGGGGATGCTCCAGCGATGCTCCGACGATGGTGCCCCAGGCGAAAAAAATGTGGCACCAGTAAATGCCAGAGCCCAGCATGTGCACTGTGGCTCAAAAATCTTAGATTGGGAATGAGCTCCGTATGCTTAGACATGGAATGAACTCCGTATGCCTAAGCCAACCACGAAACGACGTGCGTCATCGCTCAGTTGGTCGTGCGAGACGCAGAATGCGCAAACCGGGGCATCTGACCTGATCCCCCCTTGAATGCTGTCAGATCTTGCTATCGTAACCTCGGGTCCGATCCCGATTTAGACGGGAATGAACTCTGTATGGCATAAGTCACCCACGGAACAAGCGTGAGGGCAACATGAGATCGAATCAGAAAAGTGCAATAATGCGTAAGCCCGAGTGACCTCGACCCGATACCCCACTCTAGCGTGCTGCCAGTCCATGCTAGCTACAGACCCCAGGTCCGGCTGCGGGCAATAGACATGGAATCAACTCTTATGCCTAAGCCAACCCACGAAACAGGCGTGCAGGCGCTCAGCCGGCTGGGGAGGCAGAATGCGTAAGTCGGGGATTGGCCCGATCCCCCCTGCGTGCTACCGATCCTGTTGCCACAACCCTCGATTCGGTTCGATCTTAGACAGGCAATGAACTCCGTATGCTTAGACTGGGGATGAACTTCGTATGGCTAAGTCAACCCACGAAACGAACGTGCGGGCACTCAGCCAGTCGGAGAGGCATAATGTGTAAGCTGGGGATCAACCCAGTCCCCCTCTGCGTGCTGTCAATCCCGCTACCAGTCCTGCTGCCACAACCCTCAGTCCAGCTGGAGCTTAGACATGGAATGTACTCCGTATGCCTAAGCCAACCCACGAAACGAGCATGCGGGCACTCAGCCGATCGAAAAGGCAGAATGCGGAAGCTGAGGATCGACCCGATCCCCCTTATGTTCTACCGATCCTGCTGTCGCAACCTTCGATTCGGTTTGATCTTAGACTAGGAATGAAGTCCGTATGCTTAGACTGGGGATGAACTCCGTATGCCTAAATCAACCCACGAAATGAGTGTGCGGGCACTCAATCGGTTGGAGAGTCCAACCGAAGAGGCATAATGTGCAAGCCAGGGATCAGCCCGGTACCCCTTGCGTGCAGCAGATCCCACTGCCGGTTCGACTACCACAACCCTCGATTCGGTTGGGGCTTAGATGTGGAATGTACTTCGTATGCCTAAGCTAATCAATGAAACAAACTTGCGGGCACTCAGCCGGCTGGAGAGGCAGAATGCACAAGCCGGGGATCGGCCCGATCCCCCCTGCGTGCTGTCGATCCTACTACCGTAACTCTCGATCCAGTCTGATCTTAGACTGGGAATGAACTCTGTATGCTCAGACTGAGGATGAACTCCGTATGCCTAACTCAACCCACGAAACGAGCGTACGGTCGCTCAACCGATGAAAGAGGCAGGAAGCGCAAGCCGAGGATCGAATGGGTGGTAGGTGGGTTCAAGCATGTCTTCATATTTCTGCCATGCCAATGCCATTTTTATGGCTTGTAAATTCATACAATGGTCCCCTAAGCCTTCATGTGAAGTTTCGTGGCAAGGCGACCCGTTTTCTATTTTTCACGATTTTTTAAACTTTTTGTGTTTCGGGATTTTTTTAAATTTTTCTAGAAAGAGTTTTGTCCCCAAATTTGGTAGAGGTGATCCTTGTATTTTTCTTGGCATGCACAAAAAACTTCAGCTAAAAACTCAAGGTGGAGAAGATTTTGTGACCGTTTGAAAAAAGTGTCCCCATTTCAGACACTTTAATGGCGACTGGCAGCAAACCTATAAAATCTCAAATACTCTTTAAGGAGGTGTGAGTTCTCGAGGTTTGATGAGGGATAGGGGGCCAATATAAGGGCCAAGTACCAGCACCCATCGCACATCATGTGCGCACACCCCCTGGCCCCCCAATCGTCGGAACCCCCAATGCCGCCGGTTAGGCTTTCCGGCGATGCTCCGACGATGGTGCCCCAGGTGAAAAAAATGCGACACCAGCACATGCCCAAGCCCAGCATGTGCACCGTGGCTCAAAATCTTAGATTGGGAATGAGCTCCATATGCTTAGACATGGAATGAACTCCGTATGCCTAAGCCAACCCAAGAAACGAGCGTGCGGGCGCTCAGTCGGTCGGAGAGGCAGAATGTGCAAGCTGAGGATCGACTCGGTCCCCCCAGCGTGCTGTCGATCCTGCTGCCGCAACCCTCGGTCTGGTCTGATCTTAGACTGAGAGTGAGCTCCGTATGCATTAGTCAACCCACGAAATGAGCGTGCGGACGCTGAGCCCGTCGAAGAGGCATAATGCTTAAGCCGAGGAGTTCATCCCCCTCTGCGTGCGGCCAATCCCGCTACCACAACCCTCGGTCCGGCTGGGGCTTAGACATGGAATGAGCTCCCCATGCCTAAGCCAACCCACAAAACGAGCGTGCGGGCGCTCAGCCGGCCGGAGAGGCAAAATGCACAAGCCGGGGATCGGCCTGATCCCTCCTGCGTGCTGCCTATCCTACTGCCGCAACCCTCGGTCTGATTCGATCTTAGATTGGGAATGAACTCCGTATGCTTAGACTAGGGATGAACTTCGTATGCCTAAGTCAACCCATGAAACGAGCATGCGGGCACTCAGCTGGCCAGAGAGGCTGACCGAAGAGGCATAATGCACTAGCCGGGGATCAACCCAGTCTCCCTCTGCGAGCTGCCGATCCTATTGCCGGTCCTGCTGCCACAACCCTCGGTCTGGCTAGGGCTTAGACGTGGAATGTACTCCGTATGCCTAAGCCAACCCACGAACCGAGCATGCGGGCGCTCAACCAGCTGGAGAGGCAAAATGCGCAAGCCGGTGATCGGCTCGGTCCCCCTGCGTGCTGTCGATCCTACTGCCGCAACCCTCGATCCGGTCCCATCTTAGACTGGGAATGAACTCCGTATCCTTAGACTGGGGATGAACTCCATACCCCTAAGTCAACCCATGAAACGAGCGTGCGGGCGCTCAGCCGGCCGGAGAGGCATAATGCGCAAGTCGAGGATCAGCCCGATCCCCCTCTGCGTGTTGTCGATCCCGTTGCCGGTCTTGCTGCCATAACCCTCAGTTCGGCTGGGGCTTAGACGTGGAATGTACTCCATATGCCTAAGCCAACGTATGAAACGAGTGTGCGGGCGCTCAGCTGGCCAAAGAGGCAGAATGCGTACGCCAGGGATCGGCTCGATCCCCCCTGCGTGCTGTCGATCCTACGCCGCAACCCTTGATCTGATTCGATCATAGACTGGGAATGAACTCCGTATGCTTAGACTGGGGATGAACTCCGTATGCCTAAGTCAACCCATGAAATGAGCGTGCGGGCGCTCAGCCAACCAGAGAGGCAGGATGCGTAAGCCGGGGATTGAACGGGTGGTAGTTTGGTTCAAGCACATCTTCATAGTTCTGCCATGCCAATGCCATTTTTATGGCTTGTAAATTCATACAATGGTCCCCTAAGCCTTCATGTGAAGTTTCATGGCAAGACGACCCATTTTCTATTTTTCATAATTTTTGAAACTTTTTACAGTTCAGGATTTTTTTATATTTTTTTAGAATGAGTTTTGTCCCCAAATTTGGTAGATGTGATCCTTGTATTTTTGTTGGCATTCAAAAAAAAATTCAGCTAAAAACTCGAAGTAGAGAAGATTTTGTGACCATTTGAAAAAAATATTCCCATTTCAGACACTTTAGTGCCTACTGGCAGCAAACCTATAAAATCTCAAATTCTCTTTAAGGGGGTGTGAGTCCTCGAGGTTTGATGAGGGATAGGGGGCCAATATAAGGGCCAAGTACCAGCACCCATCGCACATCATGTGCGCACACCCCCCGACCCCCCCAATCACCGGAACCCCCAATGCCGCCGGTTAGGCTCTCCGGCGATGCTCTGGCGATGGTGCCCCGGTGAAAAAAATGCAGCACCAGCACATGTCTGAGCCCAGCATGTGCACCGTGGCTCAAAATCTGAGATTGGGAATGAGCTCCGTATGCTTAGACATGGAATGAACTCCGTATGCCTAAGCCAACCCACAAAACGAGCGTGCGGGCGCTTAGCCGACCGAAGAGGCAGAATGCGCAAGTCGGGGATCGACCCGGTCCCCCCCTATGTGCTGTCAATCCTGCTACTGCAACCCTTGATCCGATCTGAACTTAGACTGGGAATGAACTTCGTATGCATAAGTCAACCCACGAAACGAGCGTGCGGGCGCATAGACATGGAATGAGCTCCCTATGCCTAAGCCAACCCACGAAACGAGCGTACGGATGTGCTCAAACGACCGAAGAGGCATAATGCGCAAGCTGGGGATCAGCCCGATCCCCCTCTACGTGTTATCGGTCCCACTGGCACAACGCTCGATTCGGTTGGGGCTTAGACATGGAATGAGCTCCCTATGCCTAAGCCAACCCACGAAACGGATGTGCGGGAGCTCAACCGGCCGAAGAGGTAGAATTCGCAAGTTGGGGATCGGCTCGGTCCCCCCTGCGTGTTGTCGATCCTGCTACCACAACCCTCGGTCTGGTCCGATCTTAGACTGGGAATGAACTCCGTATGGTTAGACTGGGGATAAACTCCGTCTGCCTAAGTTAACCTATAAAACAAGCGTGCGGGTGCTCAACTGATCGGAGAGGCCGGCTAGAGAGGCATAATGCGCAAGCTGGGGATCAGCCCTGTCTCCCTCTGCATACTACTTATCCCGTTGTCAGTCCTGCTGCCATAACCCTCGGTCTGGCTGGGGCTTAGACATGGAATGTACTCCGTATGCCTAAGCCAACCAATGAAATGACCGTGCGGGCGCTCAGTCGATCGAAGAGGCAGAATGCGCAAGCCAGGGATCGGCCCGGTCCCCCCTGCGTGCTACTGATCCTGCGGCTGCAACCCTCGATCTGGTCCGATCTTAGTCTGGGAATGAACTCCATATGCTTAGACTGGGGATGAACTCCGTATGCCTAATTCAACCCAAGAAACGAGCGTGCTGGCGCTCAACCTACCGGAGAGGCAGAATGCGTAAGCTGAGGATCGACCCAATCCCCCCTGCGTGCTGTTGATCCTGCTGCCACAGCCCTCAGTCCGGTCCGATCTTATAATGGGAATGAATTTGTATGCATAAGTCAACCCATGAAACAAGCGTGCAGACGCTGAGCCAGTCGAAGAGGCATAAAGCGTAAGCTAGGGATCGGCCCGGTCCCCCTCTGCGTGTTGTCGATCCCGCTGCCACAACCCTCGATCCGACTGGGCTTATACATGGAATGAGCTCCCTATGCCTAAGCCAACCCATGAAATAGGCGTGCGGGCGCTCAGTCGGTCGGAGAGGCAGAATGCACAACCTTCAGCCTGGTCCCCCTTGCGTGCTACCGATCCTGTTGTCGCAACCTTCGGTCCGGTCTGATCTTAGACTGGGAATGAACTCCATATGCTTAGACTATGGATGAACTCCGTATGCCTAAGTCAACCCATGAAACGAGTGTGCGGGTGCTCAGTCGGTCGGAGAGGCCGGTCGAAGAGGCATAATACGTAAGCCGGGGATTAGCCCGATCCCTCTTTACGTGCTGTCGATCCCGTTAACGGTCCCGCTACTACAAGCCTCGATCCGACTGGGGCTTAGACATGGAATGTACTTCGTATGCCTAAGCCGACCCACAAAACATGCGTGTGGGTACTCAGCTAGCCAGAGAGGCAGAATGCGTAAGCCAGGGATCGATCTGGTCCCCCCTGCGTGCTACTGATCCAACTGACGAAACCCTCGATCCGGTCCGATCTTAGACTGGGAATGAACTCCATATGCTTAGACTGGGGATGAACTCCGTATGCCTAAGTCAACCCACGAAACGAGTGTGCGGGCGCTCAGCCGACCAGAGAGGCAGGATGTGCAAGCCGGGGATCGAACGAGTAGTAGGTGGGTTCAAGCAGATCTTCATATTTCTATAGTGCCAATGCCATTTTTATGGCTTGTAAATTCATGCAATGGTCCCCTAAGCCTTCATTTGAAGTTTCGAGGCAAGACGACCCGTTTTCTATTTTTCACAATTTTTGAAACTTTTTACGGTTTGAGATTTTTTTAAATTTTTTTAGTAAGAGTTTTGACCCCAAATTTGGTAGAGGTGATCCTTGTATTTTTGTTGGCATGCATAAAAAAATTCAGCTAAAAACTAGAAGTGGAGAAGATTTTGTGACTATTTGAAAAAAGTGTCCCCATTTTAGACACTTTAATGGCTACTGGTAGCAAACCTATAAAATCTCAAATGCTCTTTAAGGGGGTCTGAGTTCTTGAGGTTTGATGAGGGATACAGGGCCAATATAAGGGCCAAGTACCAGCACCCATCGCACATCCTGTGCGTACACCACCCGGCCCCCCCCAATCATCGAAACCCCTAATGTCACCGGTTTGGCTCTCCGGCAATGCTCCGGAGATGCTCCGAGCGAAAAAAATGCGGCACCAGCACATGGCCTAGCCCAGCATGTGCACCGTGGCTCAAAATCTTTGACTAGGAATGAGCTCCGTATGCTTAGACATGGAATGAACTTCGTATGCCTAAGCCAACCCATAAAACAAGCGTGCAGGCGCTCAGCCGGTCGGAGAGGCAGAATGCTCAAGCCGAGAATCGAACCAGTCCCCTCTGCATTTTGTCGATCCTGCTATCACAACCCTCGGTCCAATCTGATCTTAGACTGGGAATGAACTCCGTATGCATAATTTAACCCACGAAACGAGAGTGCAGGCGCTGAGCCGACCGAAGAGGCATAATGCGCATGCCGGGGATCAGCCCGATCCCTCTCTGCGTGCTGTCGGTCTCGCTACCACAACCCTTGATCCTGCTGGGGCTTAGACATGGAATGAGCTCCCTATGCCTAGGCCAACCCACAGAACAGGAGTGCGGGCGCTCAGTCGGTCGAAAAGGCAAAATGCGCAAGTCGAGGATCGGCCCGATCCCCCCTACGTGCTGTTGATCTTACTGCCACAACCCTCGGTCTGATCTGATCTTAGATTGGGAATGAACTCCGTATGCTTAAATTGGGGATGAACTACGTATGCCTAAGTCAACCCACGAAACGAGCATACGGGCGTTCAGCCAGCTGGAGAGGCAGAATGCATAAGCTAGGGATCGACCTGGTCCCCCCTACGTGCTATCGATCCTGCTGTCATAACCCTCGATCCGGTCCGATCTTAGACTAGGAATGAACTCCGTATGCTTAGACTGGGGATCGAACTGGTGGTAGGTGGGTTCAAGCACATCTTCATATTTCTGCCATGCCAATGCCATTTTTATGGCTTGTAAATTCATACAATGGTCCTCTAAGCCTTCGTGTGAAGTTTCGTGGCAAGACGACCCTTTTTTTTATTTTTCATGATTTTTGAAACTTTTTACGGATGGGGATTTTTTTAAATTTTTTTAGAAAGAGTTTGGTCCCCAAATTTCGTAGAGGTGATCTTGTATTTTTGTTGGCATGCATAAAAAATTCAGCTAAAAACTCAAAGCGAAGAAGATTTTATGACCATTCGAAAAAAGTGTCCCCATTTCAGACACTTTAATGGCTACTGGCAGCAAACCCATAAAATCTCAAATGCTCTTTAAGGGGGTGTGAGTTCTCGAGCTTTGATGAGGGATAGGGGGCCAATATAAGGGTCAAGTACCAGCACCCATCATACATATGTGCGAACACCCCCCGGCCCCCCCATTCGTCGAAACCCCCAATGTCGCTGGTTAGGCTCTCCGGCGATGCTCTGGCAATGGTGCCCCGGGCAAAAAAAATATGGCACCCGCACATGCCTGAGCCCAGCATGTGCACCATGGCTCAAAATCTTAGATTGGGAATGAGCTCCGTATGCTTAGACATGGAATGAACTCCGTATGCCTTCTCGGAGAGGCATAATGTGCAAGCAGAGGATCAGCCCGGTCCCTCTCTACGTGCTACCGATCCCGCTGTCGGTTTTGCTACCATAACCCTCGGTCCGACTGGGGCCTAGACGTCGAATGTACTCCGTATGCCGAAGCCAACACACTAACGAGCGTGCGGGCGCTCAGTCGGTCGGAGAGGTAGAATGCGCAAGTCGAGGATCGATCCGATTCCCCCTACGTGCTATCGATCCTGCTGTCGCAACTCTCGATCCGATTCAATTTTAGACTGGGAATGAACTCCGTATGCTTAGACTGGGAATGAACTCCGTATGCCTAAGTCAACCCATGAAACGAGCATGCAGGCGTTGAGCCAGCCGGAGAGGCATAATTCGTAAGTCGGGGATCAGCCCAGTCCCCCTCTGCATGTTGCCGATCCTACTGCCTGTCCTACTGCCACAACCCTCAGTCCGACTGGGGCTTAGACGTGGAATGACTCTGTATGCCTAAGCCAACCCATGAACCGAGCGTGCGGGCGTTCAGTCGGCTGGAGAGGCAGAATGCGCAAGCTGGGGATCGACCCGATCCCCCCTGCGTGCTGTCGATCTTGCTGCCGCAACCCTCGATCCGGTCTGATCTTAGACTAGGAATGAACTCCGTATGCTTAGACTGGGGATGAACTCTGTATGCCTAAGTCAACCCATAAAACGAGTGTGCGGGCGCTCAGCCGACCAGAGAGGCAGGATGCGCAGGCCGGGGATCGAACGGGTGGTAGGTGGGTTGAAGCACATCTTCATATTTCTACCATGCCAATGCCATTTTTATGGCTTTTAAATTCAAACAATGGTACCCTAAGCCTTCATGTGAAGTTTCGTGGCAAGACGACCCGTTTTCTATTTTTCACGATTTTTAAAACTTTTTACGGTTCGAGATTTTTTTAAATTTTTTTAGAAAGAGTTTTGTCCCCAAATTTGGTAGAGGTGATCCTTGTATTTTTGTTGGATGCACAAAAAAATTCAACTAAAAAGTCGAAGTGGAAAAGATTTTGTGACCGTTTGAAAAAAGTGTCCCCATTTCAGACACTTTAATGGCTACTGGCAACAAACCTATAAAATCTCAAATGCTCTTTAAGGGGGTGTGAGTTCTCGAGGTTTGATGAGGGATAGGGGGCCAACATAAGGGCCAAGTACCAGCACCCATCGCACATCATGTGCGCACACCCATCGGCTTCCCCAATCACCGGAACCCCCAATGCCACCGGTTAGGCTCTCCGGCAATGGTGCCCTGGGCATAAAAAATGCAGCACGTGCCCAAGCCCAGCATGTGCACCATGGCTCAAAATCTTAGATTGGGAATGAGTTTCGTATGCTTAGACATGGAATGAACTCCGTATGCCTAAGCCAACCCGCGAAAGGAGCGTGTGGGCGCTCGTCGGCTAGAGAGGCAGAATGCGCAAGCTAGGATCGACTCGATCCCCCCTAGATGCCGTCGATCTTACTGTCGTAACCCTCAATCCGATCTGATCTTAGACTAGGAATGAACTCTGTATGCATAAGTCAATCCACGAAACGAGCGTGCGAGCGTTGAGCCGACCGAAGAGGCATAATGCACAAGCCGAGGATCGACTCGGTCCCCCTCTGCGTGTTGCCGGTCCCGCTGCCACAACCCTCGGTCCAGCTGGGGCTTAGACATGGAATGAGCTCCCTATGCCTAAGCTAACCCACAAAACGAGCGTGCGGGCGCTCAGCCGGTTGGAGAGGCAGAATGCGCAAGCAGGGAGCCGTAACTCTCGGTCCGGTCTGATCTTAGATTGGGAATGAACTTTGTATGCTTAGACTAAAGATGAACTTCGTATACCTAAGTCAACCCATGAAACGAGCATGTGGGCGTTCAACCGGTCGGAGAGGCCGATCGGAGAGGCATAATGCGAAAGTCAGGGATCAACCCGGTCCCCCTCTACGTGCTGTGGATCTCACTGTCGATCCTGCTGCCATAACCCTCGGTCCGGATGTGACTTAGACGTGGAATGTACTCTGTATGCCTAAGCCAACCCACGAAATGAGCGTGCGGGCACTCAACCGATCGGAGAGGCAGACTCGTAAGTCGGGGACCACTCGGTCCCTCCTGCGTGCTGCCGATCCTACTATCGCAACCCTCGATCCAATTCGATCTTAGACTGGGAATGAACTCCATATGCTTAGACTGGGGATGAACTTCATATGCCTAAGTCAACCTACGAAACGAGCATGCGGGCACTCAGCCAGTCGGAAAGGCAGATCGGAGAGGCATAATGCGCAAGCCAGGGATCAGGCCAGTCCCCTTCTGTGGCTGCCAATCCTGCTACTGGTCCTGCTGCCATAACCCTTGGTCTGGCTGGGGTTTAGACATGGAATGTACTCCGTATACCTAAGCCAACCCACGAAATGAGCGTGCGGGTGCTCAGCCGGTCGGAGAGGCAGAATGCGCAAGCTGAGGATCAACCCGATCCCCCTTACAGGCTGCCGATCCTACTATCGCAACCCTCTATCCAGTCTGATCTTAGACTAGGAATGAACTTTGTATGCTTAGACTGGGGATGAACTTTCGTATGCCTAAATCAACCCACGAAACGAGCGTGCGGGCGTTCAGCCGACCAAAGAGGCAGGATGCGCAAGTCAGAGATCGAACGTGTGGTAGGTGGGTTCAAGCACATCTTCATATTTCTGCCATGCCAATGCCATTTTTATGGCTTGTAAATTCATACAATGGTCCCCTAAGCCTTCATGTGAAGTTTTGTGGCAAGACGACCCGTTTTCTATTTTTTACGATTTTTGAAACTTTTTATGGTTCGAGATTTTTTTAAATTTTTTTATAAAGCACTTTGTCCCCAAATTTGGTAGAGGTGATCCTTGTATTTTTGTTGGATGCACAAAAAAATTCATCTAAAAACTCAAAGTGGAGAAGATTTTGTGATCGTTTGAAATAAGTGTCCCCATTTCAGACACTTTAATAGCTATTGGCAGCAAACCTATAAAATCTCAAATGCTCTTTAAGGGGGTGTGAGTTCTCGAGGTTTGATGAGGGATAGGGGGCCAATATAAGGGCCAAGTACCAGCACCCTTCACACATCATGTGCGCACACCCCCCGGTCCCCCCAATCGTCGGAACCCCCAATGCCGTCGGTTAGGCTCTCCGACGATGCTTCAGTGATGCTCCGACGATGGTGCCCCGGGTGAAAAAAATGTGGCACCAGCACATGCCCGGGCCTAGCATGTGCACCATGGCTCAAAATCTTAGATTGGGAATGAGCTCCGTATGTTTAGACATGGAATGAACTCCGTATGCCTAAGCCAACCCATGAAACGAGCGTGTGGGCGCTCAGCCGACTGGAGAGGCAGAATGCGCAAGCTGGGGATCGACTCCGTCCCCCCCTACGTGCTGTCGATCTTGCTGCCACAACCCTCGGTCCGGTCCAATCTTAGACTGGGAATGAACTCCGTATGCATAAGTCAACCCATGAAATGAATGTGCAGGCGTTGAGCCGGCCGAAATGGCATAATGTGCAAGCCGAGGATCGGACCGGTCCCCCTCTACGTGTTGTCGGTCTCGCTGCCACAACCCTCGGTCCGGCTGGGGCTCAGACATGGAATAAACTTCTTATGCCTAAGCCAACCCATGAAACTGGCATGCGGGCGCTCAGCCGATCGGAGAGGTAGAATGCGCAAGCTGGGGATCAGCCCGATCCCCCTTGCGTGCTGCCGATCCTTCTGCCACAACCCTCAGTCCGGTCTGATCTTAGACTGGGAATGAACTCCGTATGCTTAGACTAGGGATGAACTCCGTATGCCTATGTCAACGTATGAAACGAGCGTGCGGGTGCTCAACCGGTCGGAGGGTCATAATGCGTAAGCCAGGGATCAGCCCGATCCCCCTCTATGTGCTGTTGATCCCACTGTCGGTCCTGTTGCCACAACCCTCGGTCTGGCTTGGGCTTAGATGTGGAATGTACTCCTTATGCCTAAGCCAACCCACGAAACGAGCGTGCGGGCGCTCAGCCAACCGAAAAGGCAAAATACGCAAGCCAGGGATCGACTCGGTCCTTCCTACGTACTGCCGATCTTGCTACCATAACCCTCGATCCGATCCGATCTTAGACTAGGAATGAACTCCGTATGCTTAGATTGGGGATGAACTCCGTATGCCTAATTCAACTCACGAAATGAGCGTGCGAGCGCTCAGTCGACCAGAGAGGCAGGATGCGTAAGCTAGGGATCGAACGCGTGGTAGGTGGGTTCAAGCACATCTTCATATTTCTACCATGCCAATGCCATTTTTATGGCTTGTAAATTCATACAATGGTCCCCTAAGCCTTCATGTGAAGTTTCGTGGCAAGATGACCCATTTTCTATTTTTCATGATTTTCAAAACTTTTTACTGTTCGAGATTTTTTTAAATTTTTTTATAAAGAGTTTTGTCCCAAAAAAATTCATGATACTTGTATTTTTGTTGGCATGCACACAAAAATTCAGCTAAAAACTCAAAGTGGAGAAGATTTTCTGACTGTTTGAAAAAAGTGTCCCCATTCAAGACACTTTAATGGCTACTGGCAGCAAACCTATAAAATCTCAAATGCTCTTTAAGGGGGTGTGAGTTCTTGAGGTTTGATGAGGGATAGGGTTCCAATATAAGGGCCAATTACCAGCACCCATCGCACATCATGTGCGCACACCCCCGGCCCCTCCAATCATCGGAACCCCCAATGCCATCGGTTAGGCTCTCCGACGATACTCCAGAGATGCTCCGACGATGGAGCCCCAGGAGAAAAAAGGCAGCACCAGCACATGCCCGAGTTCAGCATGTGCACCGTGGCGCAAAATCTTAGATTGGTAATGAGCTTCGTATGCTTAGACATGGAATGAACTCCGTATGCCTAAGCCAACCACGAAACGAGCGTGCGGGTACTCAGCCAGTAGGAGAGGTAGAATGCGCAAGCTGAGGATCGACCCGGTCCCCCCTTGCATGCTATCGATCCTACTGCTACAACCCTCGGTTCGGTCTGATCTTAGACTGGGAATCAACTCTGTATGCATAAGTCAACCCATGAAACGAGCGTACGGGCACTGAGTCGGTCGAAGAGGCATAATGGGCAAGCCGGGGATCGGCCCGGTCCCCTTCTGCGTGCTGCCGGTCCCGCTGCCACAACCCTCGATCCGGCTTGGGCTTAGACATGGAATGAGCTCCCTATGCCTAAGCCAACCCACGAAACAGGCGTGCGTGCGTTCAGCCGGCTGAAGAGGCAGAATACGTAAGTCGGGGATCGGTTCGATCCCCCCTGCGTGCTGTCGATCCTGTAATCGCAACCCTCGGTCTGATCTGATATGAACTCTGTATGCTCAGACTGGAGATGAACTCCGTATGCCTAAGTCAACCTACAAAATGAGTGTGCGGGCGGTCAGCCAGCCAGAGAGGCCTGCCAGAAAGTCATAATGCGCAAGTTGGGGATCAGCCCGTTCCCCCTATACGTGCTGCCGATCCCGCTGTCGGTGCTGCTGCCGATCCCGCTGTCGGTGCGGCTGCCACAACCCTCGATCCGACTGGGGCTTAGACGTGGAATGTACTTCGTATGCCTAAGCCAACCCATTAAACGAGCATGCGAGCGTTCAACCGATTGGAGAGGCAGAATGCGCAAGCCGGGATCGGCCGAGTCCCCCCTACGTACTGTCGATACTACTGTCGCAATCCTCGATCTGGTTTCATCTTAGACTGGGAATGAACACCATATGCTTAGACTGGGGATAAACTCCATATGCCTAAGTCAACCCACGAAACGAGCGTGCAGGCGCTCAGCCAACCAGAGAGGCAGGATGCGCAAGCCGGGGATCGAATGGGTGGTAGGTGGGTTCAAGAACATCTTCATATTTCTGCCGTGCCAATTCCATTTTTATGGATTGTAAATTCATACAATGGTCCCCTAAGCCTTCATGTGAAGTTTCGTGGCAAGACGACCGTTTTCTATTTTTCACGATTTTCAAAACTTTTTGCGGTTCGGGATTTTTTTAAATTTTTTTAGAAATGGTTTGTCCCCAAATTTGGTAGAGGTGATCCTTGTATTTTTGTTGGCATGCACAAAAGAATTTAGCTAAAAACTCGAAGTGGAGAAGATTTTCTGACCGTTTGAAAAAAGTGTCCCCATTTCAGACACTTTAATGGCTACTGG
Source organism: Durio zibethinus (assembly GCF_002303985.1). The sequence continues at coordinate 26,672,060 of NW_019167826.1, read as the reverse complement.
CAGCAAACTTATAAAATCTCAAACGCTCTTTAAGGGGGTGTGAGTTCTTGAGGTTTGATGAGGGATAGGGGGCCAATATAAGGGCCAAGTACCAGAACCCATCGCACATAATGTGAGCACACCCCTCGGCCCCCCAATCATCGGATTCCCCAATGTCGCCGGTTAGGCTCTTCGGTGATGCTCCGACGATGGTGCCCCGAGTGAAAAAAATGTGGCACCAGCACATGCCCCAGCCTAGCATGTGCACCGCGGCTCAAAATCTTAGATTGGGAATGAGCTCCGTATGCTTATACATGTAATGAACTCCGTATGCCTAAGCCAAGCCACGAAATGAGCGTGAGGGTGCTCAGCCGGTCGGAGAGGCAGAATGTGCAAGCCGGGGATCGACTCGGTCCCCCTTACGTGCTATCGATCCTACTGCTGCTACCCTCGGTTCAGTCCAATCTTAGACTGGGAATGAACTTCATATGTATAAGTCAACCCATGAAACGAGCGTGCAGGCGTTGAGCCGGTCGAAGAGGCATATTGCACAAGTTGAGGATCGTCTCGGTCCGCCTCTGCGTGCCACTGGTCCCGCTGCCATAGCCCTCAGTTCGGTTGGGGCTTAGACATGGAATGAGCTCCCTATGCCTAAGCCAACCCACGAAATGGGCGTGCAGGAGCTCAACCGATCGAAAAGGTAGAATGCGCAAGCCGGGGATCGACCCGATCCCCCTTGCGTGCTGCTGATCCTGCTATCGCAACCCTCGATCCGGTCTGATCTTAGACTGGGAATGAACTTCGTATGCTTAGACTAGGGATGAACTCCGTATGCCTAAGTCAACCTATGAAATGAGCGCGCGGGTGCTCAGCTGACCGGAGAGGCTGATCGGAGAGGCTGATCGGAGAGGCATAATGTGTAAGCTGGGGATCAGTCAGATCACCCTCTACGTGTTGTCGATTCCGCTGTCGGTCCTACTGCCACAACCCTCAGTTCGGCTGGGGCTTAGAAGTGGAATGTACTCTGTATGCCTAAGCCAAGTCACGAAATGAGCGTGCAGGCACTCAGCCGACCGGAGAGGCAGAATGCGCAAGCCGGGGATCGGCCCGACCTCCCCTGCATGCTGTCGATCCTACGGTCGCAACCCTCGATCTGGTCCGATCTTAGACTAGGAATGAACTCCGTATGCTTAGACTGGGGATGAACTCCGTATGCCTAAGTCAACCCATGAAACGAGCGTGCGGGCACTCAACCGACCAGAGAGGCATAATGCAGAAGCTGGGGATCAACCCGATCCCCCTCTGCGTACTGTCGATCACGCTGTCAGTCCTACAACCACAACCCTCGGTTCGGTTGGGGCTTAGACATGGAATGTACTCCATATGCCGAAGCCAACCCACGAAATGAGCGTGCGGGCACTCAGTCGACCGGTGAGGCAGAATGCGTAAGCCGAGGATCGGCTCGATCCCCCCTACATGCTACCGATCCTATTGCCGTAACCCTCGATCTGGACTGATCTTAGACTGAGAATAAATTCTGTATGCTTAGACTGGGGATGAACTCCATATGCCTAAGGCAACCCACGAAACGAGCGTGCAGGCACTCAGTCGACCAGAGAGACAGGATGCGCAAGCTGGGGATCGAACGGGTGGTAGGTGGGTTCAAGCACATATTCATATTTCTGCCATGCCAATGCCATTTTTATGGCTTGTAAATTCATACAATGGTCCCCTAAGCCTTCATGTGATGTTTCGTGGCAAGACGACCCATTTTCTATTTTTCACAAAATTTGAAACTTTTTGCGGTTCGAGATTTTTTTAAATTTTTTTAGAAAGATTTTTGTCCCCAAATTTGGTAGAGGTGATCCTTGTATTTTTGTTGGCATGCATAAAAAAATTCAGCTAAAAACCCAAAGTGGAGAAGATTTTGTGATCGTTTGAAAAAAGTGTCCTATTTCAAACACTTTAATGGCTACTGGCAGCAAATCTATAAAATCTCAAATGCTCTTTAAGGGGGCGTGAGTTCTCGAGGTTTGATGAGGGATAGGGGGCCAATATAAGCACCAAGTACCAGCACCCATCACACATCATGTGCGCACACCCCCCGGTCCCCCAATCGTCGGAACCCCCAATGTCGTCGGTTAGGCTCTCCGGTGATGCTCCGATAATGCTCCAGCGATTGTGCCCCAGGTGAAAAAAATGCGGCACCAGCACATGCCCAAGCCCAACATGTGCACTGTGGCTCAAAATCTTAGATTGGGAATGAGCTCTGTATGTTTAGTCATGGAATGAACTCCGTATGCCTAAGCCAACACATGAAACTAGCGTGCGTGCGCTCAGTCGATCGGGGAGGCAAAACGCGTAAGTCAAGGATTGACCCGATCCCCCCTTGCGTGCTATCGATCTTGCTGCCACAACCCTCAGTTCGGTCCCATCTTAGACTGGGAATGAACTCCGTATGCATAAGTCAACCTACGAAATGAGCGTGCAGACGCTGAGCCGGTCGAAGAGGCATAATGCGCAAGCCGGGGATCGGCCCGGTCCCCCTCTGCATGCTGCCGGTCTTGCTGCCACAACCCTTAGTCCGGTTGGGGCTTAGACATGGATTGAGCTCCCTATGCCTAAGCCAACCCATGAAACGGGCGTGCGGGCAATCGGCGGGCTGGAGAGGCAGAATGCGAAACCGAGGATCAGCTTGGTCCCCCTGCGTGCTACCGATCCTGCTGTCACAACCCTCGATCCGGTCTGATCTTAGACTAGGAATGAACTCCGTATGCTTAGACTGGGGATGAACTTCGTATGCCTAAGTCAGCCCACGAAATGAGCGTGCGGGCGTTCAGCCGACCGGAGGGGCTAATCGGAGAGGCATAATGCGCAAGTCGGGGATCAGCTTGATCCCCATCTGCGTGCTATCGATCCCGCTACCGGACCTGCTGCCACAACCCTCGGTCCAGCTGGGGCTTAGACATGGAATGTACTACGTATGCCTAACCCAACCCATGAAACGAGCGTGCGGGCCCTCAATCGGCCGGAGAGGCAGAATGCCCAAGTCAGGGATCGGCCCGGTCCCTCCTGTGTGCTATCGATCCTGCTGTCGCAACCCTTGATTCGATTCGATCTTAGACTAGGAATTAACTCCGTATGCTTAGACTAGGGATGAACTCCGTATGCTTAAGTCAACCCACAAAACGAGTGTACGGGCGCTCAGTTGATCGGAGAGGCCGACCGGAGAGGCATAATGCATAAGCCACGAATCAGCCCGGTCCCCCTCTGCGTGCTACCGATCCCGTTGTCGGGCCTACTGCCAAAACCCTCGGTCCGGCTGGGGCTTAGGCATGGAATGTACTCTGTATGCCTAAGCCAACCCACGAAATGAGTGTGCGGGTGCTCAACCGATCGAAGAGGCAGAATGCACAAGACGGGGATCGACCCGGTCCCCACTGCGTGCCGTCGATCCTACTACTGTAACCCTGGATCTGGTTCGATCTTAGACTGGGAATGAACTCCGTATGCTTAGACTGAAAATAAACTCCGTATGCCTAAGTCAACCCACGAAACGAGCGTGCAGGCGCTCAGCCGACCAGAGAGGCTAGATGCGCAAGCCGAGGATCGAACGGGTGCTAGGTGGGTTCAAGCACATCTTCATATTTCTATCATGCCAATGCCATTTTTATGGCTTCTAAATTCATACAATGGTCCCCTAAGCCTTCATGTGAAGTTTCGTGGCAAGATGACCCGTTTTCTATTTTTCATGATTTTTGAAACTTTTTGTGGTTCGGGATTTTTTTTAAATTTTTTTAGAATGAGTTTTGTCCCCAAAATTGGTAGAGGTGATCCTTGTATTTTTTTTGGTATGCATAAAAAAATTCACCTAAAAACTCGAAGTGGAGAAGATTTTGTGACCGTTTGAAAAAAGTGTCCCCATTTTAGACACTTTAATAGCTACTGGCAGCAAACCTATAAAATCTCAAATGCTCTTTAAGGGGGTGCGAGTCCTCGAGGTTTGATGAGGGATAGGGGGCCAATATAAGGGCCAAGTACCAGCACCCATCGCACATCATGTGCGCACATCCCCTGGCCCTCCCAATCACCGGAACCCCCAATGCCACCGGTTAGGCTCTCCGGTGATGCTTCGGCGATGGTGCCCCGAGTGAAAAAAATGCAGCACCAGGACATGCTTGAGCCCAACATGTGCATCGTGGCTCAAAATCCTAGATTGAGAATGAGCTCCGTATGCTTAAACATGGAATGAACTCCGTATGCCTAAGCCAACCCATGAAACGAGTTTGCGGGTGCTCAGCCGGTTGGAGAGACAGAATGCGCAAGCCGGGGATCGACCCGGTCCCCCCTGCGTGCTGTCGATCCTATTGTCGTAACCCTCAGTCTGGTCTGATCTTAGACTGGGAATGAACTCCGTATAAATAAGTCAACCCACGACTCGAGCATTTGGGTGCTGAGCCTGTCGAAGAGCCATAATGCGCAAGCCGGAGATTGGCTCGATCCCCCTCTGTATGCTGTCGGTCCTGCTGCCACAACCCACGGTTTGGCTGGGGCTTAGACATGGAATGAGCTCCCTATGTCTAAGCTAACCCACAAATCGGGCGTGCCAGCGGTCAGTCACTCGGAGAGGCAGAATACGCAAGCCGGGGATCAGCCCGGTCCCCCTGCGTGCTATCGATCATGCTGCCACAACCCTCGATCCGATCCGAGCTTAGACTGGGAATGAAATCCGTATGCTTAGACTGGGGATGAACTACATATGCCTAAGTCAACCCACAAAATGAGCGTACGGGCGCTCAGCCGATCGAAGAGGCATAATCCTCAACCCGGGGATCAACTTGGTCCCCCTCTACGTGCTGCCAATCCTGCTGCTGGTCCTGCTACCACAACCCGCGATCAGGCTGGGGCCCAAATTGGGAATATACTCCGTATGCCTAACCCAACCCGCAAAACGAGCGTGCGGGCGCTCAGCTGGCCGGAGAGGCAGAATACGTAAGCCGGGGATCGACCTGGTCCCTCTTACGTGCTGCAGATCCTGCTGCCACAACCCTTGATCCGATCCGATCTTAGATTGGGAATGAACTCCGTATGCTTAGACTGGGGATGAACTCCATATGCCTAAGTCAACCCCCGAACGAGCGTGTCGATGCTCAGCCGATCGGAGAGTCATAATGCATAACCCGAGGATCAGCCCAGTCTGCATCTGTATGCTGTCGATCCCGTTGTCGGTCCTGCTTCCACAACCTTCGATCTGGCAAGGGCTTAGATGTGGAATGTACTTCGTATGTATAAGCCAACCCATAAAATGAGCATGCGGGCGCTCAACCGATCGGAGAGGCAGAATGCGCAAGCCAGGGATCGACCCGATCCCCCCTACGTACTATCGATCCTGCTGCCGCAACCCTCGATCCTATTCGATCTTAGACTGGGAATGAACTCCGTATTCTTAGACTGGGGATGAACTTCGTATGCCTAAGTCAACCCACGAAACGAGCGTGCGGGCGCTCAGCCGACTAGAGAGGCTGCATGCGTAAGCCGGGGATCGAACGGGTGGTAGGTGGGTTCAAGCACATCTTCATATTTCTGTCATGCCAATGTGATTTTTATGACTTGTAAATTCATACAATGGTCCCCTAAGCCTTCATGTGAAGTTTCGTGGCAAGACCACCCGTTTTCTATTTTTCATGATTTTTGAAACTTTTTGTGGTTCCGGATTTTTTTAAATTTTTTTAGAAAGAGTTTTGTCCCTAAATTTGGTAGAGATGATCCTTGTATTTTCGTTGGCATTCACAAAAAAATTCAGCTAAAAACTCGAAGTGGAGAAGATTTTGTGACCATTTGAAAAAAGTGTCCCCATTTTAGATACTTTAATGGCTACTGGCAGCAAACCTATAAAATCTCAAATGCTCTTTAAGGGGGTGCGAGTTCTCGAGGTTTGATGAAGGATAGGGGGCCAATATAAGGGCTAAGTACCAGCACCCATCACACATCATGTGAGCACACCGCCCGGCCCCCCCAATCGTTGGAACCCCTAATGCCGCCGGTTAGGCTCTCCAGTGATGCTCCGACGATGATCCGGCGATGGTGCCCCGGGCCAAAAAAATGCGACACCAGCACATGCCCAAGCCCTGCATGTGCACCGTGGTTCAAAATCTTAGATTGGGAATGAGCTCTATAAGTTTTAGACATGGAATGAACTCTGTATGCCTAAGCCAACCCACGAAACGAGCGTGCGGGCGTAGAATGTGCAAGCTGGGGATCAACCTGATCCCCCCCTGTGTGCTATCGATCCTGCTACCACAACCCTTGGTTCGATCTGATCTTAGACTGGGAATGAACTCCGTATGCATAAGCCAACCCAAAAAACGAGCGTACGAACGCTGAGCCGATCGAAGAGGCATAATGCGCAAGTCAGGGATCGGTCTGTTCCCCCCTACGTGCTATCGATCCTGCTGCCGCAACCCTCGATCCGGTCTGATCTTAGACTAGGAGTGAACTCCGTATGCTTAGATTGGGGATGAACTCCGTATGCTTAAGTCAACCCATGAAACGAGCGTACGGGCGCTCAGTCGGTCGGAGAGGCATAATGTGCAAGCCGAGGATCAGCCCAGTCCCCCTCTACGTGCTGTCGATCCCGCTGTCGGTCCTGCTGCCACAACCCTTGGTCCGGCTGGGGCTTCGACATGGAATGTACTCCGTATACCTAAGCCAACCCATGAAATGAGCGTACGAGCACACAGTCGGCCGAAGAGGCAAAATGCGCAAGTCGAGGATTGGCCCGATCCCCCTTGCGTGCTCTCGATCCTATTGTCGCAACCCTTGATCCGGTCTGATCTTAGACTGGGAATGAACTCCATATGCTTAGACTGGGGATGAACTTCGTATGCCTAAGTCAACCCTCGTAACAAGCGTGCGAGTGCTCAACCAACCAGAGAGGCAGGATGCACAAGCCGGGGATCGAATGGGTGGTAGGTGGGTTCAAGCACATCTTCATATTTCTGCCATGCCAATGCCATTTTTATGGCTTGTAAATTCATACAATGGTCCCCTAAGCCTTCATGTCAAGTTTCGTGGCAAGACGACCCGTTTTCTATTTTTCACGATTTTCAAAACTTTTTATGGTACAGGATTTTTCTAAATTTTTTTAGAAAGAATTTTATCCCTAAATCTGGTAGAGGTGATCCTTGTATTGTTTTTCGCATGCACAAAAAAAATCAGCTAAAAACTCGAAGTGGAGAAGATTTTGTGACCGTATGAAAAAAGTGTCCCTATTTCAGACACTTTAATGGCTACTGGCAGCAAACCTATAAAATCTCAAATGCTCTTTAAGGGGGTGTGAGTTCTGGAGGTTTGATGAGGGATAGGGGGCCAATATAAGGGCCAAGTACCAGCACCCATCGCACATCACGTGCGCACAACCCCCGGCCCCCCAATCATCGAAACCTCCAATGCCGTCGGTTAGGCTCTCCGGCGATGCTCCGACGCTGGTGTCCTGGGCAAAAAAAATGTGGCACCAGCACATGCCCGAGCCCAGCATGTACACCGTGGCTCAAATCTTAGATTGGGAATGAGTTTTGTATGCTTAGACATGGAATGAACTCCGTATGCCTAAGGCAACCCACGAAACGAGCGTGCGGGCGCTCAGCCAACCAGAGAGGCAGGATGCGCAAGCTGAGGATCGAACGGGTGGTAGGTGGGTCCAAGCACATCTTCATATTTCTGCCATGCCAATGCCATTTTTATGGCTTGTAAATTCATACAATGGTCCCCTAAGCCTTCATGTCAAGTTTCGTGACAAGACGACCCGTTTTCTATTTTTCACGATTTTCGAAACTTTTTGGGGTTCGGGATTTTTCTAAATTTTTTTAGAAAGAATTTGTCCCCAAATTTGGTAGAGGTGATCCTTGTATTTTTTTTGGATGCACAAAAAAATTCAGCTAAAAACTCGAAGTGGAGAAGATTTTGTGATCGTTTGAAATAAGTGTCCCCATTTCAGACACTTTAATGGCTATTGGCAGCAAACCTATAAAATCTCAAATGCTCTTTAAGGGGGTCTGAGTTCTTGAGGTTTGATGAGGGATACAGGGCCAATATAAGGGCCAAGTACCAGCACCCATCGCACATCCTGTGTGCACACCAACCGGCCCCCCCAATCATCGAAACCCCTAATGTCACCGGTTTGGCTCTCCGGCAATGCTCCGGAGATGCTCCGAGCAAAAAAAATACGGCACCAGCACATGCCCGAGCCCAGCATGTACACCGTGGCTCAAAATCTTAGATTGGGAATGAGCTTCGTATGCTTAGACATGGAATGAACTCCGTATGCCTAAGCCAACCCACGAAACGAGCGTGCGGGCACTCAACCGACCTGAGAGGCAGAACACGCAAGCCAGGGATCAACCCGATCCCCCCTTCGTACTGTTGATCCTGCTACCACAACCCTCGGTCTGATCCGATCTTAGACTGGGAATGAACCCCGTATGCATAAGTCAACCCACGAAACAAGCGTGCGGGCTCTCAGCCGGCCGAAAGGGCATAATGCGCAAGTCGGGGATCGACCCGGTCCCCCTCTGCATGTTGTCGATCCCGCTACCACAACCCTCGGTCCGGCTGGGGCTTAGACATGTAATGAGCTCCCTATGCCTAAGCCAACCCACGAAACGAGCGTGTGGGCGCTCAACCGACCGAAGAGGCAGAATGCGTAAGCCGGGGATCGACCCAGTCCCCCCTATGTGCTGTCGATCCTGCTGCCGTAACCCTAGATCTGGTTTGATCTTAGACTGGGAATGAACTCCGTATGCTTAGATTGGGCATGAACTCCGTATGCCTCAGTCAACCCACGAAATGAGCGTGCGGGCGCTCAACCGATCGAAGAGACATAATGCGCAAGCCGAGGATCAGCTCGATCCCTCTCTGTGTGTTATCGGTCCTGCTACCACAACCCTCGGTTCGACTGGGGATTAGACGTAGAATACGTAAACTGAGGATCGACTCGGTCCCCTCTGCGTGCTACCGATCCTGCTGCCATAACCCTCGATCTGGTTCGATCTTAGACTGGGAACGAACTTCGTATGCTTAGTCTGGGGATGAACTCCGTATGCCTAAGTCAACCTAAGAAACAAGCATGCGGGCACCCAGTCGACCGGAGAGGCAGGATGAGCAAGCCGAGGATCGAATGGGTGGTAGGTGGGTTCAAGCACATCTTCATATTTCTGCCATGCCAATGCCATTTTTATGGCTTGTAAATTCATACAATGGTCCCCTAAGCCTTCATGTGAAGTTTCGTGGCAAGACGACGCGTTTTCTATTTTTCATGATTTTTGAAACTTTTTGCGGTTTGGGATTTTTAAAATTTTTTTAGAAAGAGTTTTGTCCCCAAATTTGGTAGAGGTGATCCTTATATTTTTGGTGGCATGCATAAAAAAATTTAGCTAAAAACTCGAAGTGGAGAAGATTTTGTGATCGGAGAGGCAGAATGCGCAAGCCGGGGGTTGGCCTGGTCCCCCCTAGGTGCTACCGATCCTGTTGCCGTAACCGTCGATCTAGTCTGATCTTAGACTGGGAATGAACTCTGTATGCTTAAACTGGGGATGAACTGCATATGCCTAAGTCAACCCACGAAACGAGTGTGCGGGCGCTCAGCCGGTCCTCCTCTGCGTGCTACCGATCCCACTGTCGGACCTGCTGCCACAACCTTCGGTCCGGGTGGGGCTTAGACATGGAATGTACTCCGTATGCCTAAGCCAACCCATGAAACGAGCGTGCGAGTGCTCAGTCGGTCGGAGAGGTAGAATGCGCAAGTCGAGGATCGACCCGGTCCCCCCTGTATGCTGTCGATCCTACTGTCGCAACCCTCAATCCGGTCCGATCTTAAACTGGGAATGAACTCCGTATGCTTAGACTGGGGATGAACTCGTATGCCAAAGTCAACCCACAGAACGAGCATGCGGGCGCTCAGCCGACCAGAGAGGCAGGATGCGCAAGTCGAGGATCGAACGGATGTTAGGTGGGTTCAAGCATATCTTTATATTTCTGCCATGCCATGCCATGCCATGCCATTCTGCCAGCACATGCTCCGGCGATGGTTGCCCAGGCAAAACAAATGTGGCACCAGCACATGCCCGACCCCAGCATGTGCACCGTGGCTCAAAATCTTAGATTGGGAATGAGCTCCGTATGCTTAGATATGGAATGAACTCCGTATGCCTAAGCCAACCCACGAAATGAGCGTGCAGGCGCTCAACATGCCGGAGAGGCAGAATGCGCAAGCTGGGGATCGACCCGGTCTGCCCCTGCGTGCTGTCGATCCTGCTACCACAGCCCTCGGTCTGGTCTGATCTTAGACTGGGAATGAACTCCGTATGCATAAGTCAACCCACGAAATGAGCGTGCGGGCGCTGAGCCGGCCGAAGAGGCATAATGCAAAAGCCGAGGATCGACCCGGTCCCCCCTTGCGCGCTACCGATCCCGCTGCCACAACCCTCAGTCCGGCTGGGGCTTAGACAATGGAATGAGCTCCCTATGCCTAAGCCAACCCATGAAACGGATGTGCGGGGACTCAGTCAGTCGAAGAGGCAGAATGCATAAGCCAGGGATCAGCTCGATCCCCCCTGAGTGTTATCGATCCTACTGTTGTAACCCTCGATCCGGTCCGATCTTAGACTGGGAATGAACTCCGTATGCTTAGACTGGGGATGAACTCCGTATGCCTAATTCAACCCACGAAATGAACGTGCGGGCGCTAAACTGGTCGGAGAGGCATAATGAGCAAGCCGGGGATCAGCTCGATCCCCCTTTGTGTACCATCGATCTCACTGCCAGACATGCTACCACAACCCTTGGTCTGGTTGGGGCTTAGACGTGGAATGAACTCCGTATGCCTAAGCCAACCCATGAAAAGAGCGTACGGGCGCTCAGCTGGCCGGAGAGGCAGAATGCGCAGTTGGGGATCGGCTCGATCCCCCTACGTGCTATCGATCCTGTTGTCGCAACCCTCGATCCGGTCCCATCCTAGACTGGGAATGAACTTCGTATGCTTAGACTGGTGATGAACTTCGTATGCCTAAGTCAACCCACAAAACGAGCGTGTGGGTGCTCAGCCAACTAGAGAGGCCAACCGAAGACGCATAATACACAATCGGGGATGAACCTGGTCTCCCTCTGCGTGCTATCGATCCCGTTACCGGTCCTGCTGTCATAACCCTCAATCTGGCTGGGGATTAGACATGGAACGTACTCCGTATACCTAAGCCAACCCACGAAAAGAGCGTGCGGGCGCTTACCGGCCGGAGAGGTAGAATGCGCAAGTCGGGGACTGGCTCGGTCCCCTTTACGTACTATCGATCCTACTACCGTAACCCTAGATCCGATCTGATCTTAGACTAGGAATGAACTCTGTATGCTTAGACTGGGGATGAACTTCGTATGCCTAAGTCAACCCACGAAACGAGCGTGTGGGCGCTCAGCCGACTAGAGAGGCAGGATGTGCAAGCTAGGGATCGAACAGATGGTAGGTGGGTTCAAGCACATCTTCATATTTCTATCATGCCAATGCCATTTTTATGGCTTGTAAATTCATACAATGGTCCCCTAAGGCTTCATGTGAAGTTTCGTGGCAAGACGACCCCTTTTTTATTTCTCATGATTTACAAAACTTTTTGCGGTTCGGGATTTTTTTAAATTTTTTTAGAAAGAGTTTTGTCCCCAAAATTGGTGGAGGTGATCCCTGTATTTTTTTTGGCATGCACAAAAAAATTCAGCTAAAAACTCGAAGTGGAGAAGATTTTGTGACCGTTTGAAAAAAGTGTCCTATTTCAAACACTTTAATGGCTACTAGCAGCAAACCTATAAAATCTCAAATGCTCTTTAAGGGGGTGTGAGTTCTGGAGGTTTGATGAGGGATAGGGGGCCAATATAAGGGCCAAGTACCAGCACCCATCGCACATCACGTGCGCACACCCCTGGCCCCCCAATAGCCGAAACCTCCAATGCCGCCGGTTAGGCTCTCCGGCGATGCTCCGACGATGCTTCGACGATGGTGCCCCACGCAAAAAAAATGCGGCACCAGCACATGCTCGTGCCCAGCATGTAAATCATGGCTCAAAATCTTAGATTGGGAATGAGCTTCGTATGCTTAGACATGGAATGAACTCCATATGCCTAAGCCAACCGATGAAACGAACATACGAGCGCTCAGCTGACCGGAGAGGCAGAATGCGCAAGCTGGGGATCGACCCGATCCCTCCTATGTGCTGCTGATCCTATTGCTGTAACCTTCAGCCCGGTCTGATCTTAGACTGGGAATGAACTCCGTATGCATAAGTTAAGACATGAAACAAGCGTGTGGGCGCTGAGCCAGCCGAAGAGGCATAATGCGCAAGCCGAGGATCGACACGGTCCCCCTCTATGTGCTGCCGATCCTGTTGCCACAACCCTCGGTCCGGTTGGGGCTTAGACACGAAATGAGCTCCCTATGCCTAAGCCAACCCATGAAACGGGCGTACGGGCACTCAGCCGACCGGAGACGTAGAATACGCAAGCTGGGGATCTGTCCGGGACCCCCTGTGTGCTGTCGATCCTGCTGTCGCAACCCTCGATCTGGTTTGATCTTAGACGAGGAATGAACTCTGTATGCCTAGACTGGGGATGAACTCCGTATGCCTAAGGCAACCCACGAAACAAGCGTACGGGCACTCAGCCGCTTAGAGGTATAATGCGCAAGCCGGGGATCAGCCCGGTCCCCTCCGCATGCTGCCGATCCCACTGTCGGTCTTGCTGCCATAACCCTCGGTCCGGCTGGGGCTTAGACGTGGAATGTACTCTGCATGCCTAAGCCAACCCACGAAATGAGCGTGCGGGCGCTCAGCCTGTCGGAGAGGTAAAATACGCAAGCCGGGGATCGACCCGATCCCCCCTGCGTGTTGCCGATCCTACTGTCGCAACCCTCGATTTGGTCTGATCTTAGACTAGGAATGAACTCCATATGCTTAGACTGGGGATGAACTCTGTATACTTAAGTCAACTCACGAAATGAGCGTGCAGGCGCTCAGCTAACCCGAGAGGCAGGATGCGCAAGCCGAGTATCAAACGGGTGATAGGTGGGCTCAAGTACATGTTCATATTTCTGCCATGCCAATGCCATTTTTTTGGCTTGTAAATTCATACATTCGTCCCCTAAGCCTTCATATGAAGTTTCGTGGCAAGACGACCCGTTTTCTATTTTTCATGATTTTCAAAACTTTTTGGGGTTCGGGATTTTTTTAAATTTTTTTAGAAAGAGTTTTGTCCCCAAATTTGGTAGAGGTGATCCTTGTATTTTTTTTGGCATGCACAAAAAAATTCAGCTAAAAACTCGTAGTGGAGAAGATTTTGTGACCGTTTGAAAAAAGTGTCCCCATTTCAGACACTTTAATGGCTACTGGCAGCAAACCTATAAAATCTCAAATGCTCCTTAAGGGGGTGTGAGTTCTCAAGGTTTGATGAGGGATAGGGGGCCAATATAAGGGCCAAGTACCAGCACCCATCGCACATCATGTGCGCACACCCCCTGGCTCCCCCAATCGCTAGAACCCCTAATGCCGTCGGTTAGGCTCCCCAGCGATGCTCCGATTATGCTTCGACGATGGTGCCCCTAGCAAAAAAAATGCGGCACCAGCACATGCCCGAGCCCAGCATGTAAACTGTGGCTCAAAATCTTACATTGGGAATGAGCTCCGTATGCTTAGACATGTAATGAACTCCGTATGCCTAAGCCAACCCATGAAACGAGCGTGCGGGCGCTCAGCCGACCGGAGAGGCAGAATTCACAAGCCGGGGATCAACCCGGTCCCCCCTGCATGTTGTTGATCCTGTTGCTGCAACCTTCGGTCCAGTCTGATCTTAGACTGGGAATGAACTCCGTATGCGTAAGTCAACCCATGAAACAAGCGTGCGGGTGCTGGGCCAGTCGAAGAGGCATAATGCACAAGCCGAAGATCGGCTTGGTCCCCCTCTGCGTTCTGTCGGTCCCACTGCCACAACCTTCGTCCGATTGGGGCTTAGACATGGAATGAGCTCCCTATGCCTAAGCCAACCCACGAAATGGGCGTGCGGGTGCTCAGCCGACCAGAGAGGCAGAATGCGCAAGCCGGGGATCGATCCGGTCCCCCCTGCGTGCTATCGATCCTACTGTCGTAACCCTCGATCCAATCCAATCTTAGACTGGGAATGAACTCCGTATGCTTAGACTGGGGATGAACTCCGTATGCCTAAGTCAACCCACGAAACGAGCGTGCGGGCACTCAACCGGCCGAGAGGCATAATGCGTAAGCCAGGGATCAGCCCGATCCCCCTCCGCGTACTGCTACCGATCCCGCTGTTGGTCTTACTGCCACAACCCTCTATTCGGCTGGGGCTTAGACATGGAATGTACTCTGTATGCCTAAGCCAACCCACGAAACGAGTGTGCGGGCGCTCAGCCTGTCGGAGAGGCAGAATGCGCAAGCTGGGGATCGACCCGGTCCCCCCTGCGTGCTGTCGATCCTACTACCTCAACCCTCGATCCAATCTGATCTTAGACTGGGAATGAACTTCGTATGCTTAGACTGGGGATGAACTCCGCATGTTTAAGTCAACCCACGAAACGAACATGCAGGCGCTCAGCCGACCAGAGAGGCAGGATGCGCAAGTCGAGGATCGAAGGGGTGGTAGGTGGGTTCAAGCACATCTTCATATTTCTACCATGCCAATGCCATTTTTTTGGCTTGTAAATTCATACAATGCTCCCCTAAGCCTTCATGTGAAGTTTCGTGGCAAGACGACCCGTTTTCTATTTTTCACAATTTTCAAAACTTTTTGCCGTTCGAGATTTTTTTTAATTTTTTTAGAAAGAGTTTTGTCTGTAAATTTGGTAGAGGTGATCCTTGTAATTTTTTTGGCATGCATAAAAAAATTCAGCTAAAAAATCACAGTGGAGAAGATTTTGTGACCGTTTGAAAAAAGTGTGTCCATTTCAGACACTTTAATGGCTACTGGCAGCAAACCTATAAAATCTTAAATGCTCTTTAAGGGGGTGTGAGTTCTCGAGGTTTGATGAGGGATAGGGGGCCAATATAAGGGCCAAGTACTGACACCCATCGAACATCATTTGCGCGTACCCCCTGGCCCCCCCAATCGCCGGAACCCCCAATGTCGTTGGTTAGGCTCTTCGACGATGCTCCGGTGATGGTGCCCCGAGCGAAAAAAATGCGACACCAGTACATGCTCGAGCCCAGCATGTGCACTGTGGCTCAAATTCTTAGATTGGGAATGAGGTCTGTATGCTTAGACGTGGAATGAACTCCGTATGCCTAAGCTAACCCACGAAACGAGCGTGCGGGCGCTTAGCCGATCGGAGAGGCAAAATGCGTAAGCCAGGGATCGACTCGGTCCCCCCTACATTTTGTCGATCCTGCTACCGCAACCCTTGGTCTGATCCGATCCAATCTTAGACTGGGAATGAATTCCGTATGCATAAATCAACCCACGAAATGAGCGTGCGGGCACTGAGCCGATCGAAGAGGCATAATGCCCAAGCCAAGGCCGACCCGGTCCCCCTCTACGTGCTGCCAGTCCCACTGCCACAACCCTCGGTCCGGCTGGGGATTAGACATGGAATGAGCTCCCTATGCCTAAGCCAACCCACGAAATGAGCGTGTGGGCACTCAGCCAGTTGGAGAGGCAAAATACGCAAGCCGGGGATCGGCTTGGTCCCCCCTGCGTGCTACCGATCCTACTGTCACAACCCTCGATCTGGTCTGATCTTAGACTAGGAATGAACTCCGTACACTTAGACTGGGGATGAACTACGTATGCCTAAATCAACCCACGAAACGAGCATGCGGGCGCTCAGCAGGCCAGAGAGGCCAGTCGGAGAGGCATAATGTGCAAGCAAGGGATTACCCCGATCCCCCTCTGTGTGCTGCCGATCCAGCTGCCGGTCTTGCTGCCACAACCCTCGGTCCAGCTGGGGCTTAGACATGGAATGTTCTCTGTATGCCTTAGCCAATCTGAGAGGCAAAATGCGCAAGCTGGGGATCGGCTCGGTCCCCCCTGCGTGTTGTCGATCCTGCTACCGCAACCCTCGATCCAATCCGATCTTAGACTGGGAATGAACTCTGTATGCTTAGACTGGGGATGAACAACGTATGCCTAAGTCAACCCACGGAACGAGCGTGCAGGCGTTCAGTCGGTCGGAGAGGCATAATGCGCAAGAGGAGGATCAGCCCAGTCCCTCTCTGCGTGCTGTCAGTCCACTACCACAACCCTCGGTTCGGCTGGGGCTTAGACATGGAATGAGCTCCCTATGCCTAAGACAACCCACGAAACAGGTGTGCAGGCGCTCAGCCGGCCGGAGAGGCAGAATACATAAGCGAGGATCGACTCGGTCCCCTTTGTGTGTTGTCGATCCTGCTATCGCAACCCTCGGTCCAGTCTGATCTTGGAGTAGGAATGAACTCTGTATGCCTAAGTCAACCCATGAAACGAGCATGCAGGCGTTTAGCTGGCCGGAGAGGTCGGATGGAGAGGCATAATGTGCAAGCCGGGGATCAGCCCGGTCCCCTTCTACGTGCTGTCGATCCCGCTATTGGTCCTGATGCCATAACCCTCGGTCTAACTGGGGCTTAGACATGGAATGTACTTTGTATGCCTAAGCCAACCCATGAAACGAGCGTGCGGGCACTCAGCCTGCCGGAGAGGTAGAATGCGTAAGCTAGGGATCGAATCGGTCCCCTCTACGTGCTGTCGATCCTACTGCCGCAACCCTTGATTCGGTCTGATCTTAGTCTAGGAATGAACTCCGTATGCTTAGACTGGGGATGAACTACGTATGCCTAAGTCAACCCATGAAATGAGCATGTAGGCGCTCAGCCGGCTGAAGAGGCATAATGCGCAAGCTCGAGATCAGCCCGATCCCCCTCTGCGTGCTGTCGATCCCGCTATCGGTCCGGCTGCCACAACCCTCGATCCGACTGGGGCTTAGACGTGGAATGTACTCTGTATGCCTAAGCCAACCCATGAAACGAGCGTGCGGATGCTCAGTCGACCGGAGAGGCAGAATGCACAAGCCGGGGATCGACCTGATACCCCCTGCATGCTGTCGATCTTGCTGTCGCAACCCTAGATCCGATCTGATCTTAGACTGGGAATAAACTCCGTTTGCTTAGACTAGGGATGGACTCTGTATGCCTAAGTCAACCCACGAAATGAGCATGCGGGTGCTCAGCTGACCAGAGAGGCAGGATGCGCAAGCTGGGGATTGAACGGATGGTAGGTGGGTTCAAGCACATCTTCATATTTCTGCCATGCCAATGCCATTTTTATGGCTTGTAAATTCATAAAATGGTCCCCTAAGCCTTCATGTGATGTTTCGTGGCAAGACCACCCATTTTTTATTTTTCACGATTTTCAAAACTTTTTGTGATTCAGGATTTGTTTAAATTTTTTTAGATAGAGTTTTGTCCCCAAATTTGGTAGAGGTGATCCTTATATTTTTGTTGGCATGCACAAAAAAATTCAACTAAAAAATCAAAGTGGAGAAGATTTTGTGACCGTTTGAAAAAAGTGTCCCCATTTCAGACACTTTAATGGCTACTGACAGCAAACCTATAAAATCTCAAATGCTCTTTAAGGGGGTGTGAGTTCTCGAGGTTTGATGAGGGATAGGGGGCCAATATAAGGGCCAAGTACCAGCACCCATCGCACATCATGTGCGCACAGCTCCCGGCCCCCCAATCGTCGAAACCCCCAATGCCTCCGGTTAGGCTCTCCGACGATGCACCGACGATGGTGCCCCAGGCGAAAAAAATGCGACACCAACACATCCCCGAGCCCAGCATGTGCACCGTGGTCAAAATCTTAGATTGGGAATGAGCTCCGTATGCCTAGACATGGAATGAACTCCATATGCCTAAGCCAACCCATGAAATGAGCATGTGGGCACTCAGTCGACCGGAAAGGCAGAATGCGCAAGTCGAGGATCGACCCAGTCCCCCCCTACGTGTTGTTTATCCTACTGCTGCAACTCTCTCTCTGGTTCGATCTTAGACTGGGAATGAACTCTGTATGCATAAGTCAACCCATGAAATGAGCGTGCGGGAATTGAGCTAGTCGAAGAGGCATACTGTGCAAGTCAAGGATCAGCCCGGTCCCCCTCTGCGTGCTGCCGATCCCGCTGCCACAACCATCAGTCTGCCTAGGGCTTAGACATGGAATGAGCTCCCTATGGCTAAGCCAACCAACAAAATAGGCGTGCGGGCGCTCAGCCGGCCGGAGAGGTAGAATGCGCAAGCCAGGGATCAGCTTGGTCCCCCCATGCGTACTGCCGATCCTACCACCGCAACCCTCGGTCCGGTTCGATCTTAGACTGGGAATGAACTCCGTATGCTTACACTGGGGATGAACTTCGTATGCCTAAGTCAACCCACGAAACGAGCGTGCGGGCGCTCAGCCAGCCGGAGAGGCCGGTTGGAGAGGCGTAATCCGTAAGACGGGGATCAGTCCGGCCCCCCTATACGTGCTGTCGATCCCGCTGCCGATCCTACTGCCACAAGCCTCGGTCCGGTTGGGGATTATATGAGGAATGTACTCAGTATGCCTAAGCCAACCCACGAAACGAACGTGCGGGCGCTCAGCAGGCCGGAGAGGTAGGATGCGCAAGCCGGAGATCAAACGGGTGGTAGGTGGGTTCAAGCACTTCTTCATATTTCTGCCTTGCCAAATGCCATTTTTATGGCTTGTAAATTCATACAATGGTCCCCTAAGCCTTCATGTGAAGTTTCGTGGCAAGACGACCCGTGTTCTATTTTTCACAATTTTCAAAACGTTTTACCGTTCGAGATTATTTTAAATTTTTTTAGAAAGAGTTTTGTCCCCAAATTTGGTAGAGGTGATCCTTTTATTTTTTTTGGCATGAACAAAAAAATTCAGCTAAAAACTTGAAGTGGAGAAGATTTTGTGACCGTTTGAAAAAAGTGTCCCCATTTCAGACACTTTAATGGCTACTGGCAGCAAACCTATAAAATCTCAAATGCTCTTTAAGGGGGTGTGAGTTCTTGAGGTTTGATGAGGGATAGGGGGCCAATATAAAGTCCAAGTACCAGTACCCATTGCACATCATGTGCACACACCCCTTGGCCCCCCCAATCGTCGGAACCTCAAATGTCGCCGGTTACGCTCTCCGACGATGGTGCCGTGGCTCAAAATTTTAGATTGGGAATGACCTCCGTATGCCTAAGCCAACCTACAAAACGAGCGTGCGGGCGTTTAGCCGACCGTAGAGGCAGAATGTGCAAGCTGTGGATCGACCCAGTCCCCCTTGCGTTCTGTTGATCCTACAGCTGCAACCCTCGGTACGATCCAATCTTAGACTGGGAATGAACTCTGTATGCATAAGTCAACCCACAAAACGAGCGTGCGGGCGCTGAGCCAGTCGAAGCGACATAATGCCCAAGCCAGGGATCGGTCCAGTCCCCCTCTGTGTGCTGCCGGTCCCGTTGCAACAACCCTCTATCTGGCTAGGGCTTAGACATGGAATGAGCTCCCTATGCCTAAGCCAACCCACGAAATGAGAGTGCGGGCGCTAAGCCGGTCGTAGAGGCAGAATGCACAAGCCGGGGATCGGCCTGGTCCCCCCTGCATGCTGTCAATCTTGCTACCACAACCTTCGGTCCGATCTGATCTTAGATCAGGAATGAAATCCATATGCTTAGACTGGGGATGAACTCCGTATGCCTAAGTCAACCCATGAAACGAGCGTACGGGTGCTCAGTCGACCGGAGAGGCATAATGCGTAAGCCAAGGATCAGCCCGATCCCCCTCTGTGTGCTGTCGATCCTGCTGTCGGTCCTGCTGCCACAACCCTCGGTCTGGCTGAGTTTTAGATGTGGAATGTACTCAGCCTGCCTAAGCCAACCCACGAAACGAGCGTGCGGGCGCTCAACCGACCGGAGAGGCAGGATGCGCAAGCTGGGGATTGAACGGGTGGTAGGTGGGTTCAAGCACATCTTCATATTTCTGCCGTGCCAATGCCATTTTTATGGCTTGTAAATTCATACAATGAACCCCTAAGCCCTCATGTGAAATTTCATGGCAAGACGACCCGTGTTCTATTTTTCACAATTTTTGAAACTTTTTGCCGTTCGGGATTATTTTAAATTTTTTTAGAAAGAGTTTTGTCCCCAAATTTGGTGGAGGTGATCCTTTTATTTTTTTTTGGCACGCACAACAAAATTCAGCTAAAAACTCGAAGTGGAGAAGATTTTGTGACCGTTTGAAAAAAGTGTCCCCATTTCAGACATTTTAATGGCTACTGGCAGCAAACCTATAAAATCTCAAATGCTCTTTAAGGGGGTGTGAGTTCTCAAAATTTGATGAGGGATAGGGGGCCAGTATAAGGTCCAAGTACCATCACCCATCGCACATCATGTGCACACAACCCCCGGCCCCCCCAATCGTCGGAACCTCCAATGTCGCCGGTTATGCTCTCCGGCGATGGTGCCCCGGGCGAAAAAAATGCGGCACCAGCACATGCCCGAGCCCAGCATGTGCGCCGTGGCTCAAAATTTTAGTTTGGGAATGAGCTCCGTATGGTTAGACATGGAATGACTCCGTATGCCTAGGCCAACCCACGAAACGAGCATGCGGGCGCTTAGCGACCGGAGAGGCAGAATGCGCAAGTCGCGGATTGACCTGGTCCCCCCTGCGTTTTGTTGATCCTACTACCGCAACCCTTGGTCCGATCCGATCTTAGACTAGGAATTAACTCCGTATGCATAAGTCAACCCATGAAACGAGCGTATGGGCGCTGAGCCAGTCAAAGAGGCATAATGCGGAAGCCGGGGATCGATCCAGTCCCCCTCTGTGTGCTACCGGTCCCGCTGTAACAACCCTCTGTCCGGCTAGGGCTTAGACATGGAATGAGCTCCCTATGCCTAAGCCAACCCACAAAACGAGCGTGCGGGCGATAAGCCGATCGGAGAGGCAAAATGCACAAGCCAGGGATCGGCCTGGTCCCCCCTGCATGCTGTCAATCCTGCTGCCACAACCTTCGGTCCGATCTGATCTTAGACCGGGAATGAAATCCGTATGCTTAGACTGGGGATGCACTCCGTATGCCTAAGTCAACCCACGAAACGAGCGTGCGGGTGCTCAGTCGACCGGAGAGGCATAATCGTAAGCCAAGGATCAGCCCGATCCCCCTCTGTGTGCTGTCGATCCCGCTGTCGATCCTGCTACCACAACCCTCGGTCTGGTTGAGTTTTAGAAGTGGAATGTACTCCGTATGCCTAAGCCAACCCACGAAACGAGCGTGCGGGCGCTCAGCCGACCGGAGAGGCAGGATGCGCAAGCTGGGGATTGAACGGGTGGTAGGTGGGTTCAAGCACATCTTCATATTTCTGCCATGCCAATGCCATTTTTATGGCTTGTAAATTCATACAATGGTCCCCTAAAACTTCATGTGAAGTTTCATGGCAAGACGACCCATTTTCTATTTTTCACGATTTTTAAAACTTTTTACGGTTCAGGATTTTTTTTAAATTTTTTAGAAAGAGTTTTGTCCCCAAATTTATTAGAGGTGATCCTTTTATTTTTTTTGGCACGCATAAAAAAACTTCAGCTAAAAACTTGAAGTGAAGAAGATTTTGTGACCATTTGAAAAAAGTGTCCCCATTTCAGACACTTTAATGGCTACTGGCAGCAAACCTATAAAATCTCAAATGCTCTTTAAGGGGGTTTGAGTTCTTGAGGTTTGATGAGGGATAGGGGGCCAATATAAGGGCCAAGTACCAGCACCCATCGTACATCAAGTGCGCACACCCCTCGGGCCCCCCAATCAACGGAACCCCCAATGCCACCGGTTAGGCTCTCTGGCGATGCTCCGGTGATGGTTCCCCGGGTGAAAAAATACGGCACCAGCACATGCTCGAGCCTAGCATGTGCACCGTGGCTCAAAATCTTATATTGGGAATGAGCTCTGTATGCTTAGACATGGAATTAACTCTATATGCCTAAGCCAACCCCCGAAACAAGCGTGCGGAGACTCAGCCGGTCGGAGAGGCAGAATATGCAAGTCAGGGATCGACCCGATCCCTCCCTCCATGCTGTCAATCCTGCTACCGCAACCCTCGGTTTGGTCTAATCTTAGACTTGGAATGAACTCCATATGCATAAGTTAACCCACGAAACGAGCATGCGGGCGTTGAGCCTGCCGAAGAGGCATAATGTGCAAGCCGGGGATCGATTCGGTCCCGTTCTGAGTGCTGTCGGTCCCACTGCCACAACCTTGGTCCGGCTGGGGCTTAGACATGGAATGAGCTCCCTATGCCTAAGCCAACCCACAAAATGGGCGTGCGAGCGCTCAGCAGACTGGAGAGGCAGAATACGCAAGGCGGAGATCGACCCGGTCCCCTCTGCATGCTGCCGATCCTGCTGTCGCAACCCTTGATCTGGTCCGATCTTAGACTAGGAATGAACTCCGTATGCTTAGACTGGGGATGAACTTCGTATGCCTAAGTTAACCCATGAAACGAGCGTGCAGGCGCTCAGTCGGTTGGAGAGGCATAATGCGTAATCCGGGGATCAGCCTGATCCCCCTTTGCGTGCTACTAATCCCGCTGCCGGTCCTGTTACCACACCCTTGGTCCGGCTAGGGCTTAGACTTGGAATGTACTCCGTATGCCTAAGCCAACCAACGAAACGATCGTGCGGGCACTCAACCAGCCGGAGAGGCAAAATACGTTCAGTCCGATCCCCTCTGCGTGCTGCCAATCCTGCTGTCGCAACTCGCGATCCGGTCCGATCTTAGACTGGGAATGAACTCCGTATGCTTAGACTTGGGATGAACTCCGTATGCCTAAGTCAACCCACGAAATGATCGTGCAGGAGCTCAGCCGGTCGGAGAGGCATAATGCTCAAGCTGAGGATCAGCTCGGTCCACCTCTACGTGCTGTCGATCCCACTTCTAGTGCTACTGCCACAACCCTCGATCTGGCTGGGGCTTAGATGTAGAATCTACTCCGTATGCCTAAGCTAACCCACGAAACGAGCGTGCGGGCACTTAGCCAGCCAGAGAGGCAGAATGCGCAAGCCGGGGATCGACCCGGTGCCCCCTGCGTGCTGCCAATCTTGCTACCGCAACCCTCGATCCGGTCCGATCTTAGACTGGGAATGAATTCCGTATGCTTAGACTGGGGATGAACTCCGTATGCCTAAGTCAACCCACGAAACGAGCGTGCGGGCGCTCAGTCGACTAGAGAGGCAGGATGCGCAAGCCGGGGATCGAACGGGTGGTAGGTGGGTTTAAGCACATCTTCATATTCCTACCATGCCAATGCCATTTTTATGGCTTGTAAATTCATATAATGGTCCCCTAAGCCTTCATGAGAAGTTCGTGGCAAGACGACACGTTTTCTATTTTTCTTGATTTTTGGAACTTTTTGCGGTTCGGGATTTTTTTAAATTTTTTTAGAAAGAGTTTGTCCCCAAATTTGGTAGAGGTGATCCTTGTATTTTTGTTGGCATGCATAAAAAAATTCAGCTAAAAACTTGAAGTGGATAATATTTTGTGATCGTTTGAAGAAAGTGTCCCCATTTCAGACACTTTAAAGGCTACTGGTAGCAAAATTATAAAATTTCAAATGCTCTTTCAGGGGGTGTGAGTTCTCGAGGTTTGATGAGGGATAGGGGGCCAATATAAGGGCCAAGTACCAGCACCCATCACACATTTTGTGCGCACACCCCTCGGCCCCCAAATTGTCGAAACCCCCAATGCCGCCAGGTAGGCTCTCCGGCGTTGCTCCGGTGATGGTGCCCCGGGCGAAAAAAATGTGGCACCAGCACATGCCTGGACCAGCATGTGCACCGTGGCTCAAAATCTTAGATTGGGAATGAGCTCCATATGCTTAGACATGGAATGAACTCTGTATGCCTAAGCTAACGCACGAAATGAGTGTGCGGGCGCTCAGTCGACTGGAGAGGCAGAATGCACAAGTCGGGGATCGACCCAGTCTCCCCTGTGTGCTGTCGATCCTGCTATCGCAACCCTCAGTCTGGTTTGATCTTAGACTGGGAATGAACTCTGTATGCATAAGTCAACCCATGAAACGAGCGTACGGGCGCTGAGCCGACCGAAGAGGCATAATGCGCAAGCTGGGAATCGACCCGATCCCCCTCTGCCTGCTACCGATCCCATTACCACAACCCTCGGTCTGATTGGGGCTTACACATGGAATGAGCTCCCAATGCCTAAGCCAACCCACGAAATGGGCGTACGGGCGCTCAGCCGGTCGGAGAGGTAGAATGCGTAAGCCAGGGATCGGTCTGGGCCCCCCTGCGTACTGTCGATCTTACTGCTGCAACCTTTGGTCTGGTCTGATCTTAGGCTGGGAATGAACTCCGTATGCTTAGACTGGGGATGAACTCCGTATGCCTAAGTCAACCCATGAAATGAGCGTGCGGGCGCTTAGGTCGGAGAGGCATAATGCACAAGCCGGGGATAGGCCCAGTCCCCTTCTGCATGCTGTCGATCCCGCTGCCGATCCTGTTGCCACAACCCTCGATCCGACTGGGGCTTAGATGTGGAATGTACTCCTATGCCTAAGACAACCCACGAAACGATCGTGCGGGCGTTCAGCCAGCCAGAGAGGCAAAATGCGCATGCCGGGGATCGACCCGGTCCCCCTATCGTGCTGTCGATCCTGCTGGCGCAACCATCGGTCCGGTCTGATTTTAAACTGGGGATGAACTCCGTATGCTTAGACTGGGGATGAACTCCGTATGCCTAAGTCAACCCACGAAATGAGCGTGCGGGCATTCAGCCGACCAGAGAGGCAGGATGCGTAAGCTGAGGATCGAACGGGTGGTAGGTGGGTTCAAGCACATCTTCATATTTTTGCCATTCCAATGCCATTTTTATCGCTTGTAAATTCATACAATGGTCCCTAAGCCTTCATGTGAAGTTTCGTGGCAAGATGACCCGTTTTCTATTTTTCATGATTTTTGAAACTTTTTACGGTTCGAGATTTTTTAAATTTTTTTAGACAGAGTTTTGTCCCCAAATTTGGTAGAGGTGATCCTTGTATTTTTGTTGGCATGCACAAAAAAATTCAGCTAAAAACTTGAAGTGGTGAAGATTTTGTGATCGTTTGAAAAAAGTGTCCCCAATTTAGACATCTTGTACGCACACCCCCAGTACGAACGTACGGGTGCTCAACCGACCAGAGAGGTAGGATGTGCAACCCGGGGATCGAACGAGTGGTAGGTGGGTTCAAGCACATCTTCATATTTCTGCCATGCCAATGCTATTTTTATGGCTTATAAATTCATACAATGGCCCCCTAACCCTTCATGTGAAGTTTCGTGGCATGACAACCCGTTTTCTATTTTTCACAATTTTTGAAATTTTTTGTGGTTCGAGATTTTTTTAAATTTTTTAGAAAGAGTTTTGTCCCCAAATTTGGTAGAGGTGATCCTTGTATTTTTGTTGGCATGCACAAAAACATTCAGCTAAAAACTCAATGTGGAGAAGATTTTGTGACCGTTTGAAAATAGTGTCCCCATTTCAGACACTTTAATGGCTACTGGCAGCAAACCTATAAAATCTCAAATGCTCTTTAAGGGGGTGTGAGTTCTTGAGGTTTGATGAGGGATAAGGGGCCAATATAAGGGCCAAGTACCAGCACCCATCGTACATCATGTGCGCACACCCCCCGACCCCCCCAATGATCGGAATCCCCAATGTCGTCGGTTAGGCTCTCCGACGATGCTCCGATGATGGTGCCCCGGGTGGAAAAAATGTGGTACTAGCACATGCCCAAGCCCATCATGTGCACCGTGGCTCAAAATCTTAGATTGGGAATGAGCTCCGTATGCTTAGACATGGAATGAACTCCGTATGCCTAAGCTAACCCATGAAACGAGCGTGCGGGCGCTCAGCCGGTCGGAGAGGCAGAATGAGCAAGCCGGGGATCGACCCAGTCCCCCCTACGTGCTACCGATCCTACTGCCACAACCCTCGGTCCGGTCTGATCTTAGAATGGGAATGAACTCCGTATGCATAAGTCAACCCATTAAACGAGCGTGCGGGCACTGAGCTGGCTGAAGAGGCATAATGTGCAAGCCAGGGATTGGCCCGGTCCCCCTCTGTGTGCTGCCGGTCCTACTGCCACAACCCTCAAACCGACTGGGGCTTAAACATGGAATGAGCTCCCTATGCCTAAGCCAACCCACGAAATGGGTGTACGGGCGCTTAGCCGATCGGAGAGGCAGAATGTGCAAGCTGGGGATCGGCCCGGTCCCCCCTACGTCCTGTCGATCTTGCTACTGCAACCCTTGATCTAGTTCGATCTTAGACTGGGAATGAACTTCGTATGCTTAGACTAGGGATGAACTCCTTATGCCTAAGTCAACCCATGAAACGAGCGTGCAGGCGCTCAACCGACCGGAGAGACATAATGCGTAAGTCGGGGATCAGCCTGGTCCCCCTCTGCATGTTGTCAATCTTGCTGCCAGTCCTGATGCCACAACCCTCGATCCGGCTGGGGCTTAGACGTGGAATGTACTCCGTATGCCTAAGCCAACCCACGAAATGAGAGTGCAGGCGCTTAGTCGATCGGAGAGGCAGAGAACGCAAGCCAGGGATCAGCTCGGTCCCCCTTACATTTTGTCGATCCTGCTGTCACAACCCTCGATCCAGTCTGATCTTAGACTGGGAATGAACTCCGTAAGCTTTGACTGGGGATGAACTATGTATGCCTAAGTCAACTCACGAAACGAGTGTACGGGTGCTCAACCGATCGGAGAGGCATAATACGTAAGTCGAGGATCAGCTCGGTCTCCCTCTGCATGCTGTCGATCCCACTGCCGGTCCCGCTGACACAACCCTCGGTCCGACTGGGGCTTAGACATGGAATGTACTGCGTATGCCTAAGCCAACCCATGAAACGAGCGTGCGGGCGCTCAGCCGACCGAAGAGGCAGAATGCGCAAGTCGAGGATCGGTTCGGCCCCCCTGTGTGCTATCGATCTTACTGCTGTAACCCTCGATCTGGTCCGATCTTAGACTGGGAATGAACTTCCGTATGCTTAGACTGGGGATGAACTCCGTATCCTAAGTCAACCCATGAAACGAGCATGCGGGCGCTCAGTCGACCAGAGAGGTAGGATGCGTAAGCCGGGGATGGAAGGGGTGGTAGGTGGGTTCAAGCACATCTTCATATTTTTATGGTTCCAATGCCATTTTTATGGCTTGTAAACTCATACAATGGTCCCCTAAGCCTTCAGGTGAAGTTTTATGGCAAGACGACCCATTTTCTATTTTTCATGATTTTTGAAACTTTTTGTGGTTTGGGATTTTTTTAAAATTTTTTTAGAAAGATTTTTTTTCCCCAAATTTGGTAGAGGTGATCCTTGTACTTTTTTTTGGCATGCACAAAAAAATTCAGGTAAAAACTCAAAGTGCAGAAGATTTTGTGACCGTTTGAAAAAAGTGTCCCAATTTCAGACACTTTAATGGCTACTGGCAGCAAACCTATAAAATCTCAAATGCTCTTTAAGGGCTGTGAGTTCACAATGTTTGATGAGGGATAGGGGGCCAATATAAGGGCCAAGTACCAGCACCCATCGCACATCTTGTGCGCACACCCCCCGGCCCCCCAATCACTGGAACCCCCAATGCCACCGGTTAGGCTTTCCGGCGATGCTCCGACGATGGTGCCCCGGGTGAAAAAAATGCGGCACCAGCACATGCTCGAGCCCAGCATGTGCACCATGGCTCAAAATCTTAGATTGGGAATGAGCTCCGTATGCTTAGACATGGAATGAACTCCGTATGCCTAAGCCAACCCACGAAACGAGCGTACGGGGGCTCAGCCGACCGGAGAGGCAGAATGCGCAAGCCGAGGATCGACCCGGTCCCCCCTATGTGCTGTCGATCCTGCTGTCACAACCCTCGATCAGGTCTGATCTTAGATTAGGAATCAAGTCCATATGCATAAGTCAACCCACGAAATGAGCATGTGAGCGCTAAGCTGGCCGAAGAGGCATAATGCACAAGCCGGGGATCGGCCCAGTCCCCCTCTGCGTGCTGCTGGTCCCGCTGCCATAACTCTCAATCTGACTGGGGCTTAGACATGGAATGAGCTCCCTATGCCTAAGCCAACTCACGAAACGGGCGTGTGGGGCACTCAACCGGTCGGAGAGGCAGAATGCGCAAGTCGAGGATCGACCTGGTCCCCCCTACGTGCTGCCGATGCTGCTGCAGCAACCTCAATCGGTCGGAGAGGTCGGTCGAAGAGGCATAATGTGCAAGCCGAAGATCAGCCCGGTCCTCTTCCACGTGCTGCCGATCTCGCTGTCGGTCCTACCGTCACAACCCTTGATCCGACTGGGGCTTAGACGGGGAATGTACTCCGTATGCCTAAGCTAACCAATGAAACGTACGTGCAGGCACTCAGCCGATCGGAGAGGCAGAATACGTAAGCCGAGGATCGGCCTGATCCCCTCAGCGTGCTGCCGATCCTGCTGTCGTAACTCTCGATCCGACCCGATCTTAGACTGGGAGTAAACTTCGTATGCTTAGACTGGGGATGAACTCCGTATGCCTAAGTCAACCCACGAAATGAGCGTACGGGCACTCAGCCGACCAGAGAGGCAGAATGCGCAACCTGGGGATCAAACGGATGGTAGGTGGGTTCAAGCACATCTTCATATTTCTGCCATGCCAATGCCATATTTAT
Source organism: Durio zibethinus (assembly GCF_002303985.1). The sequence goes on along the minus strand of NW_019167826.1, from coordinate 26,643,331 downwards.
GGCTTGTAAATTCATACAATGATCCCCTAAGCCTTCATGTGAAGTTTCGTGGCAAGACGACCCGTTTTCTATTTTTCATGATTTTGGAAACTTTTTGGGGTTCCGGATTTTTTTAAATTTTTTTAGAAAGAGTTTTGTCCCCAAAATTGGTAGAGGTGATCCTTGTATTTTTGTTGGCATGCATAAAAAAATTCAGCTAAAAACTCGAAGTGGAGAAGATTTTTTGACCGTTTGAAAAAAGTGTCCCCATTTCTGACACTTTAATGGCTATTGGCAGCAAACCTATAAAATCTCAAATGCTCTTTAAGGGGGTGTGAGTTCCTGAGGTTTGATGAGGGATAGGGGGTCAATATAAAGGCCAAGGACCAGCACCCATCACACATCATGTGCGCACACCCCCCGGCACTAGCACATGGAATGAACTCCGTATGCCTAAGCCAACCCACGAAACAAGCGTGCGGGTGCTCAGACGATCGGAGAGGTAGAATGTGCAAGCCGAGGATCGACCCAGTCCCCCCCTGAGTGCTGTCGATCCTGCTGCCACAACCCTTGGTCTGGTCTAATCTTAGAGTAGGAATGAACTCCGTATGCATAAGTCAACCCACGAAACAAGCGTGCGGGCGCTGAGCCAGCCGAAGAGGCATAATGTGCAAGTTAAGGATCAACCCAATCCCCCTCTGCGTGCTGTCAGTCCCGTTGCCACAACCGTCGATCCGACTAGGGCTTAGAGATGGCATGAGCTTCCTATGCCTAAGCAACCCACGAAACGAGCGTGTTGGCGTTCAGCCGACCAGAGAGGCAGAATGTGCAAGCCCCTGCGTGCTGTCGATCCTACTGCCGCAACCCTCGGTCCGATCTGATCTTAGACTGTGAATGAACTCCGTATGCTTAGACTGGGGATGAACACCATATGCCTATGTTAACCCACGAAATGAGCGTGCGGGCACTCAGCCAGTCGGAGAGGCCGAACGGAGAGGCATAATGCGTAAGCCAAGGATCAACCCGATCCCCCTCTGTGTGCTACAGATCTCACTACCAGTCCTGCTACCATAACCCTCGATCCGACTGGGGCTTATACGTGGAATGTACTCTGTATGCCTAAGCCAACCCACGAAACGAGCGTGTGGGTGCTTAGCCGACCGGAAAGGCAGAATGTGCAAGTTGGGGATCGGCTCGATCCCCCCTGCGTGCTACCAATCTTACTGTCGCAACCCTCGATCCGATCCGATCTTAGACTGGGAATGAACTCCGTATGCTTAGACTGGGGATGAACTCTGTATGCCTAAGTCAACCCACGAAACGAGCGTGCGGGCGCTCAGCTAACCGGAGAGGCCAACCGGCCAAGGCATAATGCGTAAGTCGGGGATGCTGCCGATCCCGTTCTACGTGCTGCCGATCATGCTATCGGTCTTGCTGCCATAAGCCTCGGTCTGGTTGGGCTTAGACATGGAATGCACTCCATATGCCTAAGCCAACCCACGAAACAAGCGCGCGAGCGCTCAGTCAGTCGGAGTGGCAGAATGAGCAAGCTAGGGATCTGTCCAGTCCCCCCTACGTGCTGCCGATCCTGCTGTCACAACCCTCGATCTGGTCCAATCATAGACTGGGAATGAACTCCGCATGCTTACACTGGGGATGAACTCCGTATGCCTAAATCAACCCATGAAACGAGCGTGCAGGCGCTCAGTCGAACAGAGAGGCAAGATGCACAAGCCGGGGATCGAACGGGTGGTAGGTGGGTTCAAGCACATCTTCATATTTATCCCATGCCAATGCCATTTTTATGGCTTGTAAATTCATACAATGGTCCCCTAAGCCTTAATATGAAGTTTCGTGGCAAGACGACCCGTTTTCTATTTTTCATAATTTTTGAAACTTTTTGCGGTTCGGGATTTTTTAAAATTTTTTTGGAAAGAGTTTTGTCCCCAAATTTAGTAGAAGTGATCCTTGTATTTTTGTTGGCATGCACAAAAAAATTCAGCTAAAAAACTCAAAGGGAGAAGATTTTGTTACCGTTTGAAAAAAGTGTCCCCATTTCAGACACTTTAATGGCTGCTGCCAGCAAACCTATAAAATCTCAAATGCTCTTTAAGGGGGTGTGACTTCTCAAGGTTTGATGAGGGATAGGGGGCAAATATAAGGGCCAAGTACCAGTACCCATTGCACATCATGTGCTCACACCCCCCAGCCCCCCGAATCGTCGGAACCCCCAATGCCACCGGTTAGGCTCTCCGACGATGCTCCAACAATGGTAACCCGGGTGAAACAAATACGGCACAAGCACATCCTGAGCCCAGCATGTGCACCGTGGATCAAAATCTTAGATTGGGAATGGGCTCCGTATGCTTAGACATAAAATGAACTCCGTATGCCTAACCCAACCCATAAAACGAGCATGCGGGTGCTCAGCCGGTCGGAGAGGCAGAATACGCAAGCCAGGGATCGACCTGGTCCCCCCCCTGCATGCCGTCTATCCTGCTGCCACAACCCTCGGTCCGATCCAATCTTAGACTGGGAATGAACCCGTATGGATAAGTCAACCCACGAAACGAGCGTGCGGGCGCTGAACCGGCCGAAGAGGCATAATACGCAAGCCAGGGATCGGCTCGGTCCCCCTCTACGTGCTGCCGGTCCCGGTGACACAACCCTCAGTTCGACTGGGGCTTAGACATGGAATGAGCTCCCTATACCTAAGCCAACCCACGAAAGGGGCATGCGGGCACTCAGTCGACCAGAGAGGCAGAATGCGTAAGCCGAGGATCAGCCCGGTTCCCCCTGTGTGCTACCGATCCTACTGTCGCAACCCTCGATCTGGTCTGATCTTAGATTGGGAATGAACTCTGTATGCTTAGACTGGGGATGAACTCCGTATGCCTGAGTCAACCCATGAAACGAGCGTGCGGGCGTTCAGCCGGCCGGAGAGGCATAATACGTAAGCCGAGGATCAGCCAGGTCCCCCTCTGCATGCTGTCGATCCCGCTGCTGGTCCTGCTGCCAGAACCCTCGATCTGGCTGGGGCTTAGACATGGAATGTACTCCGTATGCCTAAGCCAACCCACGAAATGAGCGTGTGCGCGCTCAGCCCGCCGGAGAGGCAAAATGCGCAAGCTGGGGATCGACCCGATCCTTCCTGTGTTTTGTCGAACCTACTACCGTAACCCTCGATCCGGTCCGATCTTAGACTAGAAATGAACTCCGTATGCTTAGACTGGAGATGAACTCCGTATGCTTGAGTCAACACACGAAACGAGTGTGCGAGCACTCAGTCGACCGGAGAGGCCAGTTGGAGAGGCATAATGCGTAACCCGGGGACCAGCCGAGTCCCCTTCTGCGTGCTGTCGATCCTGCTGCTGGTCCTACTACCACAACCCTCGATCCAGCTGGGGCTTAGACTTGAAATGTACTCCGTATGCCTAAGCCAACCCACGAAATGAGCGTGCGGGCGCTCAGTCGATCGGAGAGGCAGAATGGCTACTGGCAGCAAACCTATAAAATCTCAAATGCTCTTTAAGGGGGTGTGAGTTCTCAAGGTTTGATGAGGAATAGGGGGCCAATATAAGGGCCAAGTACCAGCACCCATCACACATCATGTGCGCACACCCCCCGGCCCCCCAATCATCGAAACCCCCAATGCTGCTAGTTAGTTTCTCCGGTGATGCTCCAACGATGGTGCCCCGGGCGAAAAAAATAGGGCACCAGCACTTGCCTAAGCCCAGCATGTGCATCGTGGCTCAAAATCTTAGATTAGGAATGAGCTCCGTATGCTTAGACATGGAATGAACTCCGTATGCCTAAGCCAACCCACGAAATGAGTGTGCGGGCACTCAGCCGGTCAGAGAGGCAAAATGTGCAAGCCGAGGATCGACTTGATCCCCTCTGTGTGCTATAGATCCTGCTGCTGCAACCCTCGGTCTGGTCTGATCTTAGACTGGGAATGAACTCCGTCTGCATAAGTCAACCCACGGAACGAGCGTGCGGGCACTGAGCCGACCGAAGAGGCATAATGCGCAAGCCGGGGATCGACCTGATCCCCCTCTACGTGTTGTCGGTCCCACTGCCACAACCCTCGATCCGGCTGGGGCTTAGACATGAAATGAGCTCCCTATGCCTAAGCCAACCCATGAAACGGGCGTGCGGGTGCTCAATCGGCCGGAGAGGCAGAATGCGTGTCGATCCTGCTGTCGCAACCCTCAATTCGGTCCGATCTTAGACTGGGAATGAACTCTGTATGCTTAGACTGGGGATGAACTCCGTATACCTAAGTCAACCTACAAAACGAGAGTGTGGGCGCTCAACCGGTCGGAGAGGCCGACCGGAGAGGCATAATGCGTAATCCGGGGATCAGTTCAGTCCCCCTCTACGTGCTGCCAATCCTGCTGTCGGTCCTGCTGCCACAACCCTCGGTCTGACTGGGGCTTAGATGTGTAATGTACTCCGTATGCCTAAGCCAACCCACGAAATGAGCGTACGGGTGCTCAATCCTCCGGAGAGGCAGAATGCACAAGTCGGGGATCGACTCGATCCCCCCTACGTGCTGCCAATCCTACTATCGGAACCCTCGATTCGATTCGATCTTAGACTAGGAATGAACTTCGTATGCTTAGACTAGGCATGAACTCCGTATGCCTAAGTCAACCCACAAAATGAGCGTGCGGGCACTCAGCCGACCGGAAAGGCAGGTCGGAGAGGCATAATGCGTAAGCCAGCGATTAGCCCAATCCCCCTCTGCGTGCTGTCGATCTCGCTGTCGGTCTGCTACCACAACCCTCGGTCCGACTGGGGCTGAGACGTGGAATGTACTCCGTATGCCTAAGCCAACCCATGAACCGAGCGTGCGGGAGCTCAGCCACCCAGAGAGGTAGAATGTGCAAGCCAGGGATCGGCTCAGTCCCCCCTGCATGCTGTCGATCCTGCTGCCGCAACCCTCGATCCGATCCGATCTTAGACTGGGAATGAACTCCGTATGCTTAGACTGGGGATGAACTTTGTATGCCTAAGTCAAACCCACGAACGAGCGTGCGGGCGTTCAGCCGACCAGAGAAGGCAGATGCAACAAGCTGGGGAATCGAACGGGTGGTAGGTTTGGGTTCAAGCACATCTCATATTCTGCCGTGCCAATGCCATTTTTATGGCTTGTAATTCATACAACGGTCCCCTAAGCTCATGGTGAAGCTTATGGCAACAACGACCCGTTTTCTATTTTTCATGATTTTTGAAACTTTTTACGGTTCGGGATTTTTTTAAATTTTTTTATAAAGAGTTTTGTCCCCAAATTTGGTAGAGGTGATCCTTGTATTTTTGTTGGCATGTACAAAAAAAATTCAGCTAAAACCTCGAAGTGGAGAAGATTTTGTGACCGTTTGAAAAAAGTGTCCACATTTCAGACACTTTAATGGCTACTGGTAGCAAACCTATAAAATCTCAAATGCACTTTAAGGGGGTGTGAGTTCTCGAGGTTTGATGATGGATAGGGGGCCAATATAAGGGCCAAGTACCAGCACCCATCGCACATCATGTGCGCACACCCCCGGGCCCCCAATCGTCGGAACTCCTAATGCAACCGGTTAGGCTATCCGACGATGCTCTCGCGATGCTCCGACGATGGTACCCTGGGCAAAAAAAATGCGACAGCAGCACATTCCCGAGCCCAGCTTGTGCACTGTGGCTCAAAATCTTAGACTGAGAATGAGCTCCGTATGCTTAGACATGGAATGAACTTCATATGCCTAAGCCAACCCATGAAACGAGCGTGCGGGCACTCAGCCGGTTGGAGAGGCAGAATGCACAAACCGAGGATTGACCCGATCCCCTCCTGCGCGCTGTCAATTCTACCACCGTAACCCTCGATCTGGTCTGATCTTAGACTGAGAATGAACTCCGTATGCATAAGTCAACCCATAAAATGAGTGTGCGGGCGTTGAGCCGACCGAAGAGACATAACGCATAAGCCGAGGATCGGCCCGGTCCCCTTCTGCGTGTTGCCAATCCCGCTGCCACAACCCTTGGTCCAACTGGGGCTTAAACATGGATTGAGCTCCCTATGCCTAAGCCAACCCACGAAATGGGTGTGCGGTCGTACAGTCGGTCGGAGAGGCAGAATGCGTAAGCCGGGGATCAACCCGGTCCCCACTGCGTGCTATCGATCCCGCTGTCGTAATCCTTGGTCTGATCTGATCTTAGACTGAGAATGAACTCCGTATGCTTAGACTGGGGATGAACTCTGTATGCCTAAGTCAACCCATGAAACGAGCGTGCAGGCACTCAGCCGGCCGGAGAGACATAATGTGCAAGTCGGGGATCAGCCTGATCACCCTTTACGTGCTGCTGATCCCGCTGCCGGTCCTGCTGCCACAACCTTCGGTCTGACTGGGGCTTAGACATGGAATGTACCCCGTATTCCTAACCCAATCCATGAAATGAACGTGCGGGCGCTCAACCGGCCAGAGAGGCAGAATGCGTAAGTCGAGGATTGACCCAGTTCCCCCTGTGTGCTATCGATCCTACTACCGCAACCCTCGATCCAGTCTAATCTTCGACTGGGAATGATCTCCGTATGCTTAGACTGGGGATGAACTCTGTATGCCTAAGTCAACCCACGAAATGAACGTGCGGGCGTTCAGCCGACCAGGGAGGCAGAATGCGTAAGTCGGGGATCGAACGGGTGGCAGGTGGGTTCAAGCACATCTTCATATTTCTGTCATGCCAATGCCATTTTTATGGCTTGTAAATTCATACAATGGTCCCCTAAGCCTTCATGTGAAGTTTCATGGCAAGACGACCCGTTTTCTATTTTTCATGATTTTCAAAACTTTTTACGGTTTAAGATTTTTTTAAATTTTTTTACAAAGTGTTTTATCCCCAAATTTGGTAGAGATGATCCTTGTATTTTGTTGGCATGCACAAAAAAATTCAACTAAAAACTCAAAGTGGGGAAGATTTTGTAATCGTTCGAAAAAAGTGTCCCCATTTCAGTCACATTAATGGCTACTGGCAGCAAACCTATAAAATCTCAAATGTTCTTGAAGGGGGTGTGAGTTCTTGAGGTTTGATGAGGGATAGGGGGCCAATATAAGGGCCAAGTACCAGCTCCCATCACACATCATGTGAGCACACCCCCCGGCCCCCTCAATCGTCGGAACCTCCAATGCCGCCGGTTAGGCTCTCAAGTGATGCTCCGACGATGCTCCGACGATGGTGCCACAGGCAAAAAAAATACGACACCAGTATATACCCGAGCCCAGCATGTGCACCATGGCTCAAAATTTTAGACTGGGAATGAGCTCCGTATGCTTAGACATGGAATGAACTCCGTATGCCTAAGCCAACCCACGAAATGAGAGTACGGCCGCTCAACCGACCAGAGAGGCAGAATGCGCAAGTCGGGGATCGACCCGCTCTCTCCCTGCGTGTTGTCAATCCTGCTCCTGCAACGCTCGGTCTGGTCTGATCTTAGATTGGGAATGAACTCCGTATGCATAAGTTAACCCACGAAACGAGCGTGCGGGCACTGAGCCGGCCAAAGCGACATAATGCGTAAGCCGGGGATCGACCCGGTCCCCCTCTGCCACAACCCTTGGTCCAGTTGGGGCTTAGACTTGGAATGAGCTCCCTATGCCTAAGCCAACCCACGAAACGGGCGTGCGGGCACTCAGCCGGTCGGAGAGGCTAAATGCGCAAGTCAGGGATTGGCCTGGTCCCCCCTGCATGCTACCCATCCTGCTGTCACAGCCCTCGGTCCGGTTCGATCTTAGACTGGGAATGAACTCCATATGCTTACACTGGGGATGAACTTCGTATGCCTAAGTCAACACATGAAACGAGCGTGCGGGTGCTCAGCCGGCCGGGGAAGTTGGCCGAAAAGGCATTATGTGCAAGCTAGGGATCAGCTCGGTCCCCCTCTACGTGCTGTAGATCCCGCTACCGGTCCTGCTGCCATAACCTTCGATCCAGCTGGGGCTAGGACATGGAATGTACTCCGTATGCCTAAGCCAACCCACAAAACGGGCGTGCGGGCGCTCAGCCAGCCAGAGAGGCAGAATACGCAAGTTGGGGATCGAGCTGATCCCCCCTACGTGCTATCGATCTTGCTGACGCAACCCTCGGTCTGGTCCGATCTTAGACTGGAATGAACTTCGTATGCATAAGTCCACCCACGAAACGAGCGTGCGGGTGCTAAGCTGACCGAATAGGCATAATGCGCAAGTCGAGGATCAGCCCCATCCCCTCTGTGTGCTATCGGTCCTGCTGCCACAACCCTCGGTCCGGATGGGGCTTAGACATGGAATGAGCTCCCTATGCCTAAGCCAACCCACGAAACGGGCATGCGGGCGCTCAACCGACAGAAGAGGCAGAATGCGCAAGCCAGGGATCGGCTTGATCCCCTCTGCGTGCTGCCAATCCTGCTGTCGCAACCCTCAGTCCAGTCCGATCTTAGATTGAGAATGAACTCCGTATGCTTAGACTGGGGATGAACTCCGTATGCCTAAGTCAACCCACGAAACGAGTGTGCAGGCACTCAGTCGATCGAAGAGGCTGGCCAGAGAGGCATAATGCACAAGTCGAGGATCAGCACGGTCCCCCTCTGAGTGTTGTCGATCCCGCTGCCGATCCTGCTGCCACAACCCTCGGTCGGCTGGGGTTTAGACATGGAATGTACTTCGTATGCCTAAGCCAACCCACAAAATGAACGTGAGGGCGCTCAGCTGGCCGAAGAGGTAGAATGCGCAAGTCGAGGATCGGCTTGGTCCCCCCTGCGTGCAGCCGATCCTACTGTCGCAACCCTCGATCCGGTCTGATCTTAGACTGGGAATGAACTTCGTATGGTTAGACTAGGGATGAACTCCGTATGCTTAGACTGGGGATGAACTCCGTATGCTTAGACTGGGGATGAACTCCGTATGCCTAAGTTAACCCATAAAATGAGCGTACGATTGTTCAACCGACCAGAGAGGTAGGATGCGTACGCCGGGGATCGAACGGGTGGTAAGTGGGTTCAAGCACATCTTCATATTTCTGCCATGACAATGCCATTTTTATGGCTTGTAAATTCATACAATGGTCCCCTAAGCCTTCACGTGAAGTTTCGTGGCAAGACGACCCGTTTTCTATTTTTCATGATTTTTGAAACTTTTACGGTTCGGAATTTTTTTCAATTTTTTTAGAAAGAGTTTTGTCCCCAAATTTGGTAGAGGTGATCCTTGTATTTCTGTTGGCATGCATAAAAACATTCAGCTAAAAACTCGAAATGGAGAAGATTTTGTGACTGTTTGAAAAAAATGTCCCCATTTTAGACATTTTAATGGCTACTGGCAGCAAACCTATAAAATCTCAAATGCTCTTTAAGGGGGTGTGAGTCCTTGATGTTTGATGAGGGATAGGGGGCCAATATAAGGGCCAAGATCCAGCACCCATCGCACATCATGTGTGCACACCCCCCGGCGCCCCCAATCATCGGAACCCCCAATGCCGCCGGTTAGGCTCTTTAGCGATGCTCCGACGATGGTGCCCCGGACGAAAAAAATACGGCACCAGTACATGCTCGAGCCCAGCATGTGCATCGTGGCTCAAAATCTTAGACTGGGAATGAGCTCCGTATGCTTAGACATGGAATGAACTCCGTATGCCTAAACCAACCCACGAAACGAGCATGCGGGCACTCAGCCGACCGGAGAGACAGAATCTGCAAGTCGGAGATCGACCTGGTCCCCCCTGCGTGCTGTCGATCCTGCTGTCCTAACCCTCGGTGCGGTTCGATCTTAGACTGAGAATGAACTCCGTATGCATAAGTCAACCCAAGAAATGAGCATGCGGGCGTTGAGCCGACCGAAGAGGCATAATGCGCAAGCCGAGGATTGACCCGGTCCCCCTCTGCGTGCTGCCGGTCCTGCTGCCACAATCCTCGGTCCGGCTGGGGCTTAGACATGGAATGAGCTCCCTATGCATAAGCCAACCCATGAAACGGGCATGCGGCCGCTCAGTCGATCGGAGAGGCAGAATGCGTAAGCTGGGGATCGGCCCGATCCCTCCTACGTGCTGTCGATCCTGCTACCGCAACCTTCGATCCGGTCCGATCTTAGACTGGGAATGAACTCCGTATGCTTAGACTGGGGATGAACTCCGTATGCCTAAGTCAACCCATGAAATGAGCATACGGGCACTCAACCGACCGGAAAAGTCAGCCGGAGAGGCATAATGTGCAAGCCGAGGATCAGCCCGATCCCCACTGCGCTGTCGATCCTACTTTCGATCCTGCTGCTACAACCCTCGGTCCGACTGGGGCTTAGACATGTAATGTACTCTGTATCCCTAAGTTAACCCACGAAACGAGTGTGTGGATGCTCAGTTGACCGGAGAGGCAGAATGCATAAGTCGGGGATCGACCCGATCCCTCATACGTGCTGTTGATCCTGCTACCACAACCCTCGACCTGGTCTGATTTAGACTGGGAATGAACTCCTTATGCTTTGACTGGGGATAAACTCCGTATGCCTAAGTCAACCCATGAAACGAGCATGCGGGTGCTCAGCCGACCAGAGAGGCAGGATGCGCAAGCCGAGGATCGAACGGGTGGTAGGTGAGTTCAAGCACATCTTCATATTTATGTCATGCCAATGCCATTTTTATGGCTTGTAAATTCATGCAATGGTCCCCTAAGCCTTCATGTGAAGTTTCGTGGCAAGATGACCCGTTTTCTATTTTTCACGATTTTCAAAACTTTTTATGGTTCGAGATTTTTTTAAATTTTTTAGAAAGAGTTTTGTCCCCAAATTTGGTAGAGGTGATCCTTTTATTTTTTTTGGCATGCACAAAAAAATTCAGCTAAAAAACTCGAAGTGGAGAAGATTTTGTGACCGTTTGAAAAAAGTGTCCCAATTTCAAACACTTTAATGGCTACTGGCAGCAAACCTATAAAATCTCAAATGCTCTTTAAGGGGGTGTGAGTTCTCGAGGTTTGATGAGGGATAGGGGGCCAATATAAGGGCCAAGTACCAGCACCCATCGCACATCATGTGCGCACACCCCCCGGCCCCCTAATCTTCAGAACCCCCAATGTCGTCGGTTAGGCTTTCCGGCGATGGTCCGACGATGGTGCCCTGGGCAAAAAAAATATGGCACCAGCACATGCCCGAGCCCAACATGTGCATCATGGCTCAATATCTTAGACTGGGAATGAGCTCCGTATGCTTAGTCATGGAATGAACTCCGTATGCCTAAGCCAACCCACGAAACGAGCATGCGGGCGCTCAACCGACCGGAGAGGCAGAATGCGCAAGCCGGGGATCGACCCGATACCCCCCTGCATGCTGTCGATCCTGCTACCACACCCTCGGTCTTCTCCAATCTTAGACTGGGAATGAGCTTCGTATGCATAAGTCAACCCACGAAATCAGCGTGCGGGCGTTGAGCCGGTCTAAGAGGCATAATGCGCAAGCCAGGGATCGGCCCGGTCCCCCTCTGCATGCTGCTGCTCCCACTACCACAACCCTCAGTCCGGCTAGGGCTTAGACATGGAATGAGCTCCCTATGCCTAAGCCAACCCACGAAATGGGCATGCGGGCGCTCAACCGACCGGAGAGGCAGAATGCGCAAGCTGGGGATTGGCCCGATCCCCCCTGTGTGCTGTCGATCCTGCTGCCGCAACCCTCGATCCGGTCTGATCTTAGACTGGGAATGAACTTCGTATGCTTAGACTGGGGATGAACTCTGTATGCCTAAGTCAACACACAAAACGAGCATGCGGACGCTCAGCCGGCCGAAGAGGTTGGCCGGAGAGGCATAATGTGTAAGCTGGGGATCGCTCGATCCCCCTTCTGCGTGCTACCAATCCTGCTGCCGGTCCTACTACCACACAACCCTCAGTCCGACTGGGGCTTAACATGGAATGTACTCCGTATGCCTAAGCCAACCCACAAAACGAGAGTGCGAGCACTCAGTCAGCTGAGGAGGCAGCTGGGGATTGGCTCGGTCTCCCCTGCGTGCTACCGATGCTACTATCGTAACCCTCGATCCGATCTGATCTTAGACTAGGAATGAACTTCGTATGATTAGATTGGGGATGAACTCTGTATGCCTAATTCAACCCATGAAACGAGCGTACGGGCGCTCAGCCGACCACTTGAGACAGGTGTTCGAGGTGTTGTGGGCACACAAGCTATTTATCAAGAGGGAGAAGTGCTCATTCACCCAACAGGAGATCCCGTTCCTTGGCCACATAGTGGGAGGTGGCAGGATACGCATGGATGAAGGCAAGATACATGCCATCCTAGAGTGGCAACTGCCAGCCAAGGTCACTAAGTTGAGATCGTTCCTTAGGCTGGTCAACTACTACAGGCACTTCATCAAAGGTCACTCAGCAATAGCCACGCCATTGACTGACTTGCTCAAGAAAGGGAGAGCATGGCAGTGGAGCGCAGGGTGCCAGGAAACCTTTGACAGGTTGAAGCGGGCTGTGACCAAGGAGCCAGTCTTGGCCTTGCCAAACTATGCCAAGCCGTAAAGGTGCATACGGATGCATCAGGCTTTGCCAAAGGGGGCGTGTTTATGCAAGAGGGACGTCCAGTCACGTTCGAGAGCAGGAAGCTAAACGAGACTGAATGCAAGTACACAATCCAAGAGAAAGAGATGACTGCAGTGGTGCACTGTTTGCGCACTTGGCACCATTACCTGTTGGGGTCGAGGTTCATGGTGAGGACGGACAATGTGGCAACTAGCTACTTCCAAACACAGAAGAAGCTGTCCCCCAAGCAGGCGAGATGGTAAGATTTTCTTACGGAATTTGACTTTCAGATGGAGTACAAGTTGGGGCAGATGAACCTAGTGGTAGACGCCCTAAGCAGGAAGGCTAACCTTGCTGCCATTAGCCAACCAGAGGGGTCACTAGTGTCGCGCATCTAGGAGGGACTTACGCATGATCCTACAGCCAAAACTCTAATGGAGTACACCCAGCAAGGTAAGACTAGGCGGTTTTGGTTACAGGATGGCTTGCTGTACACCAGGGGTAGTAAACTGTTTGTGCCGTAGCACGGAAAGCTCCGCAAGGAAGTTTTGCAAGAGTGTCATGATTCAAGGTGGGTTGGACACCCAGAGTGAGTCGCACCTTGGCGCTGATCGAGGACCGGTACTACTGGCCGTACATGAGGGACGATGTGGAGGCCTATGTGGAGGCCTATGTGAAGACTTATCTTGTGTGCCAATAGGACAAGGTGGAGCTCAAGAAACCAGGTGGTCTCTTAGAGCCATTGCCAGTGCTAGAGCGACCATGGGAGAGTGTTTCTATGGACTTTATAGTCGGTCTACCCAAAGCAAAAGGGTTTGGAAGCATCATGGTAGTGGTGGATAGGTTTTTCAAGTATGGAATCTTCATTCCAGCAACCAAGGAGTGCCCAGCCGAGGAGGCAGCTTGATTGTTCTTGAAGAACATGGTTAAGTATTGGGGAGTGCCGAAGACCATTGTTAGTGATCGAGACGAGCATTTCAGGGGCAGGTTCTGGATTGAGTTGTTCAAGCTATTAGGGTTAGACTTGAACTTTTCCACCAGCATGCATCCACAGACCGATGGGCAAACAGAGCGAGTAAATGGACTATTGGAGGTCTACCTCAGGCACTATGTGAGTGCCACATAAAGGGACTGGCCAAAGCTGCTAGATATTGCGCAGTTTTCCTACAACTTGCAAAGGAGCGAGGCAACGAACCAAAGCCCATTTGAGGTTGTGACAGGGCAACAACCACTAACACCCGGTTCGATTGCTACAGGTTATACAGGGTTGAATCCAGCAGCATACAAGTTTGCCAAGGCATGGCAAGAGCAAATTGACTTGGCCAGAGTTTGTCTACACAAGGCGACCAAGAGGTCAAAAAAGTGGGCAGACCAGAAAAGGCGGGATGTACAGTTCCAGGTTGGAGACTTGGTGTTGGTGAAGCTGCATCCCATTGTGCACCATAGGGGGCTACACAAGGGCCTAGTCCAGAGGTATGAAGGGACCTTTTTGAGTAGTTAAGAGGGTAGGCAAGGTTGCCTACAAGCTGGATATGCCACCCAAGCTAGGGTACACCCAGTGTTCCATGTGAGCATGCTCAAGCCGTTCCATGAGGATGAGGGAGATCCAGGATGGGCAAAGTCAAAGCGTGCACCATTGAGAGCAAGGGCCTCATATGAGAAGGAGGTCCACAGCATCATGGCTGATCGGGAGGTGAGATGGAAGAATAATCAACCAAGACTTGAGTACTTGGTGCACTAGAAGGGACTTCTAGACAGTGAGGTGAGCTGGGAACCAGCAGATGACTTATGGTAGTTTGGGGACCAGATCAGGCAGTACCATGCAGAAGATGCAATGAGGGCGTTGCACAATCAGGTGGGGGAGAATGTCACGCCCTGGGCGGGCGCGCCAGGCACATCAAGCAGACCAGCAGGGGAGCTAGAGATTGAGGTCCGCAGACCAGGCGTGCTAGCAGGTATCAGTGCGGAAAGCCTAGCAAACAAGTTCAGAATGCCCGCCCAACTTGCAGGCCAGCCTGTGAGACCAAGGCCTGGCATACAAGCTTCATGCACCATATCCAAAAGGGCCCAAGGTGCTGGACACGTAAGGGAAGCTTCTGGAAGCAGGCAGGATCAGCTGGAGCATCTTGGCAGATTTGGTTGACCCTAAAAATCAGGAGTTAGCATCCTGATTGATTGTAATCTATATAATCCCATGATTTTAGCCTTTATTCTAGGGATATGCCATTAAGTTGTAGCTAGAGCCTCAACTATAAATAGAGGGCTGCTCCACCTTCATTTGTACACCATCAAACACTTATGTTTTAGTGAATACAAGAGCATTTCTAGAATTCTATCTTATTATCTTGTTTCTCTTTAACTTGCATAATTAGCCCTTCCCATTGTTCTAGTGCCCGAACGCTTGTGATTTAGGCTGACTTAGGCATAAAGGAGGAGATTCCAAGCCTAAGGCCACACGGTTTCTGAGTCTAAGGTCGGAGCTCGTGACACCTAGACTGGGGATGAACTCCGTATGCCTAAGTCAACCCACGAAACGAGCGTGCGGGCGCTCAGCCGACTAGAGAGGCAGAATGCGCGAGCCGGGAATCGAACGGGTGGTAGGTTGGTTCAAGCACATCTTCATATTGCTGCCATGCCAATTCCATTTTTATGGCTTGTAAATTCATACAATGGTCCCCTAAGCCTTCATGTGAAGTTTCGTGGCAAGACAATCCGTTTTCTATTTTTCATGATTTTCGAAACTTTTTAAGGTTTGGGATTTTTAAAATTTTTTTAGAAAGTGTTTTGTCCCCAAATTTGGTAGAGGTGATCCTTGTATTTTTGTTGGCATGCACAAAAAAATTCAGCTAAAAACTCGAAGTGGAGAAGATTTTGCGACCGTTTCAAAAAAGTGTCGCCATTTTAGACACTTTAATGGCTACTGGCAGCAAACCTATAAAATCTCAAATGCTCTTTAAGGGGGTGTGAGTTCTCGTGGTTTGATGAGGGATAGGGGGCCAATATAAGGGCCAAGTACCAGCACCCATCGCACATCATGTGCGCACACCCCCTGGCCCCCCAATCGTCGGAACCCCCAATGCTGTCGGTTAGGCTCTCCGGTGATGCTCTGACGATGTTCCGACGATGGTGCCCCGGGTAAAAAAAATGTGGCCCCAGCACATGCCTGAGCCCAGCATGTGCACCGTGGCTCCAAATCGTAGATTGGGAATGAGCTCCGTACGCTTAGACATGGAATGAACTCCGTATGCCTAAACCAACCCACGAAATGAGCGGGCAGGCTAAGCGCCTGCCGGAGAGGCAGAATGCACAAGCCGGAGATCGACCGCTCCCCCTTTACGTGCTGTCGATCCTGCTGTCGCAACCCTTGGTCTGATCCGATCTTACATTGGGAATGAAGTCTGTATCCATAAGTCAATCCATGAAATGAGCGTGCGGGCACTGAGCCGGCTGAATCGACCTAATGCACAAGCCGGGGATCGATCTGGTCCCCCTCTACGTGCTACCGATCCTGCTGCCACAACCCTCGGTCCGGTTGGGGCTTAGACATGGAATGAGCTCCCTATGCCTAAGCCAACCCATGAAACGGGCGTACGGGCGCTCAGTCGGCCGGAGAGGCTGAATCCGCAAGTCGGGGATCGGCCCAGTCCCCCCTGCGTGCTACCGATCCTGCTGCCGCAGCCCTCGATCCGGTTCGATCTTAGACTGGGAATGAACTCCTTATGCTTAGATCGGGGATGAACTCCGTATGCCTAAGTCAACCCATGAAACGAGCATGCGGGCACTCAGACAACCGGAGAGGTCAGTCGGAAAGGCATAATGTGCAAGCCGAGGATCAGCTCGATCCCCCTCTACATGTTGTCGATCCCGCTGTCGGTCCTGCTACCATAACCCTGGCTCCGACTGGGGCTTAGACATGGAATGTACTCCGTATGCCTAACCCAACCCACGAAACGAGCGTGCGGGCACTCAGCCGGGCAGAGAGGTAGAATGCGTAAGTCGGGGATCGACCCGGTCCCCCCTGTGTGCTGTCGATCCTGTTGATGCAACCCTCGATCTGGTTCGATCTTAGACTGGGAATAAACTCCGTATGCATAACTCAACCCGCGAAATGAGCGTGCGGCTGTTGAGCCGATCGAAGAGGCATAATACACAAGCCAAGGATCAGCCCGATCCCCCTCTGTGTGCTATCGGTCCCGCTGCCACAACCCTCGGTCCAGCTGGGGCTTAGACATGGAATGAGCTCCCTATGCCTAAGCCAACCCACGAAACGGGCGTTCGGGTGCTCAGCCGACCGGAGAGGCAGAATTCACAAGCTGGGGATCGACCCGATCCCCTCTGCGTGCTGCCAATCCTGCTGTCGCAACCCTCGGTCCACTACGATCTTAGACTGGGAATGAACTCCGTATGCTTAGACTGGGGATGAACTCTGTATGCCTAAGTCAACCCATGAAACGAGCATATGGATGCTCAGCCGACCGAAGAGGCCGACTGGAGAGGCATAATGCGCAAGCCGGGGATCAGCCCGGTTCCCCTCTGCGTGCTACCGATCTTGCTGCCAATCCTAATACCACAACCCTCGGTTCGGCTGGGGCTTAGACATGGAATGTACTCCGTATGCCTAAGTCAACCCATAAAATGAAAGTGCGGGTGCTCAGCCGGTCGGAGAGACAGAATGCGCAAGCTGAGGATCGATCCGGTCCCTCATGCGTACAGCCGATCCTGCTGCCACAACCCTCGATCCGGTCCGATCTTAGACTGGGAATGAACTCCGTATGCTTAGACTGCGGATGAACCCAGTATGCCTAAGTCAACCCACCAAACGAGCATACAGGTACTCAGCCGACCAGAGAGGTAGGATGCGTAAGCCGGGGATTGAACGGGTGGTAGGTGGGTTCAAGCACATCTTCATATTTATGCCATGCCAATGCCATTTTTATGGCTTGTAAATTCATACAATGGTCCCCTAAGCCTTCATGTTAAGTTTCGTGGCAAGACGATCCGTTTTCTATTTTTCACAATTTTCAAAACTTTTTACGATTCGGGATTTTTTTTAATTTTTTTAGAAAGAGTTTTGTCCCCAAATTTTGTAGAAGTGATCCTTGTATTTTTGTTGGCATGCACAAAAACATTCAGCTAAAAACTCGGAATGGAGAATATTTTGTGACCGTTTCAAAAAAGTGTCCCCATTTCAGACACTTTAAGGGCTACTGGCAGCAAACCTATAAAATCTCAAATACTCTTCAAGGGGGTGTGAGTTCTCGAGGTTTGATGAGGGATAGGGGGCCAATATAAGGGCCAAGTTCCAGCACCCATCGCACATCATGTGCGCACACCCCTGGCCCCCTCAATCGCCGGAACCCCCAATGTCGCCGATTAGGATCTCCGGTGATGCTGCGACGATGGTGCCCTGGGCAAAAAAAATGCGGCACCAGCACATGCCCGAGCCTAGCAAGTGCACCGTGGCTCAAAATCTTAAACTGGGAATGAGCTCCGTATGCTTAGACATGGAATGAACTCCATATGCCTAAGCCAACCCATGAAACGAGCATGCGGGCGCTCAACCGGTCGAAGAGGCAGAATGCACAAGCCGGGGATCGACCCGGTCCCCCCTGCGTGCTGTCGATCCTGCTACCACAACCCTCTGTCTGATCCGATCTTAGACTGGGAATGAACTCCGTATGCATAAGTCAACCCATGAAACGAGCGTGCGGGCATTGAGTCGACCGAAGAGGCATAATGCCTAAGCCAGGGATCAGCCCGGTCCCCCTCTGCATGCTGCCGGTCCTGCTGCCACAACCCTCGGTCCGACTGGGGCTTAGACATGGAATGAGCTCCCTATGCCTAAGCCAACCCATGAAATGGGCATGCGGCCGCTTAGCCGACCGGAGAGGTAGAATGCGTAAGCCGGGGATCGGCCCGGTCCCCCCTACGTGCTACCGATCCTACAGTCGCAACCCTCGGTCCGATCCGATCTTAGATTGGGAATGAACTTCGTATGCTTAGATTGGGGATGAACTCCGTATGCCTAAGTTAACCCACAAAACGAGCGTGCAGGCGCTTAACCGATCGGAGAGGCTGGCCGGAACGGTATAAGGCGTAAGTCGAGAATCAGCCCGGTCCCCCTCCGCATGCTGTTGATCCCGCTACCGGTCTTACTGCCACAACCCTCGATCCGACTGGGGCTTAGACATGGAATGTACTCCGTATGCCTAAGCTAACCCACAAAACGAGCATGTGGGTGTTCAGTCGATCGAAGAAGCAGAATGCACAAGCCGGGGATCGGCCCGATCCCCCACACATGTTGTCGATCCTGCTGTCGCAACCCTCGATTCGTTCCGATCTTAGACTGGGAATGAACTGCTTATGCTTAGACTGGGGATAAACTCCATATGCCTAAGTCAACCCACGAAATGAGCGTGCGGGCGCTCAGCCGACCAGAGAGGCAGGATGCACAAGTCGGGGATCGAACGGGTGTTAGGTGGGTTCAAGCACATCTTCATATTTCTGCCATGCCAATGCCATTTTTATGGCTTGTAAATTCATAAAATGGTCCCCTAAGCCTTCATGTGAAGTTTCGGGGCAAGATGACCCATTTTCTATTTTTCATGATTTTTGAAACTTTTTTACGGTTCGGGATTTTTTAAAATTTTTTTAAAAAGACTTTTGTCTCCAAATTTGGTAGAGGTGATCCTTGTATTTTTGTTGGCTTGTCTCCAAATTTGGTAGAGGTGATCCTTGTATTTTTGTTGGCATGCACAAAAAAATTAAGCTAAAAACTCGAAGTGGAGATGATTTGGTGACCGTTTGAAAAAAGTGTCCCCATTTTAGACACTTTAATGGCTACTGGCAGCAAACCTGTAAAATCTCAAATGCTTTTTAAGGGGGTGTGAGTTCTTGAAGTTTGTTGAGGGATAGGGAGCCAATATAAGGGCCAAGTACCAGCACCCATCGCACATCATGTGCGAACACCCCCCGACCCCCCCAATCGTCGGAACCCCCAATGCCATCGGTTAGCCTCTCCGGCGATGCTCTGACGATGGTCCGACGATGGTGCCCCGGGTGAAAAAAATGTGGCACCAGCACATGCCTGAGCCCAGCATGTGCACCGTGGCTCAAAATCTTAGACTGGGAATGAGCTTCGTATGCTTAGACATGGAATGAACTCCGTATGCCTAAGTCAACCCACAAAACGAGCGTGCGGGCGCACAGCCAGAGATCGACCCGGTCCCCCCTGCGTGCTGTCGGCCCCCTCTGTGTGCTGTCAGTCCCGCTGCTACAACCCTCAGTCTGGCGGGGGCTTAGACATGGAATGAGCTCCCTATGCCTAAGCTAACCCACGAAACGAGCGTGCGGGCGCTCAGCTGACCAGATAGGCAGGATGCGCAAGCCGGAGATCGAACGGGTGGTAGGTGGGTTCAAGCGCATCTTCATATTTTTGTCGTGCCAACACCATTTTTATGGCTTGGAATTCATACAATGATCCCCTAAGCCTTCATGTGAAGTTTCGTGGCAAGACAACTCGTTTTCTATTTTTCATGATTTTTAAAACTTTTTACAGTTCGAGATTTTTTAAAATTTTTTTAGAAAGAGTTTTGGCCCCAAATTTGGTAGAGGTGATCCTTGTATTGTTTTTTGGCATGCACAAAAAAATTCAGCTAACAACTCGAAGTGGAGAAGATTTTGTGACCGTTTGAAAAAAGTGTCCCCATTTCAAACACTTTAATGGCTACTGGCAGCAAACCTATAAAATCTCAAATGCTCTTTAAGGGGGTGTGAGTTCTTGAGGTTTGAAGAGGGATAAGGGGCCAATATAAGGGCCAAGTACCAGCACCCATCGCACATCATGTGCGCACACCCCTCGACCCCCCAATCGTCGGAACCCCCAATGCCGTCGGTTAGGCTCTTCGGCGATGCTCCGTATGCATAAGTCAACCCACGAAATGAGAGTGCGAGCGCTGGGCCGGCCGAAGAGGCATAATGCGCAAGTTGGGGATCGGCCCGGTCTCTCTCTACGTGCTGCCGGTCCCGCTGCCACAACCCTCGGTCCGACTGGGGCTTAGACACGGAATGAGCTCCCTATGCCTAAGCCAACCCACGAAACAGGCGTGCGGGCACTCAGCCGGCCAGAGGGGCAGAATGCGTAAGCTAGGGATTGGCCCGGTTCCACCTGTGCGCTGTCGATCCTGCGGTCGCAACTCTCGGTTCGATCCAATCCTAGACTGGGAATGAACTCCGTATGGTTAGACTAGGGATGAACTCTGTATGCCTAAGTAAACCCATGAAACGAGCGTGCGGGCGCTCAATCGGCTGGAGAGGCCAACCGGAGAGGCATATTGCGCAAGTCGAGGATCAACCCGATCCTCCTCTACGTGCTACCGATCCCGCTTAGACTAGGAATGAGCTCCCTATGCTTAGACATGGAATGAACTCCGTATGCCTAAGCCAACCCAGGAAACGAGCATACTGGTGCTCAGTCGGCCGAAGAGGTAGAATGCGCAAGCTGGGGTTCGACCCGATCCCCTACTGTGTGCTGTCGATCCTGCTACCGCAGCCTTCAGTCTAGTCGATCTTAGACTGGGAATGAACTCCATATGCATAAGTCAACCCATGAAACGAGCGTACGGGTGTTGAGCCTGCTGAAGAGGCATAATGCGCAAGTCGGGGATCGGCCCGATCCCCCTCTACGTGCTGTCGGTCCTGCTACCACAACCATCGGTCTGACTGGGCTTAGACATGGAATGAGCTCCCCATGCCTAAGCCAACCTACGAAATGGGTGTGCGGGCGCTCAGCTGGCCGGAGAGGCAGAATGCACAAGTCGGGGATCAGCTCGATCCCTCCTGTATGCTACCGATCCTACTGCCGCAACCCTTGGTCCGAATCCGATCATAGATTGGGAGTGAACTTCGTATGCTTACACTGGGGATGAACTTCATATGCCTAAGTCAACCCACAAAATGAGTGTGCGGGCACTCAGTCGATCGGAGAGGCCGATCGGAGAGGCATAATGCACAAGCCTGGGATTAGCACGGTCCCACTCTACGCGCTACCGATGTCGGTCCTACTACCACAACCCTCGATCCGACTACCACAACCATCGGTCCGGCTGGGGCTCAGACATGGAATGTACCACGTATGCCTAAGCCAACCCATGAAACGAGCGTACGGGCGCTCAATCAGCCGGAGAGGTAGAATGCGCAAGCTGGGGATCGGCCCGATCCCCCCTGCGTACTGCTGATCCTGCTGTCGCAACCCTCGATCCAGTCTGATCTTAGACTGGGAATGAACTTCGTATGCTTAGACTAGGGATGAACTCTGTATGCCTAAGTCAGCCTACGAAACAAGCGTACAGACGCTCAGTCGACCAAAGCGGCAGGATGCGCAAGTCGGGGATCGAACGAGTGGTAGGTGGGTTCAAGGACATCTTCATATTTCTGCCATGCCAATGCCATTTTTATGGCTTTTAAATTCATACAATGGTCCCCTAAGCCTTCATGTGAAGTTTCGTGGTAAGACGACCCGTTTTCTATTTTTCATGATTTTTGAAACTTTTTACGGTTCGGGATTTTTTTAAATTTTTTTAGAAAGAGTTTTGTCACCAAATTTGGTAGAGGTGATCCTTGTATTTTTGTTGCCATGCACAAAAAACTTCAGCTAAAAACTCGAAGTGGAGAAGATTTTGTGACCGTTTGAAAAAAGTGTCCCCATTTCAGACACTTTAATGGCTACTGGCAGCAAACCTATATAATCTCAAATGCTCTTTAAGGGGGTGTGAGTTCTCGAGGTTTGATGAGGGATAGGGGGCCAATATAAGGGCCAAGTACCAGCACCCATCTTACATCATGTGCGCACACCCCCCGGCCCCCCCAATCGCCAGAACCTCCAATGCCGTCGGTTAGGCTCTCCGGCGATGCTCCGGTGATGCTCCGACGAAGGTGCCC
>NW_019167826.1:26577524-26619896 GCF_002303985.1 Durio zibethinus | reverse complement strand
GCAGGCGCTCAACTCGACCGAGAGGCAGGATGCACAAGTCGGGGATCGAATGGGTGGTAGGTGGGTACAAGCACATCTTCATATTTCTGCCATGCCAATGCCATTTTTATGGCTTGTAAATTCATACAATGGTCCCCTAAGCCTTCACATGAAGTTTCGTGGCAAGACGACCCGTTTTCTATTTTTCATGATTTTCTAAACTTTTTACGGTTCTGGATTTTTTTAAATTTTTTTAGAAAAGGTTTTGTCCCCAAATTTGGTAGAGGTGATCCTTGAATTTTTTTTTGGCATACACAAAAAAATTCAGCTAAAAACTCGAAGTGGAGAGGATTTTGTGACCGTTTGAAAAAAGTGTCCCCATTTCAGACACTTTAATGGCTACTGGCAGCAAACCTATAAAATATCAAATGCTCTTTAAGGGGGTCTGAGTTCTCATGGTTTGATGAGGGATAGGTGGGGCCAATATAAGGGCCAAGTACCAGCACCCATCGCACATCATGTGCGCACACCCCCCGGCCCCTCCAATCGTCGGAACCCCCAATGTCGCTGGTTAGGCTCTCCAGCGATGCTCCGACGATGGTGCCCCGGGCAAAAAAAATACGGCTCCAGCACAAGCTCGAGCCTAGCATGTGCACCGTGGCTCAAAATCTTAGACTTGGAATGAGCTCCGTATGCTTAGACATGGAATGAACTCCGTATGCCTAAGCCAACCCACGAAGCGAGCGTGCGGGCGCTCAGCCCAGCCGGAGAGGCAGAATGCGCAAGCCAAAGATCGACCTGGTCCCTCCTGCATATTGTCGATCTTACTGCTGCAACCCTCGGTTTCATCCGATCTTAGACTGGGAATGAACTCCGTATGCATAAGTCAACCCACGAAACGATCGTGCGGGTACTAAGCCGACTGAAGAGGCATAATGTGCAAGTCGGGGATCGGCCCGATCCCCCTCTACGTGTTGCTAGTCCCGCTGGCACAACCCTCGGTCCGGTTGGGGCTTATAGATGGAATGAGCTCCCTATGCCTAAGCCAACCCACGAAACGGGCGTACGGGAGATCAACCGGCCTGAGAGGCAGAATACGCAAGTCGGGGATCAGCCCGGTCCCCCTGCGTACTGCCAATCCTACTGCCGCAACCCTCGATCCAGTCAGATCTTAGACTAGGAATGAACTCTATATGCTTAGACTGGGGATGAACTCCGTATGCCTAAGTCAACCCATGAAACGAGCGTACGGATGCTCAGCCGACTGGAGAGGCCGATCGGAGAGGCATAATGTGCAAGTCGGGGATTAGCCCGATCCCCCTGTGCGTGCTGTCGATCCCGCTGCCGGTCCTGTTGCCACAACCCTCAGTCCGGCTAGGGCTTAGATATGGAATGTACTCCGTATGCCTAAGCCAACCCATGAAACGAGCGTGCGGGCGCTCAGCCGGTCAGGGAGGCAAAATACGCAACTCGGGGATCGACCCGGTCCCCTCCGCGTGCTGTCGATGCTGCGCCGTAACCCTCGATCCGGTCTAATCTTAGACTGGGAATGAACTCCGTATGCTTAGACTGGGGATCAACTCCGTATGGCTTAGTCAACCCATGAAACGAGCGTGCGGGCACTCAGTCGACCAGAGAGGCAGGATGCGCAAGTCGGGTATCAAACGGGTGGTAGGTGGGTTCAAGCACATCTTCATATTTCTGCCATGCCAATGCCAATTTTATGGCTTGTAAATTCATACAATGGTCCTCTATGCCTTCATGTGAAGTTTTGTGGCAAGACGACTCGTTTTCTATTTTTCATGATTTTCGAAACTCTTTGCGATTCAAAATTTTTTTAAATTTTTTTAGAAAGAGTTTTGTCCCCAAATTTGGTAGAGGTGATCCTTGTAGTTTTGTTGGCATGCACAAAAAAATTCAGCTAAAAACTCGAAGTGGAGAAGATTTTGTGACCGTTTGAAAAAAGTGTCCCCATTTCAGACACTTTAATGGCTACTGGCAACAAACCTATAAAATCTCAAATGCTCTTTAAGGGGGTGTGAGTTCTCTAGGTTTGATGAGGGATAGGGGGCCAATATAAGGGCCAAGTACCAGCACCCATCGCACATCATGTGCGCACACCCCCCGGCCCCCCAATCGCCAGAACCCCCAATGCCGCCGGTTAGGCTCTCCGACGATGCTCCGACGACGGTGCCCCGGGCGAAAAGAATGTGGCACCAGCACATGACCGAGCCCAGCATGTGCACCGTGGCTCAAAATCTTAGACTGGGAATGAGCTCTGTATGCTTAGACTTGGAATGAATTCCATATGCCTAAGCCAACCCACGAAACGAGTGTGCGTGCGCTCAGCCGATCAGAGAGGTAAAATGCGCAAACCGGGGATCAACCCGGTCCCCCCTGCATGCTGTCGATTATGCTGCCACAACCCTCGGTCTGGTCTGATCTTAGACTGGGAATGAACTCCATATGCATAAGTCAACCCATGAAACGAGCGTGCGGGTGCTGAGCCGATCGAAGAGGCATAATGCATAAGCCAAGGATCGGCCCGGTCCCCTCTGCATGCAACCGGTCCCACTGCCACAACCCTCGATCTGGCTGGGGCTTAGACATGGAATGAGCTCCCTATGCCTAAGCCAACCCACGAAATGGGCGTGCGGGCACTTAGCCGGCCAGAGAGGCAGAATGTGTAAGTCGGGGATCAAGTCGATCCCCCCTGCGTGCTGTCGATCCTGCTGCCACAACCCTCGATCTGATCTGATCTTAGACTAGGAATGAAATCCTTATGCATAAGTCAACCCACGAAATGAGCGTGTAGGCGTTGAGCCGATCGAAGAGGCATAATGCGCAAGCCGGGGAGCAGCTTGGACCCCCTCTGCGTGCTGTCGGTCCCGCTACCACAACCCTCGGTCCGGCTGGGGCTTAGACATGGAATGAGCTCCCTATGCCTAAGCCAACCCACGAAACAGGCATGCGCAAGCCGGGGATCTGCCCGGTCCTCCTCCGCGTGCTGCCAGTCTCGCTTTTTATTTTTCATGATTTTTAAACTTTTTACGGTTCGGGATTTTTTTAAATTTTTTTAGAAAGATTTTTGTCCCCAAATTTGGTAGAGGTGATCCTTGTATTTTTGTTCGCATGCACAAAAAAATTCAGCTAAAAACTCGAAGTGGAGAAGCTTTTGTGACTGTTTGAAAAAAGCGTCCCCATTTTAGACACTTTAATGGCTACAGGCAGCAAACCTATAAAATCTCAAATGCTTTTTAAGGGGGTGTGAGTTCTCGAGGTTTGATGAGGGATAGGGGGCCAATATAAAGGCCAAGTACTAGCACCCATCACACATCATGTGTGCACACCCGCTGGCCCCCCAATCGCTAGAACCTCCAATGCAGTAGGTTAGGCTCTCCGGTGATGCTCCGACGATGCTCCGACGATGCTCCGACGATGGTGCCCTGGGCGAAAAAAATGCGATACCAACACATGCCCGAGCCCAGCATGTGCACCGTGGCTCAAAATCTTGTATTGGGAATGAGCTCCGTATGCTTAGACATGGAATGAACTCCGTATGCCTAAGCCAACCCATGAAACGAGCGTGCGGGCACTCAGCCGGCCGGAGAGGCAGAATGCGCAAGCCGGGGATCGACCCAGTCCCCCTTGCTTACTGTCGATCCTGCTACCACAACCCTCGGTTCGGTCTGATCTTAGACTAGGAATGAACTTCGTATGCATAAGTCAACCCATGAAACGAGAGTACGGGCACTAAATCGATCGAAGAGGCATAATGCGCAAGCTTGGGATCGGCTCGGTCCACCTCTGCGTGCTACCGGTCCGCTGCCACAACCCTCGGTCCGGCTGGGGCTTAGACATGGAATGAGCTCCCTATGCCTAAGCCAACCCACGAAACGGGCGTGCGTAAGCCGAGGATCAACCTGATCCCCCTCTGCATGCTACCGATCCCGCTGTCGGTCTTGCTACCACAACCTTTGGTCCGGCTGGGGCTTAGACATGGAATGAGCTCCATATGCCCTCAGCCAACCCACGAAACGGGCATCCAGGCGCTCCGTCGGCTGGAGAGGCAGAATGTGCAAGCCGGGGATCGGCTCTGTCCCCCCTGCGTGCTGTCGATCCTGCGCCGTAACCCTCTGTCCAGTTCGATCTTAGATTGGGAATGAAGTCCGTATGCTTAGACTGGGGATGAACTCCATATGCCTAAGTCAACCCACGAAACGAGTGTGCGGGCGCTCAGCCGGTCGGAGAGGCTGGCCGGAGAGGCATAATGTGTAAGCCTGAGATCAGCCCGATCCCCCTCTACGTGCTGCCGATCCCGCTGCTGGTCCTGTTGCCGCAGCCCTCGGTCCGACTGACGCTTAGATGTGGAATGTACTCCGTATGCCTAATCCAACCCATGAAACGAGCGTACGGGCGCTCAGTCGGTCGAAGAGGCAGAATGCGTAAGTCGGGGATCGGCCCGGTCCCCCCTGCGCGCTGTTGATCCTACTATCGCAACCCTCAATCCGGTCTGATCTTAGATTGAGAATGAACTCCATATGCTTAGACTGGGGATGAACTCCGTATGCCTAAGTCAACCCACAAAACGAGCGTGCAGGCGCTCAGTCGACCAGAGATGCAGGATGCGCAAGTCGGGGATCGAACGGGTGGTAGGTGGGTTCAAGTACATCTTCATATTTCTGCCATGCCAATGCCATTTTTATGGCTTGTAAATTCATACAATGGTCCCCTAAGCCTTCATGTGAAGTTTTGCAGCAAGACGACCCGTTTTCTATTTTTCACAATTTTCAAAACTTTTTGTGGTTCAGGATATTTTAAAAATTTTTTAGAAAGAGTTTTGTCCCCAAATTTGGTAGAGGTGATCCTTGAATTTTTGTTGGCATGCACAAAACAATTCAGCCAAAAACTCGAAGTGGAGAAGATTTTGTGACCGTTTGAAAAAAGTGTCTCCATTTTAGACACTTTAATGGCTACTGGGAGCAAACCTATAAAATCTCAAATGCTCTTTAAGGGGGTGTGAGTTCTCGAGGTTTGATGAGGGATAGGGGACCAATATAAGGGCCAAGTACCAGCACCCATTGCACATCATGTGCGCACACCCCCCGACCCCCCCAATTGTCGAAACCCCCAATGCCGTCGGTTAGGCTCTCTGGCGATGCTCCGGCGATGGTGCCCCGTGCGAAAAAAATGCGGCACCAGCACATGCTCGAGCCCAGCATGTGCACCGTGGCTCAAAATCTTAGATTGGGATTGAGCTCCGTATGCTTAGACATGGAATGAACTCCATATGCCTAAGTCAACCAACGAAACGAGCGTGCAGGCGCTCAGCCGGTCGGAGAGGCAGAATGCACAAGCCGAGGATCGACCCGGTCCCCCCTTGCGTGTTGTCGATCTTGCTACTGCAACCCTTGGTCCTGTTTGATCTTAGACTGGGAATGAACTCCGTATGCATAAGTCAACCCATGAAACGAGCGTGCGGGCGTTGAGCCGGTCGAAAATGCATAATGCGCAAGCCGGGGATCGATTCGGTCCCCCTCTACATGCTTCCAGTCCCGCTGCCACAACCCTCGATCCGGTTGGGGCTTAGACATGGAATGAGCTCCCCATGCCTAAGCCAACCCACGAAACGGGCGTGCGGGTGCTCAGCTGGCTTGAGGGGCAGAATACGTAAGCCGGGGATCGGTTCGGTCCCCCCTACGTGCTGTCAATCCTGCTGCTGAAACCCTCGATCTGATCTGATCTTAGACTGGGAATTAACTCCATATGCTTAGACTAGGGATGAACTCCATATGCTCAAGTCAACCCACGAAATGAGCTTGCGGGCGCTCAGCCACTGGAGAGGCATAATACGCAAGTCGGGGATCAGCTTGGTTCCCCCTGCGTGCTGCAAGTCCCGCTGCCATAACCCTCGGTCCGGCTAGGGCTTAGACATAGAATGAGCTCCCTATGCCTAAGCCAACCCACGAAACGGGCATGCGGGCGCTCAGCCGACCGGAGAGGCAGAATGCGCAAGTCGAGGATCAGCTCGATCCCCCCTGCATTCTGTCGATCCTGCTATCGCAACCCTCGATCCAGTCTGATCATAGATTGGGAAAGAAGTCTGTATGCTTAGACTGTGGATGAACTCCGTATGCCTAAGTCAACCCACGAAACGAGCATGCGGGCGCTCAGCCAACCAGAGAGGCAAGATGCGCAAGTCGGGGATCGAACGGGTCGTAGGTGGGTTAAGTACATCTTCATATTTCTGCCATGCCAATGCCATTTTTATGGCTTGTAAATTCATACAATGGTCCCCTAAGCCTTCATGTGAAGTTTCATGGCAAGACGACCTGTTTTCTATTTTTCATAATTTTTGAAACTTTTTACAGCTCAAGATTTTTTTAAATTTTTTTAGAAGAAGTTTTGTCCCCAAATTTGGTAGAGGTGATCCTTGTATTTTTGTTGGCAGGCACAAAAAAATTCAGCTAAAAACTCGAAGTGGAGAAGATTTTATGACCGTTTGAAAAAAGTGTCCCCATTTCAGACACTTTAATGGCTACTGGTAGCAAACTTATAAAATCTCAAATGCACTTTAAGGGGGTGTGAGTTCTCGAGGTTTGATGAGGGGTAGGGGGCCAATATAAGGGCCAAGTACCAGCACCCATCGCACATCATGTGCGCACACCCCCCGGGCCCCCCAATCGTCGAAACCCCCAATTCCGCCGGTTAGGCTCTCCGATGATGCTTCGACGATACTCCGGCGATGGTGCTCCGGGCAAAAAAAATGTGGCACCAGCACATGCCTAAGCCCAGCATGTGCACTGTGGCTCAAAATCCTAGATTGGGAATGAGTTCTGTATGTTTAGACATGGAATAAACTCCATATGCCTAAGCTAACCCACGAAACGAGCGTACGGGCGCTCAGCCAACCGGAAAGGCAGAATGCACAAGCCAGGGATCAACCCATTCCCCCCTACGTGCTGTCGATCCTGCGATCGTAACCTTCGGTCCAGTTCGATCTTAGACTGGGAATGAACTCCGTATGCATAAGTAAACCCACAAAACGAGCGTGTGGGCGCTGAGCCGATCGAAGAGGCATAACGCTCAAGTCGGGGATCAGTGCCTGCATATTGACGGTCCTGCTGCCACAACCCTTGGTCCGACTGAGGCTTAGACATGGAATGAGCTCCCTATGCCTAAGCCAACCCACGAAACGGGTGTACGGGCGCTCAGTCGATCGGAGAGGTAGAATGCGTAAGCCGAGGATCAACTCAATCCTCCTTGTGTGCTACCGATCCTGCTGCCACAACCTTCTATCCGGTCTGATCTTAGACTGGGAATGAACTCCGTATGCTTAGACTGGGGATGAAGTCCATATGCCTAAGTCAACCCACGAAACGAGCGTGCTGGCACTCAGCCGACCGGTGAGGCCGATCGGAGAGGCATAATGCCCAAGTCGGGGATCAGCTCCATCCCTCTTTGCGTGCTGTCGATCCCACTGCCAGTCCTGCTACCACAACCCACGGTTTGGCTAGGGCTTAGACATGGAATGTACTCCGTATGCCTAAGCCAATGCACGAAATGAGCGTGCGGGCGCTCAACCGATCGGAGAGGCAGAATGCGCAAGTCGGGGATCGGCCCGGTCCCCCCTGCCTGCTATCGATCCTGCTACCGTAACCCTCGATCCGGTCTGATCTTAGATGAGGAATGAACTCCGTATGCTTAGACTGGGGATGAACTCCGTATGCCTAGGTCAACCCACGAAACGAGCGTGCGAGCGCTCAGCCGATCAGAGAAGTCAGCCAGAGATGCATAATGTGCAAGTCGGGGATCAGCCCGATCCCCCTCTGCGTGCTGTTGATCCCGATGTCGGTCTTGCTACCACAACCCTCGGTCCGGCTGGGGCTTAGACGTGGAATGTACTCCGTGTGCCTAAGCCAACCCACAAAACGAGTGTGCAGGCGCTCAACCAATCGGAGAGGCAGAATGCGCAAGCCGGGGATCGGCTCGATCCCCCCTGCGTGCTGCCGATCCTGCTGCCACAAACCTCAATCCGGTTCGATCTTAGACTGGGAATGAACTCCGTATGCTTAGACTGGGGATGAACTCCGTATGCTTAAGTCAACCCATGGAACAAGCGTGCGGGGCGCTCAACCGACCAGAGAGGCAAGATGCGCAAGCCGGAGATCAAACGGGTGGTAGGTGGGTTCAAGCACATCTTCATATTTCTGCTATGCCAATTTCATTTTTATGGCTTCTAAATTCTTACAATGGTCCCCTAAGCCTTCATGTGAAGTTTCATGGCAAGACGACCCATTTTCTATTTTTTATGATTTTCGAAACTTTTTATGGTTCGAGATTTTTTTTAATTTTTTTAGAAAGATTTTTGTCCCCAAATTTGGTAGAGGTGATCCTTTTATTTTTTTTGGCATGCACAAAAAAATTCAGCTAAAAACTCGGAGTGGAGAAGATTTTGTGACCGTTTGAAAAAAGTGTCTCCATTTCAGACACTTTAATGGCTACTAGCAGCAAACCTATAAAATCTCAAATGCTTTTTAAGGGGGTGTGAGTTTTCAAGGTTTGATGAGGGATAGGGAGCCAATATAAGGGCCAAGTACCAGCACCCATTGCACATCATGTGCGCACACCCCCCGGCCCCCCCAATCATGGGAACCCTCAATGCCGTCGGTTAGGCTCTCCGACGATGGTGCCTCGGGCGAAAAAAATGCAGCACCAGCATATGCCTGAGCCCAGCATGTGCACCGTGGCTCAAAATCCTAGATTGGGAATGAGCTTCATATGCTTAGACATTGAATGAACTCCGTATGCCTAAGCCAACCTACGAAACGAGGGTGCGGGCGCTCAACCGATCGGAGAGGCAGAATGCGCAAGCCGTGGATCGACCGGTCCCCCTTACGTGCTATCAATTCTGCCGTCGTAACCCTCGGTCCGGTCCAATCTTAGACTGGGAATGAACTCCGTATGCATAAGTCAACCCATGAAACGAGCGTGCGGCCGCTGAGCCGGCCAAAGAGGCATAATGCATAAGCCGCAGATCGGCCTGATCCCCCTCTACGTGCTGTCGGTCCTGCTGCCACAACCCTCGGTCTGACTGGGGCTTAGACATGGACTGAACTCTGTATGCATCAGTCAACCCACAAAACGAGCGTATGGGCATTGAGCCGGTTGAAGAGGCATAATGCACAAGCTGGGGATCGACCCGATCCCCCTTTGCGTGGTGTCGGTCCCGCTACCACAACCCTCAATCCGACTAGGGCTTAGACATGGAATGAGCTCCCTATGCCTAAGCCAACCCACGACATAGGCGTGCGGGCGCTCAACAGGATGAGAGGTAGAATGCGTAAGTCGGGGATCAGCCCGATCCCCCCTATGTGCTGTCGATCCTGCTGCCACAACCCTCGATCTGGTCTGATCTTAGATTGGGAATGAACTCTGTATGCTTAGACTGGGGATGAACTCCGTATGCCTAAGTCAACCCATGAAACGAGCGTGCGGGTGCTCAGTCGATCGGAGAGGCCGGTCGGAGAGGCATAATATGTAAGCTGGAGATCAGCCCAGTCCCTTTATGCGTGTTGCTGATCTCGCCACTGGTCCTGCTGCCACAACCCTCAGTCCGACTGGGGCTTAGACAAGGAATGTACTCCGTATGCCTAGGCCAACCCACGAAACGAACATACGGGCGCTCAGTCGATCGGAGAGGTAGAATGCACAAGCTGAGGATCAGCCCGGTTCCCTTTACGTACTGTCGATCCTACAGTCGCAACCCTCGATCCGGTCTGATCTTAGACTGAGAATGAACTCCGTATGCTTAGACTGGGGATGAACTCCGTATGCCTAAGTCAACCCACGAAACGAGCGTGCGGGCGCTCAGCCGACCGGAGAGGCATAATGTGCAAGCCGAGGATCAGCTCGATCCCCCTCTGCATGTTATCGATCTCGCTTCCGGTCCTGCTGCCACAACTTTCGGTCCGGCTGGGGCTTAGACGTGGAATGTACTCCGTATGCCTAAGCCAACCCATGAAATGAGCGTGCAAGCGCTCAGTCGATCGGAGAGGCAGAATGCACAAGCCAAGGATCGGCCCGATCCTCCGTCTGTGCTGTCGATCCTGCTACCATAACCCTCGATCCGGTTCGATCTTAGACTGGGAATGAACTCCGTATGCTTAGACTGGGGATGAACTCTGTATGCCTAAGTCAACCCACTAACCGAGCGTGCGAGCGTTCAGCCAGTCGGGGAGGCTAGCCGAAGTGGCATAATACGCAGTCGGGGATCAGCTCGATCCCCCTCTGTGTGCTGGCGATCTCGCTGTCGGTCCTGCTGCCATAACCCTCGGTCCAGCTGGGGCTTAGATGTGGAAAGTACTCCGTATGCCTAAGCTAACCCACGAAACGAGCGTGCAGCGCTCAGTCGATCGGAGAGGCAGAATGCACAAGCAGGGGGTCAGCCCGGTCCCCCCTGTGTGCTACCAATCCTACTGTCACAACCCTCGATCCGGTCTGATCTTAGACTGGGAATGAACTCCGTATGCTTACACTGGGGATGAACTCCGTATGCTTACACTGGGAATGAACTTCGTATGCCTATGTCAACCCATGAAACGAGCGTCCGGGCGCTAAGCCGACTAGAGAGGCAGGATGCGCAAGTTGGGGATCGAACGGGTGGTTGGTGGGTTAAAGCACATCTTCATATTTCTGCCATGCCAATGCCATTTTTTATAGCTTGTAAATTTATACAATGGTCCCTTAAGCCTTCATGTGAAGTTCTGTGGCAAGACGACTCGTTTTCTATTTTTCACGATTTTCGAAACTTTTTACGATTGGGGATTTTTGTAAATTTTTTTAGGAAGAGTTTTGTCCCCAAATTTGGTAGAGGTGATCCTTGTATTTTTGTTGGCATGCACAAAAAAATTCAGCAAAAAACTCGAAGTGGAGAAGATTTTGTGACCATTTGAAAAAAGTATCCCCATTTCGGACACTTTAATTGCTACTGGCAGCAAACCTATAAAATCTCAAATGCTCTTTAAGGGGGTGTGAGTTCTCGAGGTTTGATGAGGGATAGGGGGCCAATATAAGGGCCAAGTACCAGCACCCATCGCACATCATGTGCGCACACCCCCCGGCCCCCCAATCGCCGAAACCCCCAATGCCGTCGGTTAGGCTCTCCGATGATGCTCAAGCAATGCTACGGCGATGGTGCCCCAAGCAAAAAAAATACGGCACCAGCACATGCCCGAGCCCAGCATGTGCACTGCGGCTCAAAATCTTAGATTGGGAATGAGCTCCGCAGGCTTAGACATAGAATGAACTCTGTATGCCTAAGCCAACCCATGAAATGGGAGTGCAGGCGCTTAGCCAGCCGGAGAGGCAAAATGCAGAAGTAGGGGATCGACCCAGTCCCTCAATGCGTGCTATCAATCCTGCTGTTGCAACCCTCGGTCTGGACCGATCTTAGACTGGGAATGAACTCCGTATGCGTAAGTTAACCCACGGAACGAGCGTGCGAGCGCTCAACCGACTGAAGAGGCATAATGCGCAAGCCGAGGATCGACCTGGTCCCCCTCTGCATGCTGTCGGTCCCGCTGTCACAACCCTCGATCCGGCTGGGGCTTAGACATGGAATGAGCTCCCTATGCCTTAGCCAACCCATGAAACGGGCGTACGAGCTATCAGCCTGCCGAAGAGGCAGAATGTGCAAGCCAAGATTTGGCTTGGTCCCCCCTGTGCACTGCCGATCCTGCTGCCGCAACCCTCGATCCGCTTCAATCTTAGACTGGGAATGAACTCCGTATGCTTAGACTGGGGATGAACTCCATATGCCTAAGTCAACCCACAAAACGAGCGTGCGGGCACTTAGCCGACCGAAGAGGTCAGCCGGAGAGGCATAATGCGCAACCTAGGGATCAGCCCGATCCCCCTTTGCATGCTACCGATCCCGCTGTCGATCCTGCTGGCACAACCCTCGGTCCGGCTGGGGCTTCGACATGGAATGTACTCCGTATGCCTAATTCAACCCACGAAACAAGCGTGCGGGCGCTCAACCGATCGGAGAGGCCGACCGGAGAGGCATAATGCGCAAGCCAGGGATTAGCACGATCCCCCTCTGCGTGCTGTCGATCCCGTTGCCAGTCATGCTGCTACAACCCTCGATCTGACTAGGGCTTAGACGTGGAATGTACTCCGTATGCCTAAGCCAACCCATGAAAAGAGCGTGCGGGCACTCCGCCAGTTGGAGAGGCAGAATGCGTAAACCGGGGATTGGCCCAGTCCCCCCTGCATGCTGTCGATCCTACTGTCGCAACCCTGGATCTGGTCTAATCTTAGACTGGGAATGACCTTCGTATGCTTAGACTGGGGATGAGCTCCGTATACCTATGTCAACCCACGAAACGAGCGTGCGGGCGCTCAGCCGACCAGAGAGGCAGGAAGCGCAAGCCGGAGATCGAACAGGTGGTAGGTGGGTTCAAGCACATCTTCATATTTCTACCATGCCAATGCCATTTTTATGGCTTGTAAATTCATACAATGGTCCCATAAGCCTTCATGTGAAGTTTCGTGGCAAGACGACCTGTTTTCTATTTTTCATGATTTTTGAAACTTTTTAAGGTTTGGGATTTTCTTTTAATTTTTTTAGAAAGAGTTTTGTCCCCAAATTTGGTTGAGGTGATCCTTGTATTTTTTTTGGCATGCACAAAAAAATTCAGCTAAAAACTCGAAGTGGAGAAGATTCTGTGACCGTTTGAAAAAAGTGTCTCCATTTTAGACACTTTAATGGCTACTGGCAGCAAACCTATAAAATCTCAAATGCTCTTTAAGGGGGTGTGAGTTCTCGAGGTTTGATGAGGGATAGGGAGCCAATATAAGAGCCAAGTACCAGCACCCATCGCACATCATATACGCACACCCCCCGGCCCCCCCAATCGCTGAAACCCCCAATGCCGCCGGTTAGGCTCTCCGACGATGCTCCAGCGATGGTGCCTCGGGTGAAAAAAATGTGGCACCAGCACATGCCCGAGCCCAGCATGTGCACCGTGGCTCAAAATTCTAGATTGGGAATGAGTTCCGTATGCTTAGACATGGAATGAAGTCCGTATGCCTAAGCCAACCCACGAAACGAGCGTGCGAGCACTCAGCCGACCGGAGAGGCAGAATGCGTAAGTCAGGGTCGGCCCGGTCCCCCCTGCGTGCTGTCGATCCTGCTGTCGCAACCCTCGGTCCGGTCCGATCTTAGACTAGGAATGAACTCCGTATGCATAAGTTAACCCATGAAACGAGCGTGCGAGCATTGAACCGACTGAAGAGCCGTAATGCAAAAGTCAAGGATCGGTTCGGTCCCTCTCTGCGTGCTGTCGGTCCCGCTGCCACAACGCTCGGTCCGACTGGGGCTTAGATATGGAACGAGCTCCCTATGCCTAAACCAACCCACGAAACGGGCGTGCGGGCGCTCAGTCGACCGGAGAGGCAGAATGCGCAAGCCAGGGATAAGCCCGGTGCCCCTGTGTGCTGTAGATCCTGCTGTCTCTACCCTCGGTCCGGTTTAATCTTAGACTGGGAATGAACTTCATATGCTTAGATTATGGATGAACTCCGTATGCCTAAGCCAACCCACGAAACGAGCGTGCGGGTGCGCAGTCGATCAGGGAGGCAGAATGCATAAGCCGGGGATCGACCCGGTCCCCTCTGTATGCTGTCGATCTTGCTGCCCTAACCCTCGGTCTCCCTCTACGTGATGCCGATCCCGCTGCCACCACCCTCGGTCCGACTGGGGCTTAGACATGGAATGAGCTCCCTATGCCTAAGCCAACCCACGAAACAGTTGTACGGGTGCTCAGTCGATCGGAGAGGCAGAATGCGCAAGCCAGGGATCGGCCCGGTCGCCCCTGCGTGCTGCCGATCCTATTGCTGCAACCCTTGATCCGGTCTGATCTTAGACTGGGAATGAACTCTGTATGCTTAGACTGGGGATGAACTTCGTATGCCTAAGTTAACCCATGAAACAAGCGTGCGGGTGCTTAGCCGGCCAGAGAGGCATAACGTGCAAGTCGGGGATCAGCCCGATCCCCCTCTACGAGCTACCCATCCCGCTGCTGGTCCTGCTGCTACAACTCTCAGTCCGGTTGGGGCTTAGACGTGGAATGCACTCCGTATGCCTAAGCCAACCCACAAAAAGAGTGTGCGGGTGCTCAACCGACCAGAGAGGCAGAATGTGCAAGCCGGGGATCGACCCGATCCCCTCCTACGTGCTGTCGATCCTGCTGTCGCAACCCTCGGTTCGGTTCGATCTTAGACTGGAAATTAACTCTGTATGCATAACTCAACCCACGATCTTAGACTAGGAATGAACTCTGCGTGCTGCCAGTCCCGCGGCCATAACCCTCGATCCGGCTGA
Organism: Durio zibethinus; assembly: GCF_002303985.1. The sequence goes on along the minus strand of NW_019167826.1, from coordinate 26,605,528 downwards.
GGCTTAGACATGGAATGAGCTCTCTATGCCTAAGCCAACCCACGAAATGGGCGTACGAGTGCTCAGTTGGCCGAAGAGGCAAAATGCGCAAGCCGGGGATCGGCCCGGTCCCCCCTGCGTGCTGTCGATCTTGCTGCCACAACCATCGATCCAGTCCGATCTTAGACTGGGAATGAACTTCGTATGATTAGACTGGGGATGAACTCCGTATGCCTAAGTCAACCCATGAAACGAGCGTGTGGGTGCTCAACCGACTGGAGAGGCATAATGCGTAAGCCGAGCATCAGCCCGATCCCCTTCTGCGTGCTGTCGATCTTGCTGTCGATCCTGCTGCCACAACCCTCGATCAGGCTGAGGCTTAGACGTGAAATGTACTCCGTATGCCTAAGCTAACCCACGAAATGAGCGTGCCGGCACTCAGCCGACCGGAGAGGTAGATGCGCAAGCCAGGGATCGGCTCGATCCCCCCTGCGTACTGTCGATCCTGCTACCGTAACCCTCGATTCGATCCGATCTTAGACTGGGAATGAACTCTGTATGCTTAGACTGGGGATGAACTCTGTATGCCTAAGTCAATCCATGAAATGAGCGTGTGGGCGCTCAGTCGGCCGGAGAGGCCGATTGGAGAGGCATAATGTGCAAGTCGGGGATCAACCCGATCCCCCTTTGCCTGCTGCCGATCTCGCTGTCGGTTCTGCTGTTATAACCCTCAATCCGACTGGGGCTTAGATGTGGAATGTACTCTGTATGCCTAAGCCAACCCATGAAACGAGCGTGCGGGCACTCAGCCAACTGGAGAGGCAGAATGTACAAGCCGGGGATCGATCCGGTCTCCCTCACATGCTGTCGATCCTACTGTCGATCTTGCTATCGCAACCCTCGATCCGGTCCAATCATAGACTGGAAATGAACTCCGTATGCTTAGACTGGGGATGAACTCCGTATGCCTAAGTCAACCCACGAAACGAGCGTGCGAGCACTCAGTCGACCAGAGAGGCAGGTTGCGTAAGTCGGGGATCGAACGGGTGGTAAGTGGGTTCAAGCACATCTTCATATTTCTACCCTGCCAATGCCATTTTTTTGGCTTGTAAATTCATACAACGGTCCCCTAAGCCTTCATGTGAAGTTTCATGGCAAGACGACCCGTTTTCTATTTTTCATGATTTTCAGAACTTTTTATGGTTCAGGATTTTTTAAAATTTTTTTAGAAAGAGTTTTGTCCCCAAATTTGGTAGAGGTGATCCTTGTATTTTTTTTGGCATTCACAAAAAAATTAAGGTAAAAAATCGAAGTGGAGAAGATTTTGTGACCATTTGAAAAAAGTGTCCCCATTTCAGACACTTTAATGGCTACTGGCAGCAAACTTATAAAATCTCAAATGCTTAGGGCCATCGCACATCATGTGCACACACCCCCTGGCCCCCCAATCGCCGAAATCCCCATTGCCACTAGTTAGGCTCTCTGGCGATGCTTTCTGGCGATGGTGCCCCAGGCGAAAAAAATGCGGCACCAGCACATCCTTGAGCTTATGGGCGCTCAGCCGACCGGAGAGGCAAAATGTGCAAGCCGGGGATCAACCTAGTCCCCCCTGTGTGTTATCAATCCTGCTGTCGTAACCTTCGGTCCGGTCTGATCTTAGACTGAGAATGAACTCCATATGCATAAGTCAACCCATGAAACGAGCATGCTGGTGCTGAGCTGGCCGAAGAGGCATAATGCGCAAGCCGGGGATCGACCCGATCCCACTCTGCGTGCTGCCGGTCCTGCTGCCACAACCTTCGGTCCGACTGAGGCTTAGACATGGAATGAGCTCCCTATGCCTAAGCCAACCCACGAAACGGGCGTGCGGGCGCTCAGCCGGTCGGAGAGGCAGAATGCGCAAGCTGGGGATCGGCCCAGTCCCCCCCGCGTGCTGTCGATCCTGCTGCCGCAACCCTCGTATTAGGATATTAGGATATTATTTATGAAGTTGGTATTGGTGCTCAATGTGAATAATTATGTGCTAAATTGTTTTAGCAGTTTATAGGGGGAGCACTCGAAGCCTAATGCTTTTGAAATTTTATGTTTTCCTTTGAAAATGATTTTCACTGGAGTCAACCTTTAAAATATGAAAGCATTGTTTTAGCAGGTTTTTTAATGGAAATGAATTTGAATATATTGAATCGAATGTTTTAAACCTGCTCAAACAATGAAACAACAAGGTAAAACTATCGTTGATTTTTAATTTTTCCACAGTTTTAAGCGTAACCTAGAAAGGATTTTTAAGCTCAAAATATCAGACTTTGTTTCCGAACAATTCTGGGCATAAAAAACATTCGAACAATTTTCGAGTGATTTTAATTTTTTTGTTGTTTTTCATAGTGTTAAGTGTAAGTTATAAAGGATTTTGAAGTTTAAAACATCAGACTTTGGTTTTGAACAATTCTGGGCATAAAACCCATTCGCACAATTATCGCACGATTTTAATTTTTCGCTGTGTTTCATACTTATTTGCTTTTAGATACATTTTTAGGTGCTTTAAGGATTTTGAGGAATTACATATGAATGATCTTCGTATTAGGATATTATTTATGAAGTTGTTATTGGTGCTCAATGTGAATAATTATGTGCTAAATTGTTTTAGCAGTTTATAGGGGGAGCACTCGAAGCATAATGCTTTTGAAATTTTATGTTTTCCTTTGAAAATGATTTTCAATGGAGTCAAGCTTTAAAATATGAAAGCATTGTTTTAGCAGGTTTTTTAATGGAAATGAATTTGAATATATTGAATCGAATGTTTTAAACCTGCTCAAACAATGAAACAACAAGGTAAAACTATCGTTGGTTTTTAATTTTTCTACAGTTTTAAGCGTAACCTAGAAAGGATTTTGAAGCTCAAAATATCAGACTTTGTTTTCGAACAATTCTGGGCATAAAAAAACATTCGAACAATGTTCGAGTGGTTTTAATTTTTTGTTGTTTTTCATAGTGCTAAGTGTAAGTTATAAAGGATTTTGAAGTTTACAACATCAGACTTTGGTTTTGAACAATTCTGGGCATAAAACCCATTCGCACAATTATCGCACGATTTTAATTTTTCGCTGTGTTTCATACTTATTTGCTTTTAGATACATTTTTAGGTGCTTTAAGGATTTTGAGGAATTACATATGAATGATCTTCATATTAGGATATTATTTATGAAGTTGTTATTGGTGCTCAATGTGAATAATTATGTGCTAAATTGTTTTAGCAGTTTATAGGGGGAGCACTCGAAGCATAATGCTTTTGAAATTTTATGTTTTCCTTTGAAAATGATTTTCAATGGAGTCAAGCTTTAAAATATGAAAGCATTGTTTTAGCAGGTTTTTTAATGGAAATGAATTTGAATATATTGAACCGAATGTTTTAAACCTGCTCAAACAATGAAACAACAAGGTAAAACTATCGTTGGTTTTTAATTTTTCTACAGTTTTAAGCGTAACCTAGAAAGGATTTTGAAGCTCAAAATATCAGACTTTGTTTCCGAACAATTCTGGGCATAAAAAACATTCGAACAATTTTCGAGTGATTTTAATTTTTTGTTGTTTTTCATAGTGCTAAGTGTAAGTTATAAAGGATTTTGAAGTTTACAACATCAGACTTTGGTTTTGAACAATTCTGGGCATAAAACCAATTCGCACAATTATCGCACGATTTTAATTTTTCGCTGTGTTTCATACTTATTTGCTTTTAGATAGATTTTTAGGTGCTTTAAGGATTTTGAGGAATTACATATGAATGATCTTCGTATTAGGATATTATTTATGAAGTTGTTATTGGTGCTCAATGTGAATAATTATGTGCTAAATTGTTTTAGCAGTTTATAGGGGGAGCACTCGAAGCCTAATGCTTTTGAAATTTTATGTTTTCCTTTGAAAATGATTTTCACTGGAGTCAACCTTTAAAATATGAAAGCATTGTTTTAGCAGGTTTTTTAATGGAAATGAATTTGAATATATTGAATCGAATGTTTTAAACCTGCTCAAACAATGAAACAACAAGGTAAAACTATCGTTGGTTTTTAATTTTTCCACAGTTTTAAGCGTAACCTAGAAAGGATTTTGAAGCTCAAAATATCAGACTTTGTTTCCGAACAATTCTGGGCATAAAAAACATTCGAACAATTTTCGAGTGATTTTAATTTTTTTGTTGTTTTTCATAGTGTTAAGTGTAAGTTATAAAGGATTTTGAAGTTTAAAACATCAGACTTTGGTTTTGAACAATTCTGGGCATAAAACCCATTCGCACAATTATCGCACGATTTTAATTTTTCGCTATGTTTCATACTTATTTGCTTTAGATACATTTTTAGGTGCTCTAAGGATTTTGAGGATTACATATGAATGATCTTCGTATTAGGATATTATTTATGAAGTTGTTATTGGTGCTCATGTGAATATTATGTGCTAAATTGTTTTAGCAGTTTAAAGGGGAGCACTCGAAGCCTAATGCTTTTGAAATTTTATGTTTTCCTTTGAAAATGATTTTCACTGGAGTCAAGCTTTAAAATATGAAAGCATTGTTTTAGCAGGTTTTTTAATGGAAATGAATTTGAATATATTGAATCGAATGTTTTAAACCTGCTCAAACAATGAAACAACAAGGTAAAACTATCGTTGGTTTTTAATTTTTCCACAGTCTTAAGCATAACCTAGAAAGGATTTTGAAGCTCAAAATATCAGACTTTGTTTCCGAACAATTCTGGGGATAAAAAATATTCGATCAATTTTCGCGTGATTTTAATTTTTTGTTGTTTTTCATAGTGTTAAGTGTAAGTTATAAAGGATTTTGAAGTTTAAAACATCAGACTTTGGTTTTGAACAATTCTGGGCATAAAACCCATTCTCACAATTATCGCACGATTTTAATTTTTCGCTGTGTTTCATACTTATTTGCTTTTAGATGCATTTTTAGGTGCTCTAAGGATTTTGAGGAATTACATATGAATGATCTTCGTATTAGGATATTATTTATGAAGTTGTTATTGGTGCTCAATGTGAATAATTATGTGCTAAATTGTTTTAGCAGTTTATAGGGGGAGCACTCGAAGCCTAATGCTTTTGAAATTTTATGTTTTCCTTTGAAAATGATTTTCACTGGAGTCAACCTTTAAAATATGAAAGCATTGTTTTAGCAGGTTTTTTAATGGAAATGAATTTGAATATATTGAATCGAATGTTTTAAACCTGCTCAAACAATGAAACAACAAGGTAAAACTATCGTTGGTTTTTAATTTTTCCACAGTTTTAAGCGTAACCTAGAAAGGATTTTGAAGCTCAAAATATCAGACTTTGTTTCCGAACAATTCTGGGCATAAAAAACATTCGAACAATTTTCGTGTGATTTTAATTTTTTGTTGTTTTTCATACTATTAAGTGTAAGTTATAAAGGATTTTGAAGTTTAAAACATCAGATTTTGGTTTTGAACAATTCTGGGCATAAAACCCATTCGCACAATTATCGCACGATTTTAATTTTTCGCTGTGTTTCATACTTATTTGCTTTAGATACATTTTTAGGTGCTCTAAGGATTTTGAGGATTACATAATGAATGATCTTCGTATTAGGATACTATTTATGAAGTTGTTATTGGTGCTCAATGTGATAATTATTTGCTAAATTGTTTTAGCAGTTTATAGGGGGAGCACTCGAAGCCTAATGCATTTGAAATTTTATGTTTTCCTTGAAAATGATTTTCACTGGAGTCAAGCTTAAAATATGAAAGCATTGTTTTAGCAGGTTTTTTAATGGAAATGAATTTGAATATATTGAATCGAATGCTTTAAACCTGCTCAAACAATGAAACAAGGTAAAACTATCATTGGTTTTTAATTTTCCCACAGTTTTAAGCGTAACCTAGAAAGGATTTTGAAGCTCAAAATATCAGACTTTGTTTCCGAACAATTCTGGGGATAAAAAATATTCGAACAATTTTCGCGTGATTTTAATTTTTTGTTGTTTTTCATAGTGTTAAGTGTAAGTTATAAAGGATTTTGAAGTTTAAAACATCAGACTTTGGTTTTGAACAATTTTGGGCATAAAACCCATTCTCACAATTATCGCACGATTTTAATTTTTCGTTGTGTTTCATACTTATTGGCTTGAGATACATTTTTAGGTGCTCTAAGGAACTTGTGAGATTACATTTGAATGATCTTGATATTTGGATATTATTTGTGAAGTTGTTATTGGCGCTTGACGTGATTAGTTGTCTGCTAACTTGTTTTAGCAGTTTATAGAAGGAGCACTAAAGCCTAATGCTTTTGAAATTTTATGTTTTTCTTTCGAAATGATTTTCTCTATAGTCCCCCAGCTTTAAAATATGAAAGAATTGTTTTAGAAGGTTTTTAAAAGGAAATGAATTTGAATATATTGAATTAAATGTTTTAAACTTACTCAAACAATGAAACAAGGTAAAACTACCATTGGTTTTTAATTTTCCCACAGTTTTAAGCGTAACCTAGAAAGGATTTGAAGCTCAAAATATCCAGACTTTGTTTCCCGAACAATTCTGGGGATAAAAAAATATTCGAACAATTTTCGCGTGATTTTAATTTTTTGTTGTTTTTCATAGTGTTAAGGTAAGTTATAAAGGATTTTGAAGTTTAATACATCAGATTTTGGTTTTGGACAATTCTGGGCATAAAACCCATTCGCACAATTATCGACGATTTTAATTTTTCGCTGTGTTTCATACTTATTTGCTTTTAGATACATTTTTAGGTGCTCTAAGCATTTTGAGGAATTACATATGAATGATCTTCGTATTAGGATATTATTTATGAAGTTGTTATTGGTGCTCAATGTGAATAATTATGTGCTAAATTGTTTTAGCAGTTTATAGGGGGAGCACTCGAAGCCTAATGCTTTTGAAATTTTATGTTTTCCTTTGAAAATGATTTTCACTGGAGTCAACCTTTAAAATATGAAAGCATTGTTTTAGCAGGTTTTTTAATGGAAATGAATTTGAATATATTGAATCGAATGTTTTAAACCTGCTCAAACAATGAAACAACAAGGTAAAACTATCGTTGGTTTTTAATTTTTCCACAGTTTTAAGCGTAACCTAGAAAGGATTTTGAAGCTCAAAATATCAGACTTTGTTTCCGAACAATTCTGGGCATAAAAAACATTCGAACAATTTTCGAGTGATTTTAATTTTTTGTTGTTTTTCATAGTGCTAAGTGTAAGTTATAAAGGATTTTGAAGTTTACAACATCAGACTTTGGTTTTGAACAATTCTGGGCATAAAACCCATTCGCACAATTATCGCACGATTTTAATTTTTCGCTGTGTTTCATACTTATTTGCTTTTAGATACATTTTTAGGTGCTCTAAGGATTTTGAGGAATTACATATGAATGATCTTCGTATTAGGATATTATTTATGAAGTTGTTATTGGTGCTCAATGTGAATAATTATGTGCTAAATTGTTTTAGCAGTTTATAGGGGGAGCACTCGAAGCCTAATGCTTTTGAAATTTTATGTTTTCCTTTGAAAATGATTTTCACTGGAGTCAAGCTTTAAAATATGAAAGCATTGTTTTAGCAGGTTTTTTAATGGAAATGAATTTGAATATATTGAATCGAATGTTTTAAACCTGCTCAAACAATGAAACAACAAGGTAAAACTATCGTTGGTTTTTAATTTTTCCACAGTTTTAAGCGTAACCTAGAAAGGATTTTGAAGCTCAAAATATCAGACTTTGTTTCCGAACAATTCTGGGTATAAAAAACATTCGAACAATTTTCGAGTGATTTTAATTTTTTGTTGTTTTTCATAGTGCTAAGTGTAAGTTATAAAGGATTTTGAAGTTTACAACATCAGACTTTGGTTTTGAACAATTCTGGGCATAAAACCCATTCGCACAATTATCGCACGATTTTAATTTTTCGCTGTGTTTCATACTTATTTGCTTTTAGATACATTTTTAGGTGCTCTAAGGATTTTGAGGAATTACATATGAATGATCTTCGTATTAGGATATTATTTATGAAGTTGTTATTGGTGCTCAATGTGAATAATTATGTGCTAAATTGTTTTAGCAGTTTATAGGGGGAGCACTCGAAGCCTAATGCTTTTGAAATTTTATGTTTTCCTTTGAAAATGATTTTCACTGGAGTGAAGCTTTAAAATATGAAAGCACTGTTTTAGCAGGTTTTTTAATGGAAATGAATTTGAATATATTGAATCGAATGTTTTAAACCTGCTCAAACAATGAAACAACAAGGTAAAACTATCGTTGGTTTTTAATTTTTCCACAGTTTTAAGCGTAACCTTGAAAGGATTTTGAAGCTCAAAATATCAGACTTTGTTTCCGAACAATTCTGGGCATAAAAAACATTCGAACAATTTTCGAGTGATTTTAATTTTTTGTTGTTTTTCATAGTGTTAAGTGTAAGTTATAAAGGATTTTGAAGTTTACAACATCAGACTTTGGTTTTGAACAATTCTGGGCATAAAACCCATTCGCACAATTATCGCACGATTTTAATTTTTCGCTGTGTTTCATACTTATTTGCTTTTAGATACATTTTTAGGTGCTCTAAGGATTTTGAGGAATTACATATGAATGATCTTCGTATTAGGATATTATTTATGAAGTTGTTATTGGTGCTCAATGTGAATAATTATGTGCTAAATTGTTTTAGCAGTTTATAGGGGGAGCACTCGAAGCCTAATGGTTTTGAAATTTTATGTTTTCTTTTGAAAATGATTTTCACTGGAGTTAAGCTTTAAAATATGAAAGCATTGTTTTAGCAGGTTTTTAAATGGAAATGAATTTGAATATATTGAATCGAATGTTTTAAACCTGCTCAAACAATGAAACAAGGTAAAACTATCATTGGTTTTTAATTTTTCCACAGTTTTAAGCGTAACCTAGAAAGGATTTTGAAGCTCAAAATATCAGACTTTGTTTCCGAACAATTCTGGGCATAAAAAACATTCGAACAATTTTCGAGTGATTTTAATTTTTTGTTGTTTTTCATAGTGTTAAGTGTAAGTTATAAAGGATTTTGAAGTTTAAAACATCAGACTTTGGTTTTGAACAATTCTGGGCATAAAACCCATTCGCACAATTATCGCACGATTTTAATTTTTCGCTGTGTTTCATACTTATTTGCTTTTAGATACATTTTTAGGTGCTCTAAGGATTTTGAGGAATTACATATGAATGATCTTCGTATTAGGATATTATTTATGAAGTTGTTATTGGTGCTCAATGTGAATAATTATGTGCTAAATTGTTTTAGCAGTTTATAGGGGGAGCACTCGAAGCCTAATGCTTTTGAAATTTTATGTTTTCCTTTGAAAATGATTTTCACTGGAGTCAAGCTTTAAAATATGAAATCATTGTTTTAGCAGGTTTTTTAATGGAAATGAATTTGAATATATTGAATCGAATGTTTTAAACCTGCTCAAACAATGAAACAAGGTAAAACTATCATTGGTTTTTAATTTTTCCACAGTTTTAAGCGTAACCTAGAAAGGATTTTGAAGCTCAAAATATCAGACTTTGTTTCCGAACAATTCTGGGCATAAAAAACATTGAAACAATTTTCGAGTGATTTTAATTTTTTGTTGTTTTTCATAGTGTTAAGTGTAAGTTATAAAGGATTTTGAAGTTTAAAACATCAGACTTTGGTTTTGAACAATTCTGGGCATAAAACCCATTCGCACAATTATCGCACGATTTTAATTTTTCGCTGTGTTTCATACTTATTTGCTTTTAGATACATTTTTAGGTGCTCTAAGGATTTTGAGGAATTACATATGAATGATCTTCGTATTAGGATATTATTTATGAAGTTGTTATTGGTGCTCAATGTGAATAATTATGTGCTAAATTGTTTTAAAAGTTTATAGGGGAAGCACTCGAAGCCTAATGCTTTTGAAATTTTATGTTTTCCTTTGAAAATGATTTTCACTGGAGTCAAGCTTTAAAATATGAAATCATTGTTTTAGCAGGTTTTTTAATGGAAATGAATTTGAATATATTGAATCGAATGTTTTAAACCTGCTCAAACAATGAAACAACAAGGTAAAACTATCGTTGGTTTTTAATTTTTCCACAGTTTTAAGCGTAACCTAGAAAGGATTTTGAAGCTCAAAATATCAGACTTTGTTTCCGAACAATTCTGGGCATAAAAAACATTCGAACAATTTTCGAGTGATTTTAATTTTTTGTTGTTTTTCATAGTGTTAAGTGTAAGTTATAAAGGATTTTGAAGTTTAAAACATCAGACTTTGGTTTTGAACAATTCTGGGCATAAAACCCATTCGCACAATTATCGCACGATTTTAATTTTTCGCTGTGTTTCATACTTATTTGCTTTTAGATACATTTTTAGGTGCTCTAAGGATTTTGAGGAATTACATATGAATGATCTTCGTATTAGGATATTATTTATGAAGTTGTTATTGGTGCTCAATGTGAATAATTATGTGCTAAATTGTTTTAGCAGTTTATAGGGGGAGCACTCGAAGCCTAATGCTTTTGAAATTTTATGTTTTCCTTTGAAAATGATTTTCACTGGAGTCAAGCTTTAAAATATGAAAGCATTGTTTTAGCAGGTTTTTTAATGGAAATGAATTTGAATATATTGAATCGAATGTTTTAAACCTGCTCAAACAATGAAACAACAAGGTAAAACTATCGTTGGTTTTTAATTTTTCCACAGTTTTAAGCGTAACCTAGAAAGGATTTTGAAGCTCAAAATATCAGACTTTGTTTCCGAACAATTCTGGGCATAAAAAACATTCGAACAATTTTCGAGTGATTTTAATTTTTTGTTGTTTTTCATAGTGTTAAGTGTAAGTTATAAAGGATTTTGAAGTTTACAACATCAGACTTTGGTTTTGAACAATTCTGGGCATAAAACCCATTCGCACAATTATCGCACGATTTTAATTTTTCGCTGTGTTTCATACTTATTTGCTTTTAGATACATTTTTAGGTGCTCTAAGGATTTTGAGGAATTACATATGAATGATCTTCGTATTAGGATATTATTTATGAAGTTGTTATTGGTGCTCAATGTGAATAATTATGTGCTAAATTGTTTTAGCAGTTTATAGGGGGAGCACTCGAAGCCTAATGCTTTTGAAATTTTATGTTTTCCTTTGAAAATGATTTTCACTGGAGTCAAGCTTTAAAATATGAAAGCATTGTTTTAGCAGGTTTTTTAATGGAAATGAATTTGAATATATTGAATCGAATGTTTTAAACCTGCTCAAACAATGAAACAACAAGGTAAAACTATCGTTGGTTTTTAATTTTTCCACAGTTTTAAGCGTAACCTAGAAAGGATTTTGAAGCTCAAAATATCAGACTTTGTTTCCGAACAATTCTGGGCATAAAAAACATTCGAACAATTTTCGAGTGATTTTAATTTTTTGTTGTTTTTCATAGTGTTAAGTGTAAGTTATAAAGGATTTTGAAGTTTAAAACATCAGACTTTGGTTTTGAACAATTCTGGGCATAAAACCCATTCGCACAATTATCGCACGATTTTAATTTTTCGCTGTGTTTCATACTTATTTGCTTTTAGATACATTTTTAGGTGCTCTAAGGATTTTGAGGAATTACATATGAATGATCTTCGTATTAGGATATTATTTATGAAGTTGTTATTGGTGCTCAATGTGAATAATTATGTGCTAAATTGTTTTAAAAGTTTATAGGGGAAGCACTCGAAGCCTAATGCTTTTGAAATTTTATGTTTTCCTTTGAAAATGATTTTCACTGGAGTCAAGCTTTAAAATATGAAATCATTGTTTTAGCAGGTTTTTTAATGGAAATGAATTTGAATATATTGAATCGAATGTTTTAAACCTGCTCAAACAATGAAACAACAAGGTAAAACTATCGTTGGTTTTTAATTTTTCCACAGTTTTAAGCGTAACCTAGAAAGGATTTTGAAGCTCAAAATATCAGACTTTGTTTCCGAACAATTCTGGGCATAAAAAACATTCGAACAATTTTCGCGTGATTTTAATTTTTTGTTGTTTTTCATAGTGTTAAGTGTAAGTTATAAAGGATTTTGAAGTTTAAAACATCAGACTTTGGTTTTGAACAATTCTGGGCATAAAACCCATTCGCACAACTATCGCACGATTTTAATTTTTCGCTGTGTTTCATACTTATTTGCTTTTAGATACATTTTTAGGTGCTCTAAGGATTTTGAGGAATTACATATGAATGATCTTCGTATTAGGATATTATTTATGAAGTTGTTATTGGTGCTCAATGTGAATAATTATGTGCTAAATTGTTTTAGCAGTTTATAGGGGGAGCACTCGAAGCCTAATGCTTTTGAAATTTTATGTTTTCCTTTGAAAATGATTTTCACTGGAGTCAACCTTTAAAATATGAAAGCATTGTTTTAGCAGGTTTTTTAATGGAAATGAATTTGAATATATTGAATCGAATGTTTTAAACCTGCTCAAACAATGAAACAACAAGGTAAAACTATCGTTGGTTTTTAATTTTTCCACAGTTTTAAGCGTAACCTAGAAAGGATTTTGAAGCTCAAAATATCAGACTTTGTTTCCGAACAATTCTGGGCATAAAAAACATTCGAACAATTTTCGAGTGATTTTAATTTTTTGTTGTTTTTCATAGTGTTAAGTGTAAGTTATAAAGGATTTTGAAGTTTAAAACATCAGACTTTGGTTTTGAACAATTCTGGGCATAAAACCCATTCGCACAATTATCGCACGATTTTAATTTTTCGTTGTGTTTCATACTTATTGGCTTTGAGATACATTTTTAGGTGCTCTAAGGAACTTGTGAGATTACATTTGAATGATCTTGATATTTGGATATTATTTGTGAAGTTGCTATTGGTGCTTGACGTGATTAGTTGTCTGGTAACTTGTTTTAGCAGTTTATAGAAGGAGCACTAAAAGCCTAATGCTTTTGAAATTTTATGTTTTTCTTCGAATATGATTTTCTCTATAGTCCAGCTTTAAAATATGAAAGAATTGTTTTAGAAGGTTTTTAAATGGAAATGAATTTGAATATATTAAATCGAATGTTTTAAACCTGCTCAAACAATGAAACAAGGTAAAACTATGATTGGTTTTTCCACAGTTTTAAGCTTAACCTAGAAAGGATTTTGAAGCTCAAAATATCAGACTTTGTTTCCGAACAATTCTGGGCATAAAAAACATTGAAACAATTTTCGCGTGATTTTAATTTTTTGTTGTTTTTCATAGTGTTAAGTGTAAGTTATAAAGGATTTTGAAGTTTAAAACATCAGACTTTGGTTTTGAACAATTCTGGGCATAAAACCCATTCGCACAATTATCGCACGATTTTAATTTTTCGCTGTGTTTCATACTTATTTGCTTTTAGATACATTTTTAGGTGCTCTAAGCATTTTGAGGAATTACATATGAATGATCTTCGTATTAGGATATTATTTATGAAGTTGTTATTGGTGCTTAATGTGAATAATTATGTGCTAAATTGTTTTAGCAGTTTATAGGAGGAGCACTCGAAGCCTAATGCTTTTGAAATTTTATGTTTTCTTTTGAAAATGATTTTCACTGGAGTCAACCTTTAAAATATGAAAGCATTGTTTTAGCAGGTTTTTTAATGGAAATGAATTTGAATATATTGAATCGAATGTTTTAAACCTGCTCAAACAATGAACAACAAGGTAAAACTATCGTTGGTTTTTAATTTTTCCACAGTTTTAAGCGTAACCTAGAAAGGATTTTGAAGCTCAAAATATCAGACTTTGTTTCCGAACAATTCTGGGCATAAAAAACATTCGAACAATTTTCGAGTGATTTTAATTTTTTGTTGTTTTTCATAGTGTTAAGTGTAAGTTATAAAGGATTTTGAAGTTTACAACATCAGACTTTGGTTTTGAACAATTCTGGGCATAAAACCCATTCGCACAATTATCGCACGATTTTAATTTTTCGCTGTGTTTCATACTTATTTGCTTTTAGATACATTTTTAGGTGCTCTAAGCATTTTGAGGAATTACATATGAATGATCTTCGTATTAGGATATTATTTATGAAGTTGTTATTGGTGCTCAATGTGAATAATTATGTGCTAAATTGTTTTAGCAGTTTATAGGGGGAGCACTCGAAGCCTAATGCTTTTGAAATTTTATGTTTTCCTTTGAAAATGATTTTCACTGGAGTAAAGCTTTAAAATATGAAATCAATGTTTTAGCAGGTTTTTTAATGGAAATGAATTTGAATATATTGAATCGAATGTTTCAAACCTGCTCAAACAATGAAACAACAAGTAAATAGCATTGGTTTTTAATTTTTCCACAGTTTTAAGCGTAACCTAGAAAGGATTTTGAAGCTCAAAATATCAGACTTTGTTTCCGAACAATTCTGGGCATAAAAAACATTGAAACAATTTTCGCGTGATTTTAATTTTTTGTTGTTTTTCATAGTGTTAAGTGTAAGTTATAAAGGATTTTGAAGTTTAAAACATCAGACTTTGGTTTTGAACAATTCTGGGCATAAAACCCATTCGCACAATTATCGCACGATTTTAATTTTTCGTTGTGTTTCATACTTATTGGCTTTGAGATACATTTTTAGGTGCTCTAAGGAACTTGTGAGATTACATTTGAATGATCTTGATATTTGGATATTATTTGTGAAGTTGTTATTGGTGCTTGATGTGATTAGTTGTCTGCTAACTTGTTTTAGCAGTTTATAGAAGGAGCACTAAAAGCCTAATGCTTTTGAAATTTTATGTTTTTCTTCGAATATGATTTTCTCTATAGTCCAGCTTTAAAATATGAAAGAATTGTTTTAGAAGGTTTTTAAATGGAAATGAATTTGAATATATTAAATCGAATGTTTTAAACCTGCTCAAACAATGAAACAAGGTAAAACTATGATTGGTTTTTAATTTTTCCACAGTTTTAAGCGTAACCTAGAAAGGATTTTGAAGCTCAAAATATCAGACTTTGTTTCCGAACAATTCTGGGCATAAAAAACATTGAAACAATTTTCGCGTGATTTTAATTTTTTGTTGTTTTTCATAGTGTTAAGTGTAAGTTATAAAGGATTTTGAAGTTTAAAACATCAGACTTTGGTTTTGAACAATTCTGGGCATAAAACCCATTCGCACAATTATCGCACGATTTTAATTTTTCGCTGTGTTTCATACTTATTTGCTTTTAGATACATTTTTAGGTGCTCTAAGGATTTTGAGGATTACATATGAATGATCTTCGTATTAGGATATTATTTATGAAGTTGTTATTGGTGCTCATGTGAATAATTATGTGCTAAATTGTTTTAGCAGTTTATAGGGGGAGCACTCGAAGCCTAATGCTTTTGAAATTTTATGTTTTCCTTTGAAAATGATTTTCACTGGAGTCAAGCTTTAAAATATGAAAGCATTGTTTTAGCAGGTTTTTAATGGAAATGAATTTGAATATATTGAATCGAATGTTTTAAACCTGCTCAAACAATGAAAACAAGGTAAACTATCATTGGTTTTTAATTTTTCCACAGTTTTAAGCGTAACCTAGAAAGGATTTTGAAGCTCAAAATATCAGACTTTGTTTCCGAACAATTCTGGGCATAAAAAACATTCGAACAATTTTCGCGTGATTTTAATTTTTTGTTGTTTTTCATAGTGTTAAGTGTAAGTTATAAAGGATTTTGAAGTTTAAAACATCAGACTTTGGTTTTGAACAATTCTGGGCATAAAACCCATTCGCACAATTATCGCACGATTTTAATTTTTCGCTGTGTTTCATACTTATTGGCTTTTAGATACATTTTTAGGTGCTCTAAGGAACTTGTAAGATTACATTTGAATGATCTTGATATTTGGATATTATTTGTGAAGTCGTTATTCGTGCTTGAAGTGATTAGTTGTCTGCTAACTTGTTTTAGCAGTTTATAGAAGGAGCACTAAAAGCCTAATGCTTTTGAAATTTTATGTTTTTCTTCGAATATGATTTTCTCTATAGTCCAGCTTTAAAATATGAAAGAATTGTTTTAGAAGGTTTTTAAATGGAAATGAATTTGAATATATTGAATCGAATGTTTTAAACCTGCTCAAACAATGAAACAAATAGCATTGGTTTTTAATTTTTCCACAGTTTTAAGCGTAACCTAGAAAGGATTTTGAAGCTCAAAATATCAGACTTTGTTTCCGAACAATTCTGGGCATAAAAAACATTCGAACAATTTTCGCGTGATTTTAATTTTTTGTTGTTTTTCATAGTGTCAAGTGTAAGTTATAAAGGATTTTGAAGTTTAAAACATCAGACTTTGGTTTTGAACAATTCTGGGCATAAAACCCATTCGCACAATTATCGCACGATTTTAATTTTTCGTTGTGTTTCATACTTATTGGCTTTTAGATACATTTTTAGGTGCTCTAAGGAACTTGTGAGATTACATTTGAATGATCTTGATATTTGGATATTATTTGTGAAGTTGTTATTGGTGCTTGATGTGATTAGTTGTCTGCTAACTTGTTTTAGCAGTTTATAGAAGGAGCACTAAAAGCCTAATGCTTTTGAAATTTTATGTTTTTCTTCGAATATGATTTTCTCTATAGTCCAGCTTTAAAATATGAAAGAATTGTTTTAGAAGGTTTTTAAATGGAAATGAATTTGAATATATTGAATCGAATGTTTTAAACCTGCTCAAACAATGAAACAAGGTAAACTATGATTGGTTTTTAATTTTTCCACAGTTTTAAGCGTAACCTAGAAAGGATTTTGAAGCTCAAAATATCAGACTTTGTTTCCGAACAATTCTGGGCATAAAAAACATTCGAACAATTTTCGCGTGATTTTAATTTTTTGTTGTTTTTCATAGTGTTAAGTGTAAGTTATAAAGGATTTTGAAGTTTAAAACATCAGACTTTGGTTTTGAACAATTCTGGGCATAAAACCCATTCGCACAATTATCGCACGATTTTAATTTTTCGCTGTGTTTCATACTTATTTGCTTTTAGATACATTTTTAGGTGCTCTAAGCATTTTGAGGAATTACATATGAATGATCTTCGTATTAGGATATTATTTATGAAGTTGTTATTGGTGCTCAATGTGAATAATTATGTGCTAAATTGTTTTAGCAGTTTATAGGGGGAGCACTCGAAGCCTAATGCTTTTGAAATTTTATGTTTTCCTTCGAATATGATTTTCTCTATAGTCCAGCTTTAAAATATGAAAGAATTGTTTTAGAAGGTTTTTAAATGGAAATGAATTTGAATATATTGAATCGAATGTTTTAAACCTGCTCAAACAATGAAACAAAATAGCATTGGTTTTTAATTTTTCCACAGTTTTAAGCGTAACCTAGAAAGGATTTTGAAGCTCAAAATATCAGACTTTGTTTCCGAACAATTCTGGGCATAAAAAACATTCGAACAATTTTCGCGTGATTTTAATTTTTTGTTGTTTTTCATAGTGTCAAGTGTAAGTTATAAAGGATTTTGAAGTTTAAAACATCAGACTTTGGTTTTGAACAATTCTGGGCATAAAACCCATTCGCACAATTATCGCACGATTTTAATTTTTCGCTGTGTTTCATACTTATTGGCTTTTAGATACATTTTTAGGTGCTCTAAGGAACTTGTGAGATTACATTTGAATGATCTTGATATTTGGATATTATTTGTGAAGTTGTTATTCGTGCTTGAAGTGATTAGCTGTCTGCTAACTTGTTTTAGCAGTTTATAGAAGGAGCACTAAAAGCCTAATGCTTTTGAAATTTTATGTTTTTCTTCGAATATGATTTTCTCTATAGTCCAGCTTTAAAATATGAAAGAATTGTTTTAGAAGGTTTTTAAATGAAAATGAATTTGAATATATTGAATCGAATGTTTTAAACCTGCTCAAACAATGAAACAAATAGCATTGGTTTTTAATTTTTCCACAGTTTTAAGCGTAACCTAGAAAGGATTTTGAAGCTCAAAATATCAGACTTTGTATTCGAACAATTCTGGGCATAAAAAACATTCGAACAATTTTCGTGTGATTTTAATTTTTTGTTGTTTTTCATAGTGTCAAGTGTAAGTTATAAAGGATTTTGAAGTTTAAAACATCAGACTTTGGTTTTGAACAATTCTGGGCATAAAACCATTCGCACAATTATCGCACGATTTTAATTTTTCGCTGTGTTTCATACTTATTGGCTTTTAGATACATTTTTAGGTGCTCTAAGGAACTTGTGAGATTACATTTGAATGATCTTGATATTTGGATATTATTTGTGAAGTTGTTATTGGCGCTTGATGTGATTAGCTGTCTGCTAACTTGTTTTAGCAGTTTATAGAAGGAGCACTAAAAGCCTAATGCTTTTGAAATTTTATGTTTTTCTTCGAATATGATTTTCTCTATAGTCCAGTTTTAAAATATGAAAGAATTGTTTTAGAAGGTTTTTAAATGAAATGAATTTGAATATATTGAATCGAATGTTTTAAACCTGCTCAAACAATGAAACAAATAGCATTGGTTTTTAATTTTTCCACAGTTTTAAGCGTAACCTAGAAAGGATTTTGAAGCTCAAAATATCAGACTTTGTATTCGAACAATTCTGGGCATAAAAAACATTCGAACTATTTTCGCGTGATTTTAATTTTTTGTTGTTTTTCATAGTGTCAAGTGTAAGTTATAAAGGATTTTGCAGTTTAAAACATCAGACTTTGGTTTTGAACAATTCTGGGCATAAAACCATTCGCACAATTATCGCACGATTTTAATTTTTCGCTGTGTTTCATACTTATTGCTTTTAGATACATTTTTAGGTGCTCTAAGGAATTGTGAGATTACATTTGAATGATCTTGATATTTGGATATTATTTGTGAAGTTGTTATTGGCGCTTGATGTGATTAGCTGTCTGCTAACTTGTTTTAGCAGTTTATAGAAGGAGCACTAAAAGCCTAATGCTTTTGAAATTTTATGTTTTTCTTCGAATATGATTTTCTCTATAGTCCAGTTTTAAAATATGAAAGAATTGTTTTAGAAGGTTTTTAAATGAAAATGAATTTGAATATATTGAATCGAATGTTTTAAACCTGCTCAAACAATGAAACAAATAGCATTGGTTTTCAATTTTTCCACAGTTTTAAGCGTAACCTAGAAAGGATTTTGAAGCTCAAAATATCAGACTTTTTACTCGAACAATTCTGGGCATAAAAACATTCGAACAATTTTCGTGTGATTTTAATTTTTGCTGTTTTTCATAGTGTCAAGTGTAAGTTATAAAGGATTTTGAAGTTTAAAACATCAGACTTTGGTTTTGAACAATTCTGGGCATAAAACCCATTCGCACAATTATCGCACGATTTTAATTTTTCGCTGCGTTTCATACTTATTGGCTTTTAGATACATTTTTAGGTGCTCTAAGGAACTTGTGAGATTACATTTGAATGATCTTGATATTTGGATATTATTTGTGAAGTTGTTATTGGCGCTTGATGTGATTAGCTGTCTGCTAACTTGTTTTAGCAGTTTATAGAAGGAGCACTAAAAGCCTAACGCTTTTGAAATTTTATGTTTTTCTTCGAATATGATTTTCTCTATAGTCCAGTTTTAAAATATGAAAGAATTGTTTTAGAAGGTTTTTAAATTAAAATGAATTTGAATGTATTGAATCGAATGTTTTAAACCTGCTCAAACAATGAAACAAATAGCATTGGTTTTTAATTTTTCCACAGTTTTAAGCGTAACCTAGAAAGGATTTTGAAGCTCAAAATATCAGACTTTGTATTTGAACAGTTTGGGCATAAAAAACATTCGAACTATTTTCGCGTGATTTTAATTTTTTTGTTGTTTTTCATAGTGTCAAGTGTAAGTTATAAAGGATTTTGCAGTTTAAAACATCAGACTTTGGTTTTGAACAATTATGGGCATAAAACTCATTCGCACAATTATCGCACGATTTTCATTTTTCGCTGTGTTTCATACTTATTGGCTTTTAGATACATTTTTAGGTGCTCTAAGGAACTTGTGAGATTACATTTGAATGATCTTGATATTTTGATATTATTTGTAAAGTTATTATTCGCGCTTGAAGTGATTAGCTGTCTGCTAACTTGTTTTAGCAGTTTATAGAAGGAGCACTAAAAGCCTAATGCTTTTGAAATTTTATGTTTTTCTTCGAATATGATTTTCTCTATAGTCCAGCTTTAAAATATGAAAGAATTGTTTTAGAAGGTTTTTAAATGGAAATGAATTTGAATATATTGAATCGAATGTTTTAAACCTGCTCAAACAATGAAACAAATAGCATTGGTTTTTAATTTTTCCACAGTTTTAAGCGTAACCTAGAAAGGATTTTGAAGCTCAAAATATCAGACTTTGTGTTCGAACAATTCTGGGCATAAAAAATATTCGAACAATTTTCGCGTGATTTTAATTTTTTGTTGTTTTTCATAGTGTCAAGTGTAAGTTATAAAGGATTTTGCAGTTTAAAACATCAGACTTTGGTTTTGAACAATTATGGGCATAAAACTCATTCGCACAATTATCGCACGATTTTAATTTTTCGCTGTGTTTCATACTTATTGGCTTTTAGATACATTTTTAGGTGCTCTAAGGAACTTGTGAGATTACATTTGAATGATCTTGATATTTTGATATTATTTGTGAAGTTGTTATTCGCGTTGAAGTGATTAGCTGTCTGCTAACTTGTTTAGCAGTTTTATAGAACGAGCACTAAAAGCCTAATGCTTTTGAAATTTTATGTTTTTCTTCGAATATGATTTTCTCTATAGTCCAGCTTTTAAATATGAAAGAATTGTTTTAGAAGGTTTTTAAATGAAAATGAATTTGAATATATTGAATCGAATGTTTTAAACCTGCTCAAACAATGAAACAAATAGCATTGGTTTTCAATTTTTACACAGTTTTAAGCGTAACCTAGAAAGGATCTTGAAGCTCAAAATATTAGACTTTTTACTCGAACAATTCTGGGCATAAAAAACATTCGAACAATTTTCGCGTGATTTTAATTTTTTGTTGTTTTTCATAGTGTCAAGTGTAAGTTATAAAGGATTTTGAAGTTTAAAACATCAGACTTTGGTTTTGAACAATTCTGGGCATAAAACCATTCGCACAATTATCGCACGATTTTAATTTTTCGCTGTGTTTCATACTTATTGGCTTTTAGATACATTTTAGGTGCTCTAAGGAACTTGTGAGATTACATTTGAATGATCTTGATATTTGGATATTATTTGTGAAGTTGTTATTGGCGCTTGATGTGATTAGCTGTCTGCTAACTTGTTTTAGCAGTTTATAGAAGGAGCACTAAAAGCCTAATGCTTTTGAAATTTTATGTTTTTCTTCGAATATGATTTTCTCTATAGTCCAGCTTTAAAATATGAAAGAATTGTTTTAGAAGGTTTTTAAATGAAATGAATTTGAATATATTGAATCGAATGTTTTAAACCTGCTCAAACAATGAAACAAATAGCATTGGTTTTTAATTTTTCCACAGTTTTAAGCGTAACCTAGAAAGGATTTTGAAGCTCAAAATATCAGACTTTGTATTTGAACAATTCTGGGCATAAAAAACATTCGAACTATTTTCGCGTGATTTTAATTTTTTTGTTGTTTTTCATAGTGTCAAGTGTAAGTTATAAAGGATTTTGCAGTTTAAAACATCAGACTTTGGTTTTGAACAATTATGGGCATAAAACTCATTCGCACAATTATCGCACGATTTTAATTTTTCGCTGTGTTTCATACTTATTGGCTTTTAGATACACTTTTAGGTGCTCTAAGGAACTTGTGAGATTACATTTGAATGATCTTGATATTTTGATATTATTTGTGAAGTTGTTATTCGCGCTTGAAGTGATTAGCTGTCTGCTAACTTGTTTTAGCAGTTTATAGAACGAGCACTAAAAGCCTAATGCTTTTGAAATTTTATGTTTTTCTTCGAATATGATTTTCTCTATAGTCCAGTTTTAAAATATGAAAGAATTGTTTTAGAAGGTTTTTAAATTAAAATGAATTTGAATGTATTGAATCGAATGTTTTAAACCTGCTCAAACAATGAAACAAATAGCATTGGTTTTTAATTTTTCCACAGTTCTAAGCGTAACCTAGAAAGGATTTTGAAGCTCAAAATATCAGACTTTGTGTTCGAACAATTCTGGGCATAAAAAATATTCGAACAATTTTCGCGTGATTTTAATTTTTTGTTGTTTTTCATAGTGTCAAGTGTAAGTTATAAAGGATTTTGCAGTTTAAAACATCAGACTTTGGTTTTGAACAATTATGGGCATAAAACTCATTCGCACAATTATCGCACGATTTTCATTTTTCGCTGTGTTTCATACTTATTGGCTTTTAGATACATTTTTAGGTGCTCTAAGGAACTTGTGAGATTACATTTGAATGATCTTGATATTTGGATATTATTTGTGAAGTTGTTATTCGCGCTTGAAGTGATTAGCTGTCTGCTAACTTGTTTTAGCAGTTTTATAGAAGGAGCACTAAAAGCCTAATGCTTTTGAAATTTTATGTTTTTCTTCGAATATCATTTTCTCTACAGTCCAGCTTTAAAATATGAAAGAATTGTTTTAGAAGGTTTTTAAATGAAAATGAATTTGAATATATTGAATCGAATGTTTTAAACCTGCTCAAACAATGAAACAAAATAGCATTGGTTTTCAATTTTTCCACAGTTTTAAGCGTAACCTAGAAAGGATCTTGAAGCTCAAAATATTAGACTTTTTACTCGAACAATTCTGGGCATAAAAACATTCGAAACAATTTTCGTGTGATTTTAATTTTTTGCTGTTTTTCATAGTGTCAAGTGTAAGTTATAAAGGATTTTGAAGTTTAAAAACATCAGACTTTGGTTTTGAACAATTATGGGCATAAAACTCATTCGCACAATTATCGCACGATTTTAATTTTTCGCTGTGTTTCATACTTATTGGCTTTTAGATACACTTTTAGGTGCTCTAAGGAACTTGTGAGATTACATTTGAATGATCTTGATATTTTGATATTATTTGTGAAGTTGTTATTCGCGCTTGAAGTGATTAGCTGTCTGCTAACTTGTTTTAGCAGTTTTATAGAACGAGCACTAAAAGCCTAATGCTTTTGAAATTTTATGTTTTTCTTCGAATATGATTTTCTCTATAGTCCAGCTTTAAAATATGAAAGAATTGTTTTTAGAAGGTTTTTAAATGAAAATGAATTTGAATATATTGAATCGAATGTTTTAAACCTGCTCAAACAATGAAACAAATAGCATTGGTTTTCAATTTTTACACAGTTTTAAGCGTAACCTAGAAAGGATCTTGAAGCTCAAAATATTAGACTTTTTACTCGAACAATTCTGGGCATAAAAAACATTCGAAACAATTTTCGCGTGATTTTAATTTTTTGTTGTTTTTCATAGTGTCAAGTGTAAGTTATAAAGGATTTTGAAGTTTAAAACATCAGACTTTGGTTTTGAACAATTCTGGGCATAAAACCATTCGCACAATTATCGCACGATTTTAATTTTTCCTGTGTTTCATACTTATTGGCTTTTAGATACATTTTTAGGTGCTCTAAGGAACTTGTGAGATTACATTTGAATGATCTTGATATTTGGATATTATTTGTGAAGTTGTTATTGGTGCTTGACGTGATTAGTTGTCTGGTAACTTGTTTTAGCAGTTTATAGAAGGAGCACTAAAAGCCTAATGCTTTTGAAATTTTATGTTTTTCTTCGAATATGATTTTCTCTATAGTCCAGCTTTAAAATATGAAAGAATTGTTTTAGAAGGTTTTTAAATGGAAATGAATTTGAATATATTAAATCGAATGTTTTAAACCTGCTCAAACAATGAAACAACGTAAACTATGATTGGTTTTTAATTTTTCCACAGTTTTAAGCGTAACCTAGAAAGGATTTTGAAGCTCAAAATATCAGACTTTGTTTCCGAACAATTCTGGGCATAAAAAACATTGAAACAATTTTCGCGTGATTTTAATTTTTTGTTGTTTTTCATAGTGTTAAGTGTAAGTTATAAAGGATTTTGAAGTTTAAAACATCAGACTTTGGTTTTGAACAATTCTGGGCATAAAACCCATTCGCACAATTATCGCACGATTTTAATTTTTCGCTGTGTTCATACTTATTGGCTTTGAGATACATTTTTAGGTGCTCTAAGGAACTTGTGAGATTACATTTGAATGATCTTGATATTTGGATATTATTTGTGAAGTTGTTATTGGTGCTTGACGTGATTAGTTGTCTGCTAACTTGTTTTAGCAGTTTATAGAAGGAGCACTAAAAGCCTAATGCTTTTGAAATTTTATGTTTTTCTTCGAATATGATTTTCTCTATAGTCCAGCTTTAAAATATGAAAGAATTGTTTTAGAAGGTTTTTAAATTAAAATGAATTTGAATGTATTGAATCGAATGTTTTAAACCTGCTCAAACAATGAAACAAATAGCATTGGTTTTTAATTTTTCCACAGTTTTAAGCGTAACCTAGAAAGGATTTTGAAGCTCAAAATATCAGACTTTGTATTCGAACAATTCTGGGCATAAAAAACATTCGAACTAATTTTCGCGTGATTTTAATTTTTTGTTGTTTTTCATAGTGTCAAGTGTAAGTTATAAAGGATTTTGCAGTTTAAAAACATCAGACTTTGGTTTTGAACAATTATGGGCATAAAACTCATTCGCACAATTATCGCACGATTTTAATTTTTCGCTGTGTTTCATACTTATTGGCTTTTAGATACACTTTTAGGTGCTCTAAGGAACTTGTGAGATTACATTTGAATGATCTTGATATTTGGATATTATTTGTGAAGTTGTTATTCGCGCTTGAAGTGATTAGCTGTCTGCTAACTTGTTTTAGCAGTTTATAGAAGGAGCACTAAAAGCCTAATGCTTTTGAAATTTTATGTTTTTCTTCGAATATGATTTCTCTATAGTCCAGCTTTAAAATATGAAAGAATTGTTTTAGAAGGTTTTAAATGAAAATGAATTTGAATATATTGAATCGAATGTTTTAAACCTGCTCAAACAATGAAACAAATAGCATTGGTTTTTCAATTTTTCCACAGTTTTAAGCGTAACCTAGAAAGGATTTTGAAGCTCAAAATATCAGACTTTGTATTCGAACAATTCTGGGCATAAAAAACATTCGAACAATTTTCGCGTGATTTTAATTTTTTGTTGTTTTTCATAGTGTCAAGTGTAAGTTATAAAGGATTTTG
Source organism: Durio zibethinus (assembly GCF_002303985.1). Next base: position 26,580,305 of record NW_019167826.1, on the reverse strand, counting down.
AAGTTTAAAAACATCAGACTTTGGTTTTGAACAATTCTGGGCATAAAACTCATTCGCACAATTATCGCACGATTTTAATTTTTACGCTGTGTTTCATACTTATTGGCTTTTAGATACATTTTAGGTGCTCTAAGGAACTTGTGAGATTACATTTGAATGATCTTGATATTTTGGATATTATTTGTGAAGTTGTTATTCGCGCTGATGTGATTTAGCTGTCTGCAACTTGTTTTAGCAGTTTATAGAAGGAGCCACTAAAAGCCTAAACGCTTTTTGAAATTTTAATGTTTTTTCTTTCGAATATTATTTTCTCTAATAAGTCCAGTTTTAAAATATGAAAGAATTGTTTTAAGAAGGTTTTTAAATGGAAATGAATTTGAAATATATTGAATCGAATGTTTTAAACCTGCTCAACAATGAAACAAATAGCATTGGTTTTTAATTTTTTCCACAGTTTTTAAGCGTAACTAGAAAGGATTTTGAAGCTCAAAATATCAGACTTTGTTTCCGCAACAATTCTGGGCATAAAAAACTTCGAACAATTTTCGCGTGATTTTATTTTTGTTGTTTTTCATAGTGTCAAGTGTAAGTTATAAAGATTTGAAGTTTAAAACATCAGACTTTGGTTTTTGAACAATTCTGGGCATAAAACCCATTCGCACAATTATCGCACGATTTTAATTTTTCGCTGTGTTTCATACTTATTTGCTTTTAGATACATTTTTAGGTGCTCTAAGGATTTTGAGGAATTACATATGAATGATCTTCGTATTAGGATATTATTTCTGAAGTTGTTATTGGTGCTCAATGTGATAATTATGTGCTAAATTGTTTTAGCAGTTTATAGGGGGAGCACTCGAAGCCTAATGCTTTTGAAATTTTATGTTTTCTTTGAAATGATTTTCACTGGAGTCAGCTTTAAAATATGAAAGCGTTGTTTTAGCAGGTTTTTTAATGGAAATGAATTTGAATATATTGAATCGAATGTTTTAAACCTGCTCAAACAATGAAACAAGGTAAAACTAGCGTTGCTTTTTAATTTTTCCACAGTTTTAAGCGTAACATAGAAAGGATTTTGAAGCTCAAAATATCAGACTTTGTTTCCGAACAATTCTGGGCATAAAAAACATTCGAACAATTTTCGAGTGATTTTAATTTTTTGTTGTTTTTCATAGTGTTAAGTGTAAGTTATAAAGGATTTTGAAGTTTAAACATCAGACTTTGGTTTTGAACAATTCTGGGCATAAAACCATTCGCACAATTATCGCACGATTTTAATTTTTCGCTGTGTTTCATACTTATTTGCTTTTAGATACATTTTTAGGTGCTCTAAGGATTTTGAGGATTACATATGAATGATCTTCGTATTAGGATATTATTTATGAAGTTGTTATTGGTGCTCAATGTGATAATTATGTGCTAAATTGTTTTAGCAGTTTATAGGGGAGCACTCGAAGCCTAATGCTTTTGAAATTTTATGTTTTCCTTTGAAATGATTTTCACTGGAGTCAAGCTTTTAAAATATGAAGCATTGTTTTAGCAGGTTTTTTAATGGAAATGAATTTGAATATATTGATCGAATGTTTTAAACCCTGCTCAAACAATGAAACAAGTAAAATCTGTGGGTTGTTTTTAATTTTTCCACAGTTTAGCGTAACCTAGAAAGGATTTTGAAGCTCAAAATATCAGACTTTGTTTCGAACAATTCTGGGCATAAAAACATTTCGAACAATTTTGCGTGATTTTAATTTTTTGTTGTTTTCATAGTGTTAAGTTAAGTTATAAAGGATTTTGAAGTTTAAAACATCAGACTTTGGTTTTGAACAATTCTGGGCATAAAACCCATTCGCACAATTATCGCACGATTTTAATTTTTCGTGTGTTTCATACTTATTGGCTTTGAGATACATTTTTAGGTTGCTCTAAGGACTTGTGAATACATTTGAATGATCTTGATATTTGGATATTATTTGAAGTTGTTATTATTTGACCGTGATTAAGTTATCTGCTAACTTGTTTAGCAGTTTATAGAAGGAGCACTAAAGCTAATGCTTTTGAAATTTTATGTTTTTTCGAAATGATTTTCTCTATAGTCCAGCTTTAAAATATGAAAGAATTGTTTTAGAAGGTTTTTAAATGCAAATGAATTTGATATATATTGAATCGAATGTTTTAAACCTGCTCAAACAATGAAACAAGGTAAAACTATCATTGGTTTTTAATTTTCCCACAGTTTTAAGCGTAACCTAGAATGGATTTGAGCTCAAAATATTCAGACTTTTTTTCCGAACAATTCTGGCATAAAAAACATTGAAACAATTTTCTCGTGTGATTTTAATTTTTTGTTGTTTTTCATAGTGTTAGTGTAAGTTATAAAGGATTTTGAAGTTTACAACATCAGACTTTGGTTTTGAACAATTCTGGGCAAAAAACCCATTCGCACAATTATCGCACGATTTTAATTTTTCGTGTGTTTCATACTTATTGGCTTTGAGATACATTTTTAGGTGCTCTAAGGAACTTGTGAGATTACATTGATGATCTTGATATTTGGATATTATTTGTGAAGTTGTTATTGGTGCTTGACGTGATTAGTTGTCTGCTAACTTTGTTTTAGCAGTTATAGAAGGAGCCTAAAAGCCTAATGCTTTTGAAATTTTATGTTTCTTCGATATGATTTCTCTTAGTCCAGCTTTAAATACGAAAGAATTGTTTTAGAAGGTTTTTTAAAAGGAAATGGAATTGAATATATTAAATCGAATGTTTAAACCTGCTCAACAA
>NW_019167826.1:26495285-26576524 GCF_002303985.1 Durio zibethinus | reverse complement strand
TTAATAATTAAGAGATTTAAAAAATGAATCTATTTATCAAACAAGTTTAAATAATTATGACTATTTGAACAATTATCTATTTGAAATTGCTATAACGTTTTGTTTGTCATAAAATGATTTTTTTTGTTCATACAACCTTATTTCAAATAAAATAATATAAATTTACTAATATTAAGACAATTAATAGATAAAATATTTAAAAAATAAATATGTTTACTGAACAAGTTCAAATCTTTATGACTATTTGAATAATTATTTATTTATAATAAATAAATTATTATACATAATATTATTATATTACTATAATTATTATTAATATTATAAATGAATATAAGATAATAAACAAATAACTGATATAAAATTAATTAATTATTAATAGTTTATTATTATATAATAATATTACTAATTATATACAATTATTAAATATTAAACTAGTATTATTTTATTTGAATAAGTTGTTATGAATTAAATTCTAATTATTTGTTTAATAATAAAATTAAACATATTATTAGTATTAGAATAATGAACAAACAATTAATTAATTTATTAATATTCAAAAATTAATAAAAAGATATTTTAAAAAATAAATCTATTTGTCAAACAAGTTCAAATAGTTATATTTATCATTAATAATTATACTATAATGATAATTAACTAAGTAATTAATTATCATAATTATAATATTAACTTATAAATAACTCAATTATTACTGTTATTCCAAGTACGAATACTAAATCTTTTACTTATTTATTTATTCATAATTTAATTTAAAATTATTATTTTATTTATTATTAATATGTAAATTAACTAATTTAATTATTTAATATGAATATATAATAAAATTATTATGTATAATAATGAAATATTAATATTAATTTAATAATTCTATTCATATAATGTTATTTAATTATACAATTAAATAAATCAATATATCGTTAGAGGTTGTTCTATTATTTATAATAATATTATAATATTATTTATTTCTTTTGTCATAAAACAAATTATCATTATCATTATATAATAGAATTATATCAATAATTAAATAATTTAATTTTAATAAATATTATTGAAAATATTAAAATATTTCATAACTAATATATTATATTAATTATACTATTTATTTATTAATTTAATTAATATTAAATGACAATTAATATTATCAATTCTTATTAAGTTAAAATAAGAATATTAAACAATATTGGTACAATTTAATACATACTAATAAATTAATATAATTTATTAATAATTTAAAATGTTGTTAATATTGTTTAAGGATTTTATTATTTTTAAATAATTACTTAATACTAATATTTTATTAAGTTTATATATTAATAGTATTTATATTATTAACATAATGATATATTATGTTATTTGTTTATAAAATTATTAATAATATTATTAATGAACATTTAAATGTAATTTTAAAATTAGTATTATGATATTATAATTTAAAATATAACATTTAACTATTTGAACATTTAAATATTAGTAAATATTAATAATAATAGAGATAGTACTACTTATTTTAATTTAATCATTTAATTACTAATTTTTTTATCTATTTTTTAGAATATTAAATAATTATTTAATTATTAAATGCCTTATTATCTTAATTATAATATTTATAAATATTAATAATAGTATTCTATTTTAATGTCTATTTAAAATCGTTATGACATTTTGTTTTGTCATAAAATAATTGTTTTAGTTCATACAAGCTTATTCAAAATAAAATAAAACTAATTTATTAATATTCCAAAAATTAATAACTAAGTGATTTAAAAAGTTAATTTCTTTATCGAATCAATTCAAATAGTCATGTCTATTTGAACAATTATCTATTTTAAATCGTTATGACTTTTTGTTTTTTCATAAAACAATTCTTTCTGTTTATGCAAAATTATTCAAAATAAAAATACTGATTTATTAACATTCTAAAAATTAATAAGTAAGAAATTTGAAAAAATAAATCTGTTTGTTAAACAGTTCAAATAGTTATGATTATTTGAACAATTATCTATTTAAAATTGTTATGATTAAATGATTTAATCTATTTGATTATTAATCTATTTTATTTTTATTAATTAGTTTTAATGTAAATCTTTAAAAATCTAATTATCATACCTATTATTAATTTTTGAAATAATAATAAAAGACCAATTAGATTTATAAATCATAATTATTATCTATATGGCTTTTTTGACTAATATTTAATTTTAAAATTAATAAGAAAATAAACTGCCCAACTTTAAAAAATATAATCACTTAGTTATTAATTTCTATTAATAAATATTTTTAATAGATAAATTAAGATTAATATTTAATTTTAAATATTTTAAAATTAATTAATGATTGATCTCTACCATTTAATTATTTAAATTAACAATCTTATATAATAATAATTATAACATTAATTAATTAATTTAATAATTAAATTAATTAATAAAATAGATTAATATATATAATTAAAATATTTATATATTTATTATTATTATTTATAATAATATATATAGATTAATTTTAAATTATTATAATCCTTATAGATATATAATTAACTAATATAGATAATATTTTAAAATATATAAAATTATTATTTTAAGTATCTTTATTCTTAGTTATAATTATCGAGTAAGCTCAAATAGTTTTAACTGTTTGAACAATTTTTTATTTCTAATAGTTATGATCTTTTGTTTTGTTATAAAACAATTGTTTCTATTTATACAAGTTTATTCAAAATAAAATAATACTACTTTATTAATATTTTGCAAATTAATAGGTAGGAGATTTAAAAAATAAATCTGTTTACCGAACAAGTTCAAATGGTCATGTCTATTAGAATAATTATCTATTTCAAATTATTATGACATTTTGTTTTGTCATAAAACAATTATTTCTGTTCATACAGAATTATTCAAAATAAAATAATTTTGATTTATTAATATTTTTAAAATTAATAAGAGATTTAAAAACTAAATCTATTTACTAAACCAATTCAAATAGTTATGACTATTTGAACAATTATCTATCTCAAATCATAATGATATTTATTTTGTCATACAACAATTGTTTACTTTCATACAAGCTTATTTGGATTAAAATGATACTAATTTAATAATATTTCAAAAATTAATAAGAGATTTAAAAAATAAATATGTTAGCCGAACTAGTTCAAATAGTTAAGACTATCAGAATAATTATCTATTTCAAATCATTATTATATAATTATCCAATATTAGTAATATATTATACTATTAACAATTATTAAGTTTGTAATATTATAGTGTATAATACTTAATAATTATTAATTAAATATAATGATTGTTTATTTACTATTATTAATTTATTATAATATCTAATCAATATTATAGTTATAATTATCTAATAAATTGGTATATTATATATTATATTATATACATTATTATAAGAATAAACTAATTATTAATTATTTAATATATATTATATTATATTTATTTATAATAAATAATTAATATTAATTATATTAGAATTAATAGATAATTATAACTATAATATTAATTAGATGGTTTTAATATTATATATTAACTTACTTATATAAACTTATTTTACAAATATTATTATAACTAACTAATACTTACTTATTAATATAATTATAATAAGCAAATAGTCATTTCCAGATCATATAATATAAGTCTCCTAGTATTTGTAAAATCTAATGATTATGGCCATTAAATAAAAACAATTTTTTAATTAACATTTGAATATTTAATAATTTAATTATATAAATATAATAGTAACAGAATATATCTAATAGCTTAATTTATTAAATATATTAAATAATAATATAAAATAACTTATTATTTTATATAATTATTATATAAATATTTAATTAGTATGATAATTTTAATAAATATATTTATCATTAATAATAATTATTGAAATATTTGAAATTATAACTATTTCAAATAGAATTATATTATATATTTTATTTATAGTAGTTTGAAATTATATTAATTAGTTATATAGTAACTAACATTATAATATTAGATTTATAATAATTAATATTAATTAATTATTAATACAATTAATATATAATATTTGAATTACTCTTGCTATAACAATTATAAATTAATAATTAATATTTTAAATAACTAATTTTATTTACTATAATTAATTATAATAAGTTTATAATTTATAATTTGTGCGAGCGAGGATTTTGTTATAATATATATTATTTTTGAATCTATTTTTAGAATTAGTTATATCTAATTATTTATAATTATTGAATTATTAAATATTATACTATATAATAAATATTTATAATCCTAACTAATAGTCTAATATTATCTAATCTAATAATATTCTCAATAAGATTCTAATAGTCTATTATATTCTATTATAAATAGAAATTATATTAGGTACGGGTCTCTAGCGACGCCAAATATAATTGCTTTCAAAATTATTTTTCTTTTAATAAATTCATGCTTTCTATAGTCTCATTTCGTTTAGTTATAAAAAAATTGTTTCAATTCATACATGCTTATTCAAAATAAAATAATACTAATTTATTAACATTCAAAAAATTAATAAGTAAGAAATTTTAAAAAATAAATTTATTTACCGAACAAGTTCAAACAGTTATGACTATTTGAATAATTATCTATCTAAAATCATTATGACCTTTTATTTTATCATAAAACAATTGTTTTAGATCATAAAAACTTGTCCCAAATAAAATAATACTACTTTATTAATATTTTAAAAATTGATAAGTTAAAGATTTAAAACATAATTCAGTTTATCGAATTAGTTAAAATAATTATGGTCATTTGAACATTTATCTATTTCAAATCATTATGAACTTTTGTTTTGACATAAAACAATTGTTTTTCATCATACTAGCTTATTCGTAATAAAATAATATTAATTTATTAATATTTCAAAAATTAGTAAGTAAAAAATTTAAAAAATAAATTTGTTTATCGAACCAATTCAAATAGTTATGATTATTTGTATTTCAATTTCTTATAACCTTTTTTTCTTTTATAAAATAATTATTTCTGTTCATACAAGTTTATCTGAAATAAAATAACACTAATGTAATAATATTCTAAAAATTAATAACTAATAAATTTAAAAAATAAATTTGTTTGCTAAACCAATTTAAATAGTTAAGGCTATAGGAACAATTCTTTATTTTAAATTGTTATGACATTTTGTTTTATCGTAAAAAATTTTTTCACTTAAAATTAAAAAATAATTTTAAATAAATTAATTTTAGATAATTGTTTATTATATTTAATAATAATTATTAAATAATTATTTTAATTAGTTAGTTTTATTTTGGATAAACTTTAAATATTAAATATTAATCTATATATTAGTATTTAAACTAATATAAAAGTAATATTTAAACTATTGCAATATTTAATAGATATAATTAATTATAACATAATAAAGTAGTAATTTAAATAATTACAATTAATATCTATATTTTAATTGTTAATTTATTTAATAATTAGATTAAATAATTAGATTTATTTGTATTAATTATTAAGCTATTGCAATATTTATTACTTAAAATAAATTTTAATATTTATTTTTAATTTAAACAAATTAATATATTAAAACAACATATATTAGTTTTAATATTTAAAATTTAAATATTCATATTATATTTTAATTAATTATATATTATAATTAAATTAGATTATTATTTAATTATAACAATTATTTTAATTTTAAATTAATAAGTAAAATTTTTAATTAAATAAATAAATTAGATTTAATATTTAAAATTAATTATATTATAGTATTAAATATAACTAGTAAAAATATATTTAATAATAATCATTACAATATTTGTTAGATATTTTGAAAATTAATAAATATAATTATTTATTTATTAGTTATATTAAGTTAAAATCAATAATTCATATTAATATCTTTATTTTATTATCATACAAGCTTAATCATAATATAATTTATCTAATAATTATGGTTTAATTGATAAAATATATAATTATTATCCAATAATTGGGTTTAATAAATAAGCACATTGAACAAATAATTTTCTTAATAAAATTATAACCTATTAAATAATAATGATTAGTTTTAATAATTTAATTAATTTAAATATTAACAAGAACAATTAATTATTATTATATATAATAGCTATATTATATAATCATAATAATTTTAATAAAAATATTATAATTATTGAAATTATCGATAATATTTATTAATTATTTTAAAATTATCATTTTGAATTAATTTAACAAAATAGCTTTATTTTCTAAAATTTTACTTATTAATTTTTAGAATATTAATAAATTTATATTATTTTATTCAAAATACGCTTGCATGTATAGAACCAATTGTTTTATGACAAAACAAAATGTCATAATGTTTTGAAATAGATAATTGTTTAGATAGTCATAACTATTTCAACTTGATCGATAAGAAACAATTGTTTTACAACAAAATAAAATGTCATAACAATTTGAAATAGATAATAGTTCAAATGAACATGACTATTTGAACTGGTTTGGTAAACTAATTAATTTTTTAAATCTTCAACTTATTAATTTTTACAATGTTAATATATTAGTATTATTTTATTCCAAATAAACTTGTATGAATAGAAACAATTGTTTTATAACAAAATAAAAGATCATAATGATTTGAAATAAATAATTGTTTAAACAATCATAACTATTTGAACTCACTCAGTAAACAAATTTATTTTTAAATCTTTTAATTATTAATTTTGGAATATTAATTAATTAGAATTATTTTATTCCAAATAAGCTTGTTTGAATAGAAACAATTGGTTTATGACAAAACAAATGGTCATAATGATTTGAAATAGATAATTGTTAAAATAGTCATAACTATTTGAATGTGTTCAAAAATAGCTTTATTTTCTAAAATTATACTTATTAAGTTTTGGAATATTAATAAATTTATATATTTTATTCAAAATACACTTGCATGAATAGAACCAATTGTTTTATGACAAAACAAAATGTCATAATGTTTTGAAATAGATAATTATTTAGATAATTATAACTATTTCAACTTGATCGATAAGAAAATTCATTTTTTTAATTTTGCTACTCTTTAATTTTTGAAATATTATTTTAAATTTATAATTTATTTGAGATATTTTATTATTTAAATAAATAATTTTAATTATATTATGATAATATAATAATAGTAGTTTATTAGTTAAATATTATTGATTAATTTTATTTGATAAAATAATAATTAAATAATTTAACTTATTTAATTTTTGAACATAATATAAGTTATTTTATAATTTTTTGTTATATTAGTTAAATATAATTATTAAATTAGTACCTCTTTTATCATTTATTATTGTTAGTTATTAATAATATAATTATTAAATAAATTCTTATTAATTATTTTTAAATATTAATAATGTTTATTAATTAATAAAATAAAATAGTACTACTTTATTAATATTTCAAAAATTAATAAGCAAGAAATTTAAAAAATAAATCAATTTACCAAATCAATTCAAATAATTATAGCCATTTGAACAATTATATATTTCAAATCATTATTACCTTTCATTTTGTCATAAAGCAAATTTTCTCAACATACAAGCTTATTGAAATAAAATAATACTAATTTATTAATATTTGAAGAATTAGTAAGATTTGAAGAAATAAATCTATTTATTTTTATCAAAATTTAAATTTCAATTATTAATAAACATATATTAATAATGATTTAATAATGATTTTTGAAATATCAATCTCAAAATTAAATAATTAATAAGAATTTATTTAATATATTGTTAAAGATAAATTATTTTCTTTAAATAATTAAAACTAAATTAGTACAATTATTTGAAATTGCTAATTTCAGTAATAATATTTAAATTATAAATATTAATACAAATAATTATATTTTTATAATTATCAAATTTTCCTATGACTATTAATAATTTTTGGAACATTTAGGATATTTAATATTTAATAATTTGATTTAATTATATAATTAATACTAAACAAGATTTAGTATTAAAATATTTTTAGTATAATAATTTTAATTAAAATTATTAATACATTTGCACAGCTAATAACATAAAGCAGCAAAATTCACACCTAATAACTTTGATCCAATTGCCAGTGATATTATAAGAGTTTTACGAGCCCTCATAAAAATCCTAACCCATTATCGAGCATATAAGTTAAGCAAAAAATTTATTATTAAAATAATATATTTATTTAATATATACATTAACATAATTATTTGATAAAATAATAAATTATATAATAATACTATATAATAAATTTTTTAAATATATTTAAAACTAATTTTAAAATAGAGATTATTATAACTTAATAATAATATTATTAATTAGTAGTTTAATTAAATAGTTTAATTAATATTCTAAAAAATAATTAATAACTTTAATTGTTATTATTAAGATAATAATAATAATAATGTTATAATTAATAATAATTAAGATAATAATATAGTTTATCATTATTATATCATTAAACTATTACAACATTATTAATATGTAAAATATAAAATAATTATTATTTTAAAATCTGTTTTAATATATAATAATTATAATAAATATTTATTATTATCGTATTATTAATATTATCAAAACTAATACATTATAATAATTTAAATTACAATAATTAATTATTTTTATTTGGATAATTAATACAAATAAATCTAATTATTTATTCATACCTATTAATAATTTTATTAATTATCTATAACCCCTTAGATTTAATATTATTTTATAATAATAATATTATTATAATTATTATTATTTAATATAATAATAATAATTAAATAATAATTTAAAATACGAATCTATTTGATATAAAAATAAATATTTTGAATAATTAATTAAATTATAATTAATAAATATTTAACAATTTATATATATATAATTAAATTAAATTAAATTCTTTTTATATTATTTAATATATATTGAATATAATATTTAAAATAAATACAATTAGATTTATAACTAAGAATCATTTAAATTCTTAGTTATAATCTATACAATTAATAATTATAACTAAGAATTGATTATTACTAATATACAAATAACTGGTCGACTGAGCGCCCGCACGCTTATTTCGTAGGTTGACTTAGGCATACGGAGTTCATTCCCAGTCAAAGCATACGGAGTTCATTCCCAGTCTAAGATCGGATTGGATCGAGGGTTGCGGCAACAAGATCGGTAGCATGCAGGGGGGACCGGGTCGATCCCCGGCTTGCGCATTCCACATCTCCAGTCGGCTGAGCGCCCGCACGCTCGTTTCGTGGGTCGGCTTAGGCATATGGAGTACATTCCACGTCTAAGCCCCAGTCGGACCGATGGTTGTGGTAGTAGGATCGACAGTGGGATTGGCAGCACGCAGAGGGGGACTGGGTTGATCCCCGACTTGCGCATTATGCCTCTCCAACCGGCCTCTCCGACCGACTGAGCGCCCGCACGCTTGTTTTGTGGGTTGACTTAGGCATATGGAGTTCATCCCCAGTCTAAGCATACGGAGTTCATTCCCAGTCTAAGCTCGAACCGGATCGAGGGTTACGATAGTAGGATTGACAGCACGCAGGGGGGACCGGATCGATCCCAGGTTTGTGCATTCTGCCTCTCCAGCTTGCTGAGCGCCCGCACGCTCATTTCGTGGGTTGGCTTAGGCATACGGAGTACATTCCATGTCTAAGCCCTAGCCGGACTGAGGGTTATGGCAGCAGGACTGGGAGCGGGATCGACAACACGCAGAGGGGACCGGGCTGATCCCCGACTTACGCATTATGCCTCTCCGGCCGGCTAAGCGTCCGCGTGCTCGTTTCGTGGGTTGACTTAGACATACGGAGTTCATCCCCAGTCTAAGCATATAGAGTTCATTCCCAGTCTAAGATCGATCCGGATCGAGGGTTGTGGCAGCAGGATCGACAGCACGCAGGAGGGACCGGGCCGATCCTCGACTTGCGTATTCTGCCTCCCTCGTCGACTGAGCGCCCGCACGTTCGTTTCGTGGGTTGGCTTAGGCATACGGAGTACATTCCACGTCTAAGCCCCAGTCGGACCAAGGGTTATGGCAGCACAACCGACAGCGAGATCGATAGCACGCAAAGGGGGACTGGGCTGATCCCTGACTTGCGCATTATTCCTCTCCGATCGGCCTCTCCGATCGGCTGAGCGCCTGCATGCTGGTTTCGTGGGTTGACTTAGGTATACGGAGTTCATCTCCAGTCTAAGTATGCGGAGTTCTTTCACAGTCTAAGATCAGACCGGACCGAAGGTTACGGTAAAAGGATCGACAGCACGTAAGGGGACCGGACTGATCCCTGGCTTGTGCATTCTGCCTCTCCGACCGACTGAGCGCCCGCACGCCTGTTTCGTGGGTTAGCTTAGGCATAAGGAGCTCATTCCATGTCTAAGCCCCAGCCGGATCGAGGGTTGTGGCAGCGGGATCGGCAGCACGCAGAGGGGGACTGGGTCGATCCCCGGCTTGCGCATTATGCCTCTTCGGCCGGCTCAGCACCCGCACGCTCATTTCATGGGTTGACTTATGCATACGGAGTTCATCCCCAGTCTAAGATCGAACCGGACTGAGGGTTGCAGTAGTAGGATCAACAGCACGCAGGGGGGATCAGGTCGATCCCCGGCTTGCGCATTCTGCCTCTCCGACCGACTGAGTGCCTGCACGCTCGTTTCATGGGTTGGCTTAGGCATACAGAGTACATTTCACGTTTAAGCCCCAGCCGGACAGAGGGTTGTGGCAGCGGGACTGGCAGCGGGATCGATAGCACGCAGCGGGGGACCGAGCTGATCATTGGCTTGCGCATTATGCCTCTCCAGCCGGTTGAGTGCCCGCACGCTTGTTTCGTGGGTTGACTTAGGCATACGGAGTTCATCCTTAGTCTAAGCATACGGAGTTCATTCCCAGTCTAAGATCGGATCGGATCGAGGGTTACGACAACAGGATCGGCAGCATGCAGGGGGAACCGGATCGATCCCTAACTTGCGCATTCTGCCTCTCTGGCCGGTTTAGCACCCGTACGCACGTTTCGTGGATTGGCTTAGGCATACGGAGTACATTCCACTTCTAAGCCCCAGTCGGATCGAGGGTTATGGCAGCAGGACCTGTAGCGGGATTGGTAGCATGCAGAGGGAGATCGGGCTGATCGCTGGGTTACGCATTATGCCTCTTCGGCCGGCTGAGCGCCCGTACGCTCGTTTCGTGGGTTGACTTAGGCATACGGAGTTCATCCTCAGTCTAAGCATATGGAGTTCATTCCCAGTCTAAGATCGGATCAGACCGAGGGTTGCGGTAGCAGGATCAGCAGCACGTAGGGGGGATCAGACTGATCCTCGGCTTGTGCATTCTGCCTTTTCGACTGGCTGAGTGCCCATACGCCCATTTCATGGGTTGGCTTAGGCATAGGGAGCTCATTCCATGTCTAAGCCCCAACCGGATCGAAGGTTGTCACAGTGGGACTGACAGCACGCAGAGGGGGACCGGGCCGATCCTCGACTTATGCATTATGCCTCTTCGACTGGCTCAATGCTAGCACGCTCGTTTCGTGGGTTGACTTATGCATACGGAGTTCATTCTCAGTCTAAGATCGGATCGAATCGAGGGTTGCGACAGTAGGATCGGTAGCACGCAGAGGGGATCGGGTTGATCCCTGGCTTGTGCATTCTACCTCTCCGATCAGTTGAGCACCTGTACACTCGTTTCATGGGTTGGCTTAGGTATACGGAGTACATTCCACGTTTAAGCCCTAGCCAGACCGAGGGTTGGCTTGCGCATTCTGCCTCTTCGGTCGGCTGAGTGCCCGCACGCTCGTTTCGTGGGTTGGCTTAGACATAGAGAGCTCATTCCATGCCCAAGCCCCAGTCGGACTGAAGGTTGTGGCAGCGAGACCGGCAGCACGCAGAGGGGGATCGAGTCGATCCCCGACTTGCGCATTATGCCTCTTCGACCGGCTCAACGCCCGCACACTTATTTTGTGGGTTGACTTATGCATACAGAGTTCATTCCCAGTCTAAGATCAGACTAGACCGAGGGTTGTGATAGCAGGATTGACAGCACACAGGGGGGACAAGGTCGATCCCCGGCTTACGCATCCTGTCTCTCTGGTCGGTTGAGCACCCGTACGTTCGTTTCGTGGCTTGACTTAGGCATACGGAGTTCATTCCCAGTCTAAGATCAAACTGGATCGAGGGTTACGGTAGCAAGATCGGCAGCACGCAGGGGGGATCGAGCCGATCCCCGACTTGTGCATTCTGTCTCTCCAACCGGCTGAACGCTGGCATACTCATTTCGTGGGTTGGCTTAGGCGTACGGAGTACATTCCACATCTAAGCCCCAGTCGGACCGAGGGTTGTGGCAGCAGGACTGGCAGGGGGATCGGTAGCACCCAGAGAGGGACCGGGTTGATCCTCGATTTACGCATTATACCTCTCCGGTTGGCTGAGTGCCTGCACGCTCGTTCCGTGGGTTGACTTAGGCATACAGAGTTCATCCCCAGTCTAAGCATATGGAGTTCATTCTCAGTCTAAAATCAGATCGGATCGAGGGTTGCGACAGCAGGATCGATAGCACGTAAGGTGGACCGGGCTGATCCCGGCTTGTGCATTTTGCTTCTCTGGCCGGCTGAGCGTCTGCACGTTCGTTTCGTGAGTTGGCTTAGGCAACGGAGTACATTCCACGTCTAAGCCTCAGTCGGACTGAAGGTTGTGACAGTAGCACCGGCAGCGGGATAGGTAGTACGTAGAGGGGGAATAGGCTGATCCCCGGCTTACGCATTATGCCTCTCCGGTCGACCTCTCCGACCGGCTGAGCACCCGTATGCTCGTTTCATGGGTTGGCTTAGGCATACGGAGATCATCCCCCGTCTAAGCATACGAAGTTCATTCTCAGTCTAAGATCAGATCAAACTGAGGGTTACGACAGTAGGATCGGTAGCACGCAGGGGGGACTGGGCCGATCCTCGACTTACGCATTCTACCTTTTCGGTCGGCTGAGCGCCCGCACGTCCGTTTCGTGGGTTGGTTGAGGCATAGTGAGCTTATTCCATGTTTAAGCCCCAGTCGGATCGAGGGTTGTGGCAGCGGGATCGACAGCATGCAGAGGGGGATCGGGTCGATCCCCGACTTGCGCATTGTGCCTCTTCGACCGGCTTAGCTCCCGTACGCTCATTTCGTGGGTTGAATTATGCATACAGAGTTCATTCCCAGTCTAAGATCGGACCAGATCGACGGTTGCAGTAGCAGGATTGACAGCACGTAGGGGGGACCGGGTCGATCCCCGACTTGCGCATTCTGCCTCTCCGATCGACTGAGTGCCCGTACGCTCGTTTCGTGGGTTGACTTAGGCGTATGGAGTTCATTCCATGTCTAAGCATACAGAACTCATTCCCAATCTAAGATTTTGAGCCACGGTGCACATTATGGGCTCGAGCATGTGCTGGTGCCATATTTTTTTTGCCTGGGGCACCATTGCCGGAGCATCACCGGAGAGCCTAACCGGTGGCATTGGGGCTTCCGGTGATTGGGGGGGCCGAGGGGTGTGCACACATGATGTGCGATGGGTGCTGGTACTTGGCCCTTATATTGGCCCCCTATCCCTTATCAAACCTCGAGAACTCACACCCCCTTAAAGAGCATTTGAGATTTTATTGGTTTGCTGCCAGTAGCCATTAAAGTGTTAGAAATGGGGACACTTTTTTCAAACGATCACAAAATCTTCTCCACTTTGAGTTTTTAGTTGAATTGTTTTGTGCATGCCAACAAAAATACAAGGATCACCTCTACCAAATTGGGTACAAAACTCTTTCTAAAAAAATTTTAAAAAATCTTGAACCGTAAAAAGTTTTGAAAATCTTGAAAAAAAGAAAACGGGTCGTCTTGCCACGAAACTTCACATGAAGGCTTAGGGGACCATTGTATGAATTTACAAGCCATAAAAATGGCATTGGCATGGCAGTAATATGAAGATGTGCTTGAACCCACCTACCACCCGTTCGATCCCCGGCTTGCGCATCCTGCCTCTCTGGTCGGCTGAGCGCCCGCACGTTCGTTTCATGGGTTGACTTAGGCATACCGAGTTCATCCCCAGTCTAAGCATACGGAGTTCATTCCAAGTCTAAGATCGGACCGGATCGAGGGTTGCGGCAGCACGCAGGGGGGACCAGGACGATCTTCGATTTGTGCATTCTGCCTCTCTAGCCAGCTGAGCGCCCGCACGCTTGTTTCGTGGGTTGGCTTAGGCATACGCAGTACATTCCATGTCTAAGCTCCAGTCGGACTGAAAGTTATGGCAGCAGGATCGGTAGTGGGATTGGCAACACGCAGAGGGGGATCGGGCTGATTGTCGGCTTGCACATTATCCCTCTTCGACTGGCCTCTCCGGTCGACTGAGCGCCCATACACTCATTTCATGGGTTGACTTAGGCATACAGAGTTCATCCCCAGTCTAAGCATACGGAGTTTATTCCCAGTCTAAGATTGGATCGGATCAAGGGTTGCGGCAGCAGGATCGGTAGCATGTAGGGGAGACCAGATCGATCCCCGGCTTGCGCATTCTGCCTCTCCGATTGGATGAGTGCCCGCACGCCCATTTCGTGGGTTGGCTTAGGCATACGGAGTACATTCCATGTCTAAGCCCCAATCGGATCGAGGGTTATGGCAGCAGGACCGACAACGAGATCGACAGCACGCAGAGGGGGATCGGGTTGATCCTCGACTTGCGCATTATGCCTCTCCGGTCGGTTGAGCGCCCGCACGCTCATTTTATGGGTTGAGTTAGGCATACGGAGTTCATTCCCAGTCTAAGCATACGGAGTTCATTCCCAGTCTAAGATCGGATTGGACCGAGGGTTGCGGCAGCAAGATCGATAGCACGTAGGGGGATCGGGCTGATCCCTGGCTTGCATATTCTGCCTCTCTGATCGGCTGAGCACCTGCACGCTCGTTTCATGGGTTGGTTTAGGCATAGGGTGCTCATTCCATGTCTAAGCCCCAACCGGACCGAGGGTTGTGGCAGCGGACCGGTAGCACGCAGAGGGGGACCGAGTCGATCCTCGGCTTGCGTATTATGCCTCTTCAGTCGGTTCAGTGCCCGTACGCTCGTTTCATGGGTTGACTTATACATACGGAGTTCATTTCCAATCTAAGATCGGATCGGACTGAGGGTTACGGCAGCAGGATTGATAGCACGCAGGGGGGATCGGGTCAATCTGTGGCTTGCGCATTCTGCCTCTCCGACCGACTGAGCGCCCGCACGCTCGTTTCGTGGGTTGGCTTAGGCATACGGAGTTTTTTTCATGTCTAAGCATACGGAGCTCATTTCCAATCTAAGATTTTGAGCCACGATGCACATACTGGGCTCGGGCATGTGCTGGTGCCGTATTTTTTTCACCCGGGGCACCATCGTCGGAGCATCATCGAAGAGCCTAACCTGCGACATTGAGGGTTCCGACGATTAGGGGGGCCGGGGGGTGTGCGCACATGATGTGCGATGGGTGCTGGTACTTGGCCCTTATATTGGCTCCCTATCCCTCCTCAAACCTCGAGAACTCATACCCCCTTAAAGAGCATTTGAGATTTTATAGGTTTGCTGCCAGTAGCCATTAAAGTGTCTGAAATAGGGACACTTTTTTCAAACGGTCACAAAAGCTTCTCCACTTCGGGTTTTTAGCTGAATTTTTTTGTGCATGCCAAAAAAAATACAAGGATCACCTCTACCAAGTTTGGGGACAAAACTCTTTCTAAAAAAATTTAAAAAAATCCCGAACCATAAAAAGTTTTGAAAATCGTGAAAAATAGAAAACGGGTCGTCTTGCCATGAAACTTCACATGAAGGCATAGGGGACCATTGTATGAATTTACAAGCCATAAAAATGGCATTGGCATGGCAGAAATATGAAGATGTGCTCGAACCCACCTACCATCCGTTCAATCCCTAGCTTACGCATCCTACCTCTCTAGTCAGCTGAGAGTCCGCACGCTCGTTTCTTGGGTTGACTTAGGCATACGGAGTTCATCCCCAGTCTAAGCATACGGAGTTCATTCCCAGTCTAAGATCGAATCGGATCGAGGGTTGCGATAGCAAGATCGGCAGCACGCAGGGAGGACCGGGCTGATCCCCGACTTACGAATTCTACCTCTCCGATAGGCTGAGCACCCGTACGCTCATTTTGTGGGTTGGCTTAGGCATACAGAGTACATTCCACATCTATGCCCCAGCCAGACCGAGGGTTGTGGCAGCAGGACTGGCAGCGGGATCGGCAGCACACAGAGAGGGATCGGCCTGATCCTTGGATTGCGCATTATGACTCTTCGGCCCGCCTCTCTGGCCAGCTGAGTGCCCGTACGTTCATTTCGTGGGTTGACCTAGGCATACGTAGTTCATCCCAAGTCTAAGCATACGGAGTTCATTCCCAGTCTAAGATCAGACCGGATCGAGGGTTGCTGTAGCAGGATCGACAGCACGCAGGAGGGATCGGGCTGATCCCCGACTTGCGCATTCTGGCTCTCCGACCGGCTGAGTGCCCGCACGCTCATTTCGTGGGTTGGCTTAGGCATACGGAGTACATTCCACGTCTAAGCCCCAACCGGACTGGGGGTTGTGGCAGCAGGATCGGTAACGGGATCGACAGCACGCAGAAGGGGACCAGGCTGATCCCCGGCTTACGCATTATGCCTCTCCGATCGGCTGAGTGCTTGCACGCTCGTTTCATGGGTTGACTTAGGCATACAGAGTTCATCCCCAGTCTAAGCATACGGAGTTCATTCCCAGTTTAAGATCGGACTGGACTGAGGGTTGCGACGACAGGATCGACAGCATACAGGGGGGACCAGGTCGATCCTCGGTTACACATTCTGCCTCTCCGACCGGCTGAGCACCCGCACGTCCGTTTCGTGGGTTGGCTTAGGCATATTAAGCTCATTCCATGTCTAAGCCCCAGTCGGACCGAGAGTTGTGGCAACGGGGATCGGTAGCACACAGAAGGGGACCGAACCGATCCCGAGCTTGTACATTATGCCTCTTCAGCTAGCTCAGTGCCCATACGCTTGTTTCGTGGGTTGACTTATACATACGGAGTTCATTCCCAATCTAAGATCAGACCGGATCGAGGGTTTCGACACTAGGTTCGACAACACGTAAGGGGGGATTGGATTGATCCCCGACTTGTGCATTCTGCCTTTCTGGTCAGTAGAACGCCCGCACGCTCGTTTTGTGGGTTGGCTTAGGCATACAGAGTACATTCCACGTCTAAGCCCCATCCGGATCGAGGGTTGTGGCAGTAGGACCGACATCACGTAGGGGGGACCGAGCTGATCCTCAGCTTGTGCATTATGCCACTCCGATCGGCCTCTCCGGTCGGTTGAGCGCCCGCACACTCGTTTCATGGGTTGACTTAGGCATATGGAGTTCATCCACAGTCTAAGCATACGAAGCTCATTACCAGTCTAAGATCGCATTTTTTTCGCCTGGGGCACCATCGTTGGAGCATCGCCGGAGAGCCTAATCGGCGGCATTGGGGGTTCCGGAGATTAGGGGGGCCAGGGGGTGTGCACACATGATGTGCGATGGGTGCTGGTACTTGGCCCTTATATTGGCCCCCTATCCCTCATCAAACCTCGAGAACTCACACCCCTTTAAAGAGCATTTGAGATTTTATAGGTTTGCTACCAGTAGCCATTAAAGTGTCTGAAATGGGGACACTTTTTTCAAACAGTCACAAAATCTTCTCCACTTCGATTTTTTAGCTGAATTTTTTTGTGAATGCCAACAAAAATACAAGGATCACCTCTACCAAATTTGGGGACAAAAATCTTTCTAAAACAATTTAGAAAAATCTCGAACCGTAAAAAGTTTTGAAAATCGTGAAAAATAGAAAATGGGTCGTCTTGCCATGAAACTTCACATGAAAGCTTAGGGGACTATTTTACGAATTTACAAGCCATAAAAATGGCATTGGCATGGAAGAAATATGAAGATGTGCTTGAACCCACCTACCATCCGTTCGATCCCCGGCTTGCGCATTCTGCCTCTCTAGCCGGCTGAGTGCCTTCACACTCATTTTGTGGGTTGGCTTAGGCATACGAAGTACATTCCACATCTAAGCCTCAGTCGGACCAAGGGTTGTGGTAGCAGGATCAGCAGCAGGATCGACAATACGTAGAGGAAGACCGGGCTGATCCCTGGCTTGCGCATTATTCCTTTTCGATCGGCCTCTCCGACTGACTGAGCGCCCGTACATTCGTTTCGTGGGTTGACTTAGGCATACGGAGTTCATCCCCAGTCTAAGCATACGTAGTTCATTCCCAGTCTAAGATCGGACCGGATCGAGGGTTGTGGCAGCAGGATTGATAGCACGCAGGGGGAACCGGGCCGATCCCCGGCTTTCACATTCTGCCTCTCCGACCGGCTGAGCGCTCGCACGCTAGTTTCGTGGGTTGCTTAGGCATACGGAGTTCATTCCATGTCAAAGCATACGGAGCTCATTCCCAGTCCAAGATTTTGAGCCACGGTGCACATGCTGGGCTCAGGCATGTGCTGGTGTCGCATTTTTTTTGCCCGAGGCACCATCGTCGGAGCATCGTCGGAGAGCCTAATCGGCGGCATTGGGGGGCCGGGGGGTGTGCGCACATCATGTGTGATGGGTGCTGGTACTTGGCCCTTATATTGGCCTCGTATCCCTCGTCAAACCTCAAGAACTCACACCCCCTTAAAGAGCATTTGAGATTTTATAGGTTTACGGCCAGTAGCCATTAAAGTGTCTGAAATGGGGACATTTTTTTCAAACGGTCACAAAATCTTCTCGACTTCGATTTTTTAGCTCAATCTTTTCGTGCATGCCAAAAAAAATACAAGGATCACCTCTACCAAATTTGGGGACAAAACTCTTTCTAAAAAAATTTAAAAAAATCTCGAATCGTAAAAAGTTTTGAAAATCGTGAAAAATAGAAAACGGGTCGTCTTGCCACGAAACTTCACATGAAGGCTTAGGGGACCATTGTATGAATTTAAAAGCAATAAAAATGGCATTGGCATGACAGAAATATGAAGATGTGCTTGAACCCACCTACCACCTGTTCAATCCCCCGCTTGCGCATCCTGCCTCTCTGGTCGGCTGAACGCCCGCACGCTCGTTTTATGGGTTGACTTAGGCATATGGAGTTCATCCCTAGTCTAAGCATACGGAGTTCATTCCTAGTCTAAGATCAGATTGGATTGAGGGTTGCAGTAGTAGGATAGATAGCACGCAGGGGGGACCAGGTCGATCCCCGACTTACGCATTCTGCCTCTCCAACCGGCTGAGGCCCCGGACGCTCATTTCGTGGGTTGGCTTAGGCATAGGGAGCTCATGCCATGTCTAAGCCCCAGCCGGACCAAGGGTTGTGGTAGCGGGACCGACAGCACGCAGAGGGGGATCGAGCCGATGCCTGACTTGCGCATTATGCCTCTTCAGCCGGCTCAGTGCCCGCACGCTCGTTTCGTGGGTTGACTTATGCATAAAGAGGTCATTCCCAGTCTAAGATCTGACTGGACCGAGAGTTACGGCAGCAAGATCGATAGCATGCAGGGGAGATCGGGTCGATCCTCGGCTTGGCATTCTGCCTTTCTGACCGGCTGAGTGCCCGCACTCTCGTTTCATGGGTTGGCTTAGGCATACGGAGTTTATTCCATGTCTAAGCATACGGAGCTCATTCTCAATCTAAGATTTTGAGCCATGGTGCACATGCTGGGCTCGGGCATTTGCTGGTGCCGTATTTTTTTTACCCGGGGCAACATCGTCAGAGCATCATCGGAGAGCCTAATCGGTGGCATTGTGGGTTTCGACGATTGGGGGGCCGGGGGGTGTGCGCACATGATGTGCGATGGGTGCTGGTACTTGGCCCTTACATTGGCCCCCTATACCTCATCAAAGCTCGAGAACTCAAACCCCCTGAAAAAGCATTTGAGATTTTATAGGTTTGCTGCCAGTAGTCATTAAAGTGTCTGAAATGGGGACACTTTTTTCAAACGGTCACAAAATCTTCTCCACTTCGAGTTTTTAGCTGAATTTTTTTGTGCATGCCAAAAAAAATACAAGGATCACCTCTACCAAATTTAGGGACAAAAACTCTTACTAAAAAAATTTTAAAAAATCCCGAACCGCAAAAAGTTTTCAAAATTTTGAAAAATAGAAAACGGGTCATCTTGCCACAGAACTTCACAAGAAGGCTTAGGGGACCATTGTATGAATTTACAAGCCATAAAAATGCCATTGGCATGGCAGAAATATGAAGATGTGCTTGAACCCACCTACCACCCATTCGATCCCCGGCTTGCGCATCCTGTCTCTCTGGTCGACTGAGCGCCCACACGCTCGTTTCGTGGGTTGACTTAGGCATACAGAGTTCATCCCTAGTCTAAGCATACATTGTTCATTCCCAGTCTAAGATCGGATCGGATCGAGGGTTACGGCAGCAGGATCGGTAGCACGCAGGAGGGATCGGGCTGATCCTCGGCTTGCACATTCTGCCTCTTCCGTTGGCTGAGCGCCCGCACGCTCATTTCGTGGGTTGGCTTAGGCATACGGAGTACATTCCATGTCTAAGCCCCAGTCAGACCGAGGGTTGTGGCAGTAGGTCTGACAACGAGATCGACAGCACGCAGAGGAAGACCGGGCTGATCCTCGACTTACTCATTATGCCTCTTCGACCGGCCTCTCCGGCCGACAAAACGCCTGCACTCTCGTTTCGTGGGTTGACTTAGGCTTACGGAGTTCATCCCCAGTCAATCATATTTAGTTCATTCCTAGTCTAAGATCGGACCGGACCGAGGGTTGCGGTAGCAGGATCGGTAGCACGCAGGGGGGACCGAGCTGATCCCCAGCTTCTGTATTCTGCCTCTCCCGTCACGAGCGGCCGCACGCGTGTTTCGTGGGTTTGCTTAGGCATAGGGAGCTCATTCCATGTCTAAGCCCCAGCCGGATCGAGGGTTGTGGCAGTGGACCGGCAGCACGCAGAAGGGGATTGGGCCAATCCCCGGCCTACGCATTATGCCTCTTCGATCGGCTCAGTGCCCACACGCTCGTTTCATGAGTTGACTTATGCATACGGAGTTCATTCCCAGTTAAGAATGGATCGGACCGAGGGTTACGGTAGTAGGATTGATAGCACGGAGGGGGGGACCGAGTCGATCCCTGACTTACGCATTCTGCCTCTCCGACCGACTGAGCGCCCGCACGCTCGTTTCGTGGGTTGGCTTAGGCATACAGAGTTCATTCCATGTCTAAGCATATGGAGCTCATTCCCAGTCTAAGATTTTGAGCCACGGTGCACATGCTGGGCTCGAGCAAGTATGGTGCCATATTTTTTTCACCCGGGGCACCATCGTCAGAGCGTCGTCAGAGCATCGTGGGAGAGCCTAACCGACGGCATTGGGGGTTCCGACGATTGGGGGGGCCGAGGGGTGTGTTCACATGATGTCCGATGGCTGCTGGTACTTAGCCCTTATATTGGCCCCCTATCCCTCATCAAACCTCGAGAACTCACACCTCCTTAAAGAGCATTTGAGATTTTATAGGTTTGCTGCCAGTAGCCATTAAAGTGTCTGAAATGAGGACACTTTTTTCAAACGGTCACAAAATCTTCTCCACTTCGAGTTTTTAGCTAAATTTTTTTGTGCATGCCAAACAAAAATACAAGGATCACCTCTACCAAATTTGGGGACAAAACGCTTTCTAAAAAAATTTTAAAAAATCTCGAACCGTAAAAAGTTTCGAAAATCGTAAAAAATAGAAAACAGGTCGTCTTGCCACGAAACTTCACATGAAGGCTTAGGGGACCATTATATGAATTTACAGGCCATAAAAATGGCATTGGTATGGTAGAAATATGAAGATGTGCTTGAACCCACCTACCACCCGTTCGATCCCCGGCTTGCGCATCCTGCCTCTTTGGTTGACTGAGTGCCCACACGCTCGTTTTGTGGGTTGACTTAGGCATACGGAGTTCATCCCCAGTCTAAGCATACGAAGTTCATTCCCAGTCTAAGAACAGACCGGATCGAGGGTTGCAGTAGCAGGATCGACAGCACGCAGGGGGGACCGGGTCGATCCTCGGCTTGCGCATTCTGCCTCCTCGACCGACTGAGCGCCCGCACGCTCATTTCATGGGTTGGCTTAGGCATACGAAGTACATTCCATGTCTAAGCCCCAACCGGACCGAAGGTTGTCGCAATAGGACCGGCAGCGGGATCGTTAGCATGCAGAGGGGGATCGGGTTGATTTTCGGCTTACGCGTTATGCCTCTCCGGCCAGCCTCTCCGACCGGCAAAACGTTCGAACACTCGTTTCGTTGGTTGGCATAGGCATACGAAGTTCATCCCCAGTCTAAGCATACGGAGTTCATTCCCAGTCTAAGATCAGACCGTACCGAGGGTTGCGACAGCAGGATCGGTAGCACGCAGGGGGGACCGAGCCAATCCCCGACTTGTGCATTCTACCTTGCTGGTCGGCTGAGTGCCCGCACGCCCATTTTATGGGTTGGCATAGGCATAGGGAGCTCATTCCATGTCTAAGCCCTAGCCGGACCGAGGGTTGTGGCAGCGGGACCGGCAGCACACAGAGGGGGATCGAGCCGATCCCCGGTTTGCGCATTATGCCTCTTCGGCTGGCTTAGTGCCCGTACGCTAATTTCATGGGTTGACCTATGCATATGGAGTTCATTGCCAGTCTAAGATCAGACCAGACCGAGGGTTGCGGTAGTAGGATCGACAGCACGCAGGGGGGACTGAGTCGATCCCCGACTTGCGCATTCTACCTCTCCGATCGGCTAAGTGCCCGTACGCTCGTTTCGTGGGTTGGCTTAGGCATACGGAGTTCATTCCATGTCTAAGCATACGGAGCTCATTCCCAGTCTAAGATTTTAAGCCATTGTGCACATGCTGGGCTTAGGCATGTGCTGATGCCGCATTTTTTTGCCCAGGGCACCATCGTCGAAGCATTGTCGGAGAGCCAAATCGGCGGCATTGGAGGTTCCGACGATTGGGGGGCTGGGGGGTGTGCGCACATGATGTGCGATGGGTGCTGGTACTTAGCCCTTATATTGGCCCCCTATCCCTCATTAAACCTCGAGAACTCACACCCCTTTAAAGAGCATTTGAGATTTTATAGGTTTGCTGCCAGTAGCCATTAAAGTGTCCGAAATGTGGACACTTTTTTCAAATGGTCACAAAATCTTCTCCACTTCGAGTTTTTAGCTGAATTTGTTTTTGCATGCCAAAAAAAAAATACAAGGATCACCTTTACCATATTTGGGGACAAAACTCTTTCTAAAAAAATTTAAAAAAATTTCGAACCATAAAAAGTTTTAAAAAATCACAAAAAATAGAAAACGGGTCGTCTTGCCACGAAACTTCACATGAAGGCTTAGGGGACCATTGTATGAATTTACAAACCGTAAAAATGGCATTGACATTGCATAAATATGAAGATGTGCTTGAACCCACCTACCACCCGTTCGATCCTCGGCTTACGCATCCTGCCTCTCTAGTCGGCTGAACGTCCGCACGCTCGTTTCGTGGGTTGACTTAGGCATACAGAGTTCATCTCTAGTCTAAGTATACGGAGTTCATTCCCAATCTAAGATCAGACCAGATCGAGGGTTGTGGCAGCAGGATCGGTAACAAGCAGGGGGGACCGAGCCGATCCCCGGCTTACGCATTCTGCCTCTCCGACCGGTTGAGTGCCCGCACGCTCGTTTCATGGGTTGGCTTAGGCATACGGAGTACATTCCATGTTTAAGACCCAGCCGAACTGAGGGTTGTGGCAGCAGGACCTGCAGCGGGATCGACAGCATGCAGAGGGAGATTGGGCTGATCCCTGACTTGTGCATTATGCCTCTTCGGTCGACCTCTCCTATCGACTGAGTGCTCGCACGCTCGTTTCATGGGTTGACTTACGCATACGGAGTTCATCCCCAGTCTAAGCATACAGAGTTCATTCCCAGTCTAAGATCAAACCGGATCGAGGGTTACGACAGCAGGATCGACAGCACGCGGGGGGATCGAGCCGATCCCCCGGCTTGCGCATTCTGCCTCTCCGGTCGGCTGAGTGCCCGCACACCCATTTCATGGGTTGGCTTAGGCATTGGGAGCTCATTCCATGTCTAAGCCCCAGTCAGACTGAGGGTTGTGTCAGCGAGACCGGCAGCACGCAGAGGGGGACCGGGTCGATCCCCGACTTGCGCATTATGCCTCTTCAGTCGGCTCAGCGCCCGCACGCTCGTTTCGTGGGTTGACTTATGCATACGGAGTTCATTCCCAGTCTAAGATCAGATCGGACCGAGGGTTATGGCAGTAGGATTGACAGCACGTAGGGGGGACTGGGTCGATCCCCGACTTGTGCTTTCTGCCTCTCCGACCGACCTAGCACCCGTACGCTCGTTTCATGGGTTGGCTTAGGCATACGGAGTTCATTCCATGTCTAAGCATATAGAGCTCATTCCCAGTCTAAGATTTTGAGCCACGGTGCACATGTTGGGCTCGGGCATGTGCTGGTGCCACATTTTTTTTGCTCGGGGCACCATCGTCAGAGCATCGCCGGAGAGCCTAACCGACGGCATTGGGGGTTTCGACGATTGGGTGACCGGGGCGTGTGCGCACATGATGTGCGATGGGTGCTGGTACTTGGCCCTTATATTGGCCCCCTATCCCTCATCAAACCTCGAGAACTCACACCCCCTTAAAGAGCATTTGAGATTTTATAGGTTTGCTGCCAGTAGCCATTAAAGTGTCTGAAATGGGGACACCTTTTTCAAACGGTCACAAAATCTTCTCCACTTCGAGTTTTTAGCTGAATTTTTTTGTGCATGCCAACAAAAATACAAGGATCACCTCTACAAAATTTAGGGACAAAACTGTTTCTAAAAAAGTTTAAAAAAATCCCGAACCGTAAAAAGTTTTAAAAATTATGAAAAATAGAAAACGGGTCGTCTTGCCACGAAACTTCACATGAAGGCTTAGGGGACCATTGTATGAATTTACAAGCCATAAAAATGGCATTGGCATGGCAGAAATATGAAGATGTGCTTGAACTCACCTACCACCTGTTCGATCCCCGGCTTACGCATCCTGCCGCTCTGGTCGACTGAGTGCCCGCACGCTTGTTTCGTGGGTTGACTTAGGCATATAGAGTTCATCCCCAATCTAAGCATACAGAGTTCATTCCCAGTCTAAGATCAGACCGGATCGAGGGTTGCGACAGCAGGATCGCCAGCATGCAGTGAGGATCGGATCGATCCCCGGCTTGCGCATTCTGCCTTTCCAGCCGACTGAACGCCCGTACGCTCATTTCGTGGGTTGGCTTAGGCATACGAAGTACATTCCAAGTCTAAGGCCCAGTCGAACCGAGGGTTGTGTTAGTAGGACTGACAGTGGGATCGGCAACATGTAGAAGGGGACCGAGCTGATCCCCGACTTGCGCATTATGCCTCTCCGATCGGTTGAGTGCCTGTACGCTTGTTTTGTGGGTTGACTTAGGCATACGAAGTTCATCCCCAGTCTAAGATCAGATTGGATCGAAGGTTACGGCAGCAGGATCGACAGCACGCAAGGGGGAGAGGACCGATCCTCAGCTTGCGTATTTTACCTCTCTGGCTGGCTGAGCGCCCGCACACCCATTTCATGGGTTGGCTTAGGCATAGGGAGCTCATTCCATTTCTATGCCCCAGCCGGATCGAGGGTTGTGGTTGCGGGACCGGCAGCACGCAGAGGGGGATGAGGCCGATCCCTGGCTTGCGCATTATGCATCTTCGCCGGCTCAACGCCCGCACGCTCGTTTCATGGGTTGACTTATGCATACGGAGTTCATTCCGAGTCTAATATTGGACCGGACCGAGGGTTGCGACAGCATGATCGATAGCACACAGGAGGGGATCGGGTCGATCTCCGACTTGCACATTCTGCCTCTCTGACTGGCTGAGCGCCCGCACGCTCGTTTCGTGGGTTGGCTTAGGCGTACGAAGTTCATTCCATGTCTAAGCATACGAAGCTCTTTCCCAGTCTAAGATTTTGAGCTACGGTGCACATGCTGGGCTCAGGCATGTGCTAGTGCCATATTTTTTTCGCCCAGGGCACCATTGCCGGAGAGCCTAACTGGCGGCATTGGGGGTTCTGCCGATTGGGGGGGGCCGGGGGGTGTGCGCACATGATGTGCAATGGGTGCTGGTACTTGGCCCTTATATTGGCCCCCTATCGCTCATCAAACCTCGAGAACTCACAACCCCTTAAAGAGCATTTGAGATTTTATAGGTTTGCTGCCAGAGCAATTAAAGTGTCTGAAATGGGGACACTTTTTTCAAACGGTCACAAAATCTTCTCCACTTCGAGTTTGGGGACAAAACTCTTTCAAAAAAAATTTAAAAAAATCCCAAACCGTAAAAGTTTTAAAAATCGTGAAAAATAAAAAACGGGTAGTCTTGCGACGAAACTTCACATGAAGGCTTAGGGGACCATTCTATGAATTTACAAGCCATAAAAATGGCATTGGCATGGCAGCAATATGAAGATGTGCTTGAACCCACCTACCACCCGTTCGATCCCCGGCTTGTGCATCCTGCCTCAATGGTCGGCTGAGTGCCTGCACGCTCGTTTCGTGTGAGCTCATTCCTAGTCTAAGCATAAGGAGTTCATTCCCAGTGTAAGATCAGACCAGATCGAAGGTTGTGGTAGCAGGATCGGTAGCATATATGGGGGATCGAGTCGATCCCCGACTTGTGTATTCTGCCTCTCTGACCGATTGAGCACCCACACGCTCGTTTCGTGGGTTAGCTTAGGCTTACGAAGTACATTCCATGTCTAAGCCCCAGTCGGACAGAGGGTTGTAGCAGTAGGACCGACAGCGGGATCGGCAGCACGTAAAGGGGGATTGGGCTGATCTCGACTTGTGCATTATACCTTTTCGACCGGCCTCTTCGGTCGGCTGAGGGCCCGCACGCTCGTTTCGTGGGTTGACTTAGGCATACAGAGTTCATCCCCAGTCTAAGCATATGGAGTTCATTCCCAGTCTAAGATCGGATCAGACCGAGGGTTATGGCAGTAGATCGGTAGCACGCAAGGGGGACCGAGCTGATCTTCCGCTTACGCATTCTGCCTTTTCGGTCGACTGAGCGGCTGCATGCCCGTTTCGTGGGTTGGCTTAGGCATAGGGAGCTCATTCCATGTCTAAGCCCCAGTCGGACCGAGGGTTGTGGTAGTGGGACCGACAGCACTTAGAGGGAGACCGGGCCAATCACCGGCTTCGTATTATGCCTCTTCGGCTAGCTCAGCGCCCGCACGCTCATTTCGTGGGTTGACTTATGCATACGAAGTTCATTCCCAGTCTAAGCATATGGAGTTCATTCCCAGCTAAGATCAGATCGGATCGAGGGTTGCAGCAGCAGGATCGACAGCACGTAGGGTGGACCAAGTCGATCCCTGACTTACGCATTCTGCCTCTCTGGCTGGCTGAACGCCCCATGCTCGTTTTATGGGTTGGCTTAGGCATACGGAGTACATTCCACGTCTAAGCCCTAGCCAGACTGAGGGTTATGGCAGCAGGACTTAGGCACATGAAGATGTGCTTGAACTCACCTACAATCCGTTCGATCCCCGACTTATGCATCTTGCTCTCTGGTCGATTGAGCACCTGTACGCTCGTTTCATGGATTGACTGAGGCATACGGAGTTTATCCCCAGTCCAAGCATACAGAGTTCATTCCCAGTCTAAGATTGGACCAGATCGGTAAGCATGTAGAGGGGACCGGGGACCGATCCTCAGCTTGCGTATTCTGCCTCTCTGGTCGGCTTAGCGCCCGCATGCTCGTTTCGTGGGTTGGCTTAGGCATACGGAGTACATTCCATGTCTAAGCCCCAGTCGGACCAAGGTTTGTGGCAGCGAGACCGACAGCGGGATCGGTAGCATGCAGAGGGGGATCGAGCTGATCCCCAGCTTACGCATTATGCCTCTTCGACCGGTTGAGCGCCCACACGCTCTTTTCATGGGTTGACTTAGGCATACGGAGTTCATCCCTAATCTAAGCATACGGAGTTCATTCCCAGTCTAAGATCAGATCGGATCGAAGGTTGTAATAGCAAGATCGACAACACGTAGGGGGGATCGAGCCGATCCCCAACTTACGCATTCTGCCTCTCTGGTCGGTTGAGCGCCCCACGCTCGTTTCATGGGTTGGCTTAGGCATACGAAGTACATTCCATGTCTAAGCCCTAGCTGGACTGAGGGTTATGGCAGTAGGACTTAGGCATATGAAGATGTGCTTGAACCCACTTACCACCCGTTCGATCCCCGGCTTACGCATCCTGCCTCTCTGGTCGGTTGAGCGCCTGCACGCTCGTTTCATGGGTTGACTTAGGCATACAGAGTTCATCCCCAGTCCAAGCATACAAAGTTCATTCCCAGTCTAAGATCGAACCAGATTGATAGCACGTAGGAGGGACCGAGCTGATCCTCGACTTACGCATTCTGCCTCTCCGATCGGCTTAGCGCCCGTATGCTCGTTTCGTGGGTTGGCTTAGGCATAAGGAGTACATTCCACGTCTAAGCCCTAGCCGGACTGAGGGTTGTGGCAGCAGGACCGACAGCGGGATCGACAGCACGCAGAGGGGGATCGGGCTAATCCCCAGCTTGCGCATTATCCTCTACGGTGGTTGAGCGCCCGCTGACGCTTTTTCATGGGTTGACTTAGGCATAATACGGAGTCATCTCAAGTCTACAGCATACGAATTCATTCTAGTACAAGATCGGATCGGATTGAGGTTATGGCAGTAGGATCGGCAAAATGCAAGGGGGATGGAGCTGATCCCCGATTTGCACATTCTGCCTCTTCGGCCGACTGAGCATTCGCTCGCTCATTTCGTGGGTTGGCTTAGGCATACAGAGTACATTCCACGTCTAAGGCCCAGTCGGACCGATGGTTGTGGTAGCAAGACCAGTAACAGGATCGACAGCATGCAGAGGGGGATCGGGCTGATCCCCGACTTGCGCATTATGCCTCTCCGACCGGCTGAGCGCCCGCACGTTCGTTTCGTGTGTTGACTTAGGCATACGGAGTTCATCTCCAGTCTAAGCATACGAAGTTCATTCCCAGTCTAAGATTGAATTGAATCGAGGGTTGCGGCAGCGAGATCAACAGCATGCAGGGGGGACCGAGCCAATCCTCAGCTTGCATATTCTGCTTCTCTGGCCGAGTGAGTGCCCGTACACTCGTTTCGTGGGTTGGCTTAGGCATACAGAGTACATTCCACGTCTAAGCCTCAGTCAGACTGAGGGTTGTGGCAGCAGGATCGACAGCACGCAGAGGGGGACCGGGCTCATCCCCGACTTGCACATTATGCCTCTCCGGTCGACTGAGTGCTCGCACGCTCGATTCGTGGGTTGACTTAGGCATACGGAGTTCATCCCCAGTCTAAGCATACAGAGTTCATTCCCAGTCTAAGATTGAACCATATCAAGGGTTGCGGCAGCAGGATCGACAGCACGCAGGGGGTACCGAGCCGATCATCAGCTTGCGCATTCTGCCTCTTCGGCCGACTGAGGACCCGCACACTCGTTTCGTGGGTTGGCTTAGGCATATAGAGAACATTCCATGTCTAAGCCCCAGTCGGACCGAGGGTTGTGGCAATAGGACCGGCAGCGGGATCGATAGCACGCAAAGGGGGACCGGGCTAATCCTCGACTTGCGCATTATGCCTCTCCGGCTAGCCTCTCCGATCGACTGAGCGTCCACATGCTCTTTTCGTGGGTTGACTTAGGCATACGGAGTTTATCCCCAGTCTAAGCATACGAAGTTCATTCCCAGTCTAAGATTGGACAGACCAAGGGTTACGACAGTAGGATCGATAGCAAGCAGGGGGGATCGGGCTGATCCCCAGCTTGCGCATTCTGCCTCTTCGATCGGCTGAGCGCCCGCATACCCGTTTCATGGGTTAGCTTAGGCATAGGGAGCTCATTCCATGTCTAAGCCCTAGCCAGATTAAGGGTTGTGGCAGCGGGACTGGTAGCATGTAGAGGGGGAACGGGTCGATCCCCGGCTTGCGCATTATGCCTCTTCGACCGGCTCAGCACCCGCACGGTTGTTTCATGGGTTGACTTATGCATACAAAGCTCATTCCCAGTCTAAGATCAGACCGAATCGAGGGTTACAGTAGCAGGATCGACAGCACGTAGGGGGGATTGAGTCGATCCCCAGCTTGCGCATTCTACCTCTCCGACCGACTGAGCGCCTCCATGCTCGTTTCGTGGGTTGGCTTAGGCATACGGAGTTCATTCCATGTCTAAGCATACGGAGCTCATTCTCCGTCTAAGATTTTGAGCCACGGTGCACATGCTGGGCTCGGGCATGTGCTGGTGCCGTATTTTTTTCACCCAGGGCACCATCGACGGAGCATCGCCGGAGAGCCTAATCGACGCCATTGGGGCTTTCGACGATTGAGGGGTCGGGGCGTGTGCGCACATGATGTGCGAGGGGTGCTGATACTTGGCCCTTATATTGGCCCCCTATCCCACATCAAACCTTGAGAACTCACACCCCCTTAAAGAGCATTTGAGATTTTATAAGTTTGCTGCCAGTAGCCATTAAAATGTCTAAAATGGGGACACTTTTTTCAAACGGTCACAAAATCTTCTCCCACTTTGAGTTTTTAGCTGGAATTTTTTTATGGCGTGCCAACAAAAAATACAAGGATCACCCTACCAAATTTTGGGCACAAAAACACTTTCTAAAAAAATCTCAAAACCTGTAAAAAGTTCAAAAAATCGTGAAAATAGAAACGGGTCGTCCTGCCACGAACTTACATGAAGGTAATGGGGACCTTGTATGAATTTAACAAGCATAAAAACTGGCATTGGCAGGGTAGAAATATGAAGATGTGCTTGAACCCACCTACCACCCGTTCGATCCCCGGCTTGCATATCCTGCCTCTCTGGCCGGCTGAGCGCCCGCACGCTCGTTTCTTGGGTTGACTTAGGCATACGGAGTTCATCCCTAGTCTAAGCATACGGAGTTGATTCCCAATCTAAGATCGGATCGGATCGAGGGTTGCGACAGCAGGATCAGCAGCACGCAGAGGGGATCGGGTCGATCCCCGACTTGCGTATTCTGCCTTTTCGGCCGGTTGAGCGCCCACACGCTCATTTCGTGGGTTGGCTTAGGCATACGGAGTACATTCCACGTCTAAGCCCCAGCCAGACCGTGGGTTGTGGTAGCAGCACCGGTAGCGGGATCGACAGCACGCAGAGGGGGATTGAGCTGATCTTCGGCTTACGCATTATGCCTCTCCGATCGACCTTTTCGGCTGGCTGAGCGCTCGCACGCTCATTTTATGTGTTGACTTAGGCATGCGGAGTTCATCCCCAATCTAAGCATACGGAGTTCATTCCAGTCTAAGATCAAATCGGATCGAGGGTTGCGGCAGCAGGATTGGTAGCACGCAGGGGGGACCGGGCCGATCCCCGGCTTGTTCATTCTACCTCTTCGATCTGTTGAGTGCCGGCACGCTCATTTCGTGGGTTGGCTAAGGCATACGGAGTACATTCCACGTCTAAGCCCCAGTCGGACCAAGGGTTATGGTAGCAAGATCGACAGCGGGATCGACAGCACGCAGAGAGGGATCGGGCAGATCCCTGGCTTGAGCATTATGCCTCTTCGATCGACCTTTCCAGTCGGCTGAGCCCCTGCATGCTCGTTTCATGGGTTGACTTAGGCATACGGAGTTCATTCCCAGTCTAAGCATATGGAGTTAATTCCCAGTCTAAGATCAGACCGACCGAAGAGGTATAAGCGCCCGCACACTCGTGGGTTGGCTTAGGCATACGAAGTTCATCCCCACTCTAAGCATAAGGAGTTCATTCCCAGTCTAAGATTAGATCAGATAGAAGGTTGCGACAGCAAGATCAACAGCACGTAAGGGGGATCGGGCCGATCCCTGGCTTTCGCATTCTGCCTCTCCGGTCGGTTGAGCGCCCGCACTCTCATTTCATGGGTTGGCTTAGGCATACGGAGTACATTCCACATCTAAGCCCCATTCGGACCAAGGGTTGTGGCTGTAGGACCAGCAGCGGGATCGGTAGCATGCAGAGGGGGATCGGGTTGATCCCCGACTTACGCATTATACCTCTCCGAACGGTTGATCGCCCGTACGCTCGTTTCGTGGGTTGACTTAGGCATACGAAATTCATCCCCAATCTAAGCATACGGAGTTTATTTCCAGTCTAAGATCAGATCGGATCGAGGGTTGCGGTAGCAGGATCGGTAGTACGTAAGAGGGACCGGGCCGATCTCTGACTTACGCATTCTACCTCTCCGACCGACTGAGCGCCCGCACACCTGTTTCATGGGTTGGTTTGGGCATAGGGAGCTCATTCAATGTCTAAGCCCTAGCCGGACCGAGGGTTGTGGTAGCAGGATCGGTAGCACAAAGAGGGGGACCAGGCTGATCCCCGGCATGCGCATTATGCCTCTTTGACCGGCTTAGAGCCCGCACACTCATTTCATGGGTTGACTTATGCATACGATGTTCATTCCCAGTCTAAGATCAGACCAGACCGAAGGTTACGGCAGCAAGATCGACAACACGTAGGGGGGACCGGGTCGATCCTCGGCTTGTGCATTCTGTCTCCCCAACCTGCTGAGCGCTCGTACGCTCGTTTCGTGGGTTGGCTTACGCACACGGAGTTCATTCCATGTCTAA
The DNA here is from genome assembly GCF_002303985.1 of Durio zibethinus. The sequence continues at coordinate 26,543,783 of NW_019167826.1, read as the reverse complement.
GCATACGGAGCTCATTCCCAATCTAAGATTTTGAGCCACGGTGCATATCCTGGGCTCGGGCATGTGTTGGTGCCGCATTTTTTTCTCTCGGGGCACCATCGTCGGAGAGCCTAACCGACGGCATTGGGGGTTCCGGTGATTGGGGGGGTCGGGGGGTGTGCACACATGATGTGCGATGGGTGCTGGTACTTGGCCCTTATATTGGGTCCCTATCCCCATCAAACCTCGAAAACTCACACCCCCTTAAAGAGCGTTTGAGATTTTATAGGTTTGCTGCTAGTAGCCATTAAAGTGTCTGAAATGAGGACACTTTTTTCAAACGGTCACAAAATCTTCTCCACTTTGAGTTTTTAGCTGAAGTTTTTTGTGCATGCCAACAAAAATACAAGAATCCCCTCTACCAAATTTGGGGACAAAACTCTTTCTGAAAGAATTTAAAAAAATCCCGAACTGTAAAAAGTTTCAAAAATCATGAAAAATAGAAAACGGGACGTCTTGCCCCGAAACTTCACATGAAGGCTTAGGGGACCATTGTATGAATTTACAAGCCATAAAAATGGCATTGGCATGGCTGAAATATGAAAAAGTGCTTGAACCCACCTACCAACCGTTTGATCCCTGGCTTGCGCATCCTGCCTCTCTGGTCGGCTGAGCGCCCGCATGCTCGTTTCGTGGGTTGACTTGGGCATACGGAGTTCATCCCCAGTCTAAGCATATAGAGTTCATTCCCAGTCTAAGATCGAACCGGATTGAGGGTTGCGACAGTAGGATCGACAACACACAAGAGGGATCGAGTCGATCCCCGGCTTGCGCATTTTGCCTCTCTGGCCGGCTGAGGGTCCGCACGCTCATTTCGTGGGTTGGCTTAGGCATACGGAGTTCATTCCCAGTCTAAGCAAACGGAGTTCATTCCCAGTCTAAGATTGGACCGGATCGAGGGTTGCGATAGCAGGATCGACAGCACGCAGGGTGACCGGGCCGATCCCTGGCTTGCGCATTCTGCCCTTCCAGCCGGATGAGTGCCCGTACGCTCGTTACGTGGGTTGGCTTAGGCATACGGAGTACATTCCATGTCTAAGCCCCAGTCGAACCGAGGGTTATGGGAGCAGGATCGACAGCGGGATCGCAGCATGTAAAGGGGGACCGGGCTGATCCTCGGCTTGCATATTATGCCTCTCCAGTCGACCTCTCCGGTCGGTTGAGCCCCTGCATGCTTGTTTCATGGATTGACTTAGGCATATGGAGTTCATCCTCAGTCTAAGCATACAGAGTTCATTCCTAGTCTAAGATCAGACTAGATCGAGGGTTGCAGCAGTAGGATCGGTAGCACACAGGAGGGACCGAGCCGATCCTCGGCTTGCACATTCTACTTCTCCGGCCAGTTGAGCGCCCGCACGCCTGTTTCGTGGGTTGGCTTAGGCATAGGGAGCTAATTCCATGTCTAAGCCCCAACCGGACCGAGGGTTATGGTAGCAGGACCGGCAACACGCAGAGGGGGATCGAGCCCTTATATTGGCCCCCTATCCCTTAAAGAGCATTTGAGATTTTATAGGTATGCTGCTAGTAGCTATTAAAGGGTCTGAAATGGGGACACTTTTTTCAAATGGTCACAAAATCTTCTCCGGCCGGCTGAGCCCCTGCACGCTCGTTTCGTGGGTTGGCTTAGGCATACGGAGTACATTCCACATCTAAGCCCCGGTCGGACCGAGGGTTGTGGCAGTAGGATCGACAGCAGGATTGGCAGCATGTAGAGGGGGATCGGGCTGATCCTCAACTTGCGCATTATACCTCTCCGGCCGGCTGAGCACCCGTACGGTAGTTTCGTGGGTTGACTTAGGCATATGAAGTTCATCCCCAGTCTAAGCATACAGAGTTCATTCCAATCTAAGATCGGTCCGGATCGAAGGTTGCGGTAGTAGGATCGACAGCATGCATGGGGGATAGGGCCGATCCCTGGCTTATGCATTCTGTCTCTCCAGTCGACTGAGCGCCCACACGCCCATTTCATGGGTTGGCTTAGGCATAGGGAGCTCATTCCATGTCTATGCCCTAGCCAGACTGAGGGTTGTGGTAACGGGACCGGTAGCATGCAGAAGGGGACTGGGCCGATCCCCGGCTTACGCATTATGCCTCTTTGACTGGCTCAGCGCTCGCATGCTCATTTCGTGCGTTGACTTATGCATACGGAATTCATTCCCAGTCTAAGATTGGACCGGAACGAGGGTTGCGGTAGCAGGATCGACAGCACGTAGAGGGGGATCGAGTCGATCCTCAGTTTGCGCATTCTATCTCTCCGACCGACTAAGCGACCGCATGCTCGTTTCGTGGGTTTGTTTAGGCATACGGAGTTCATTCCATGTCTAAGCATACGGAGCTCATTCTCAATCTAAGATTTTGAGCCACGGTGCATGTGCTGGTGCCAAATTTTTTTCGCTCGGGGCACCATCGTCAGAGCATCACCAGAGCATCACCGGAGAGCGTAACCGACGGCATTGGGGGTTCCGATGATTGGGGGGTCGGGGGATGTGCGCACATGATGTGCGATGGGTGCTGGTACTTGGCCCTTATATTGGCCCCCTATCCCTCACCAAACCTCAAGAACTCACACCCCCTTAAAGAGCATTTGAGATTTTATAGGTTTGCTGCCAGTAGCCATTAAAGTGTCTGAAATGGGTACACTTTTTTCAAACGGTCACAAAATCTTCTCCGCTTTGAGTTTTTAGCTAAATTTTTTGTGCATGCCAACAAAAATACAAGGATCACCTCTACGAAATTTGGGGACCAAACTCTTTCTGAAAAAATTTAAAAAAATCCTGAACCATAAAAAGTTTCAAAAATCGTGAAAAATAGAAAACGGGTCGTCTTGCCACGAAACTTCACATGAAGGCTTAGGGGACCATTGTATGAATTTACAAGCCATAAGAATGGCATTGGTATGGCAGAAATATGAAGATGTGCTTGAACCCACCTACCACCCGTTCGATCCCCAGTCTAAGCATACGGAGTTCATTCCCAGCCTAAGATTGGACTGGATCGAGGGTTATAACAACAGGATCGACAGCACGCAGAGGGGATCGAGCCGATCCCTGGCTTGCGCATTCTGCCTCTCCGGATGGCTGAGCACCCGCACGCTCGTTTCATAGGTTGGCTTAGGCATACGAAATATATTCCACGTCTAAGCCCCAGCCGGATCGAGTGTTGTGGCAGCAGGATCGGCAGCGGGATCGACAGCACGCAGAAGAGGATCTGGCTGATCCTCGACTTGCACATTATGTCTTTTCGATCGACCTCTCTGATCGACTGAGCACCCGTATGCTCATTTCATGGGTTGACTTAGGCATACAGAGTTCATTTGCAGTCTCAGATTGGATCGGACCGAGGGTTGTGGCAGCAAGATCGACAGCATGCAGGGGGACCGGGCTGATCCCTGGCTTACGCATTTTACCTCTCTGGCCGACTGAGCACCTGCACTCCTGTTTCGTGGGTTGGCTTAGGGATAGGGAGCTCATTCCATGTCTAAGCCCCAGTCGGATCTAGGGTTGTGGCAGTGGGATCGGTAGCACGCAGAGGGGGACCGAGCCGATCCCCGACTTGCGCATTATGCCTCTTCGGCCGTTCAGCGCCTGCACGCTCATTTCGTGGGTTGACTTATGCATACGGAGTTCATTCCCAGTATAAGATCAGATCGGACCAAGGGTTGTGGCGACAGGATCGACAGCATGCAGGGGGGATCAGGTCGATCCCCGGCTTGAGCATTCTGCCTCTTCGACCTGCTGAGCGCCTGCACGCTCATTTCGTGGGCTGGCTTAGGCATACAGAGTTCATTCCATGTGCTGGGCTAGGGCATGTGCTGTGCCACATTTTTTTCGCCTGAGGCACCATCGCCGGAGCATCGTCAGGGCATTGCTGGAGAGCCAAATCGGCGACATTGGGGGTTCCGACGATTGGGGGGGCCGGGGGGAGTGCGCACATGATGTGCAATCGATGCTGGTACTTAGCCCTTATATTGGGCCTGTATCCCTCATGAAACCTCAAGAACTCACACCCCCTTAAAGAGCATTTGAGATTTTATAGGTTTGCTGTCAGTAGCCATTAAAGTGTCTGAAATGGGGACATGCCAACAAAAATACAAGGATCACCTCTACCAAATTTGGGGACAAAACTCTTTCTAAAAAAATTCAAAAAAATCTCGAACCACAAAAAGTTTCAAAAATCATGAAAAATAGAAAACGGGTCGTCTTGCCACGAAACTTCACATGAAGGCTTAGGGGACCATTGTATGAATTTACAAGCCATAAAAATTTCATTGGCATGGCAGAAATATGAAGATGTGCTTGAACCCACCTACCACTCGTTCGATCCCCGGCTTACGCATCCTGCCTCTCTGATCGGCTAAGCGCCCGCACACTCGTTTCATGGGTTGACTTAGGCATACGGAGTTCATCCCCAGTCTAAGCATGCAAAGTTCATTCCCAGTCTAAGATTAGATCGGATTGAGGGTTTCGACACAGGATCGACAACACGCAGGGGGGACCAGGCCGGTCCTTGGCTTGCACATTCTGCCTCTCCGGCCGGTTGAGTGCCCGCACGCACGTTTTGTGTGTCAGCTTAGGCATACGAAGTACATTCCATGTCTAAGCCCTAACCGGATTGAGGGTTGTAGCAGCAGGATCGGTAGCGGGATCGACAGCACGTAGAGGGGGACCGCGCTGATCCCTGGCTTGCGCATTATGCCTTTTCGGTCGGCCTCTCCGATCGGCTGAGCGCTCGCACGCTCGTTTTGTGGGTTGACTTAGGCATACGAAGTTCATCCCCGGTCTAAGCATACGAAGTTCATTCCTAGTCCAAGATCGGATCGGATCGAGGGTTACGACAGCACATAGGGGGGATCGGGCCGATCCCCTGCTTGCGCATTCTGCCTCTCCGGTCGGCTGAGCACCCACACAACCGTTTCATGGGTTGGCTTAGGCATAGGGAGCTCATTCCATGTATAAGCCCAGTCGTACCGAGGGTTGTGGTAGCAGGACCGACAGCACGCAGAGGGGGACCGAGCCGATCCCTGGCTTGGGCATTATGCCTCTTCGGTCAGCTCAGCACCTGCACGCTTGTTTCGTGGGTTGACTTATGCATATGGAGTTCATTCCCAGTCTAAGATCGGACTAGACCGAGGGTTACGGTAGCAGGATCGATAGCACAACAAAAATATACGGATCACCTCTATCAAATTTAGGGACAAAACTCTTTCTAAAAAAATTTTAAAAAATTCTGAACCGCAAAAAGTTTCAAAAAGCGTGAAAAATAGAAAACGGGTCCTCTTGCCACTAAACTTCACATGAAGGCTTAGGGGACCATTGTATGAATTTACAAGCCATAAAAATGGCATTGGCATGGCAGAAATATGAAGTTGTGCTTGAACCCACCTACCACCCGTTCGATCCCCGACTTTTGCATTCTGCCTCTCTGGTCGGCTAAGCGCCCGCACGTTCGTTTCATGGGTTGACTTAGGCATACAGAGTTCATCCCCAGTCTAAGGATATGGAGTTCATTCCCAGTCTAAGATCGAACCGGATCGAGCGTTGCGGTAGCAGGATCTGTAGTACGTAGGGGGGATCGGGTCGATCATCGGCTTTTTCATTCTGCCTTTTCGGCCGGCTGAGCGCCCGCACGCCCGATTCATGGGTTGAATTAGGCATAGGGAGCTCATTCCATGTCTAAGCCCCAGCTGGACCAAGGGTTGTGGCAGCAGGACCGGCAGCGGGATTGGCAGCACGTAGAGGGGGACTGGGTCGATCCCCGTCTTGTGCATTATGCCTCTTCGGTCGGCTCAGTGCTCGCACGCTCGTTTTCTAGGTTGACTTATGCATACGGAGTTCATTCCCAGTCTAAGATCAGACTGACCGAGGGTTGTGGCAGCAAGATCAACAGCACGTAGGGGGGATCGGGTCGATCCCTGGCTTGCGCATTCTGCCTCTCCGACCGGCTGATCGCCCGCACGCTTGTTTCATGAGTTAGCTTAGGCATACGGAGTTCATTCCACGTCTAAGCATATGGAGCTCATTCCCAATCTAAGATTTTAACCCACAGTGCACATGCTAGGCTTGGGCATGTACTGGTGCCATATGTTTTTTGCCCGGGGCACCATCACCGAAGCATCGTTGGGGCATCACCGGAGAGCCTAACCGACGGCATTAGGGGTTCCGACGATTGGGGGGGCCGCGGGTGTGCGCACATGATGTGCAATGGGTGCTGGTACTTGGCCCTTATATTGGCCCCTTATCCCTCATCAAACCTCGAGAACTCACACCCTCTTAAAGAGCATTTGAGATTTTATAGGTTTGCGGCCAGTACCATTAAAGTGTCTGAAATGGGGACACTTTTTTCAAATGGTCACAAAATCTTCTCCACTTCGAGTTTTTAGCTGAATTGTTTTGTGCATGCCAACAAAAATACAAGGATCACCTCTACCAAATTTGGGGACAAAACTCTTTCTAAAAAAATTTAAAAAAATTTTGAACCGTAAAAAGTTTCAAAAAGCGTGAAAAATAGAAAACGGGTCATCTTGCCACGAAACTTCACATGAAGGCTTAGGGGACCATTGTATGAATTTACAAGACATAAAAATGGCATTGGGACGGCAAAAATATGAAGATGTGCTTGAACCCACCTACCACCCGTTCGATCCTCGGGTTACGCATCCTGCCTCTCTGCTCGGTTGAGCGCCCGCACGCTCGTTTCATGGGTTGACTTAGGCATACGGAGTTCATCCCCAGTCTAAGCATACGAAGTTCATTCTCAGTCTAAGATCGGACTGGATCGAGGGTTACGGTAGCAGGATCAGCAGTACGCTTGAAGGATCGGGCTGATCACCGGCTTGCGCATTCTGCCTCTCCGGCCGATTGAGCACCCGCTCGCTCGTTTCTTGGGTTGGTTAAGGCATACGGAGTACATTCCATGTCTAAGCCTCAGCCGGATCGAGGGTTGTGGCAGGAGGACCGGTAGTGGGATTGACAGCACGTAGAGGGGGGCTGGGCTGATCCTCGGCTTGCAGATTGTGCCTCTCCGACCGGCCTCTCCAGCCGGCTAAGCGCCCACACGCTCGTTTCATGGGTTGACTTAGGCATACGGAGTTCATCCCTGGTCTAAGCATACGGAGTTCATTCCTAATCTAAGATCAGACTGGATTGAGGGTTGCGGCAGCAGGATCGGTAGCACATAGGGGAGACCGGGCCGATCCTCAGCTTGCGCATTCTGCCTCTCCGGTCGGCTGAGCACCCACACGCTCGTTTCATGGGTTGGCTTAGGCATATGGAGTACATTCCATGTCTAAGCCCCAGCCGGACTGGGGGTTGTGGCATAGGATCGGTAGCGGGATTGACAGCACGTAGAGGAGGCCTAGGTTGATCCCCGACTTGCGCATTATGCCTTTTCGACCGGCCGGCTGAGCGCCCGCATACTCATTTCATGGGTTGACTTAGGCATATGGAGTTCATCCCTAGTCTAAGCATACGGAGTTCATTCCCAGTCTAAGATCAGACTGGACCAAGGGTTGCGACAGTAGGATCGACAGCATGCAGGGGGATCGAGCTGATCCCCGGCTTGCACATTCTACCACTCTGGCCGACTGAGCACCTGCATGCTCGTTTCATGGGTTGCCTAAGATTTTGAGCCACGGTGCACATGCTGGGCTCGAGCATGTGCTGGTGCCGCATTTTTTTTGCCCGGGGCACCATCGTCGGAGCATCACCGGAGAGCCTAACCGACGGCATTGGGGGTTCCGACAATTGGGGGGGCCGGGGGGTGTGCGCACATGATGTGGGATGGGTGCTGGTACTTGGCCCTTATATTGGCTCCCTATCCCTCATTAAACCTGGAGAACTCACATCCCCTTAAAGAGCATTTGAGATTTTAAAGGTTTGCTGCCAGTAGCCATTAAAGTGTCTGAAATGGGGACACTTTTTTCAAACGGTCACAAAATCTTCTCCACTTCGAGTTTTTAGCTGAATTTTTTTTTGCATGCCAAAAAAAATACAAGGATCACCTGTACCAAATTTTGGGACAAAACTCTTTCTAAAAAAATTTTGAAAAATCCCAAACCGTAAAAAGTTTCAAAAATCGTGAAAAATAGAAAACGGGTCATCTTGCCACGAAACTTCACGTGAAGGCTTAGGGGACCATTGTATGAATTTACAAGCCATAAAAGTGGCATTGGGATGGCATAAATATGAAGATGTGCTTGAAGCCACCTACCACCCGTTCGATCCCCGACTTGCACATCCTGCCTCTCTGGTCGGCTGAGTGCCCACACGCTCGTTTCGTGGGTTGACTTAGGCATACATAGTTCATCCCCAGTCTAAGCATACGGAGTTCATTCCCGATCTAAGATCGAACCGGATCGTGGGTTGCGGCAGTAGGATTTGTAGCACGCAGGAGGGACCAGGCTGATCCTCGACTTGCGCATTCTGCCTCTCCGACCGGCTGAGCACCCACACGCTCTTTTCGTGGGTCGGCTTAGGCATACGGTGTGCATTCCATGTCTAAGCCCTAGCCGAACCGAGGGTTACGACAGCAGGACCGACAGTGGGATCGACAGCTCGTAGAGGGGGACCAGACTGATCCCCAGCTTACGTATTATGCCTCTCCGACCGGTTGAGTGCCCGCATGCTCGTTTCATCGATTGACTTAGGCATACAGAGTTCATTCCCAGTCCAAGATTAGATCGGATCAAGGGTTGTAGCAGCAGGATCGGTAACACGCAAGGGGATTGGACTGATCCGCAGCTTGCGCATTCTGCCTCTCCAGTCGACTGAGCGCCCGCACGGCCGTTTAATGGGTTGGCTTAGGCAGAGGGAGCTCGTTCCATGTCTAAGCCCCAGTCAGACTGAGGGTTGTGGCAGCGGGACTGGTAGCACGTAGAGGGGGACCAGGTCGATCCCTGGCTTCCACATTATGCCTTTTCGATCGGCTCAGCACCTGCACGCTCGTTTCGTGGGATGACTTATGCATACGGAGTTCATTCCCAGTCTAGGATCAGACCGAACTGAGGGTTGCGGCAGCAAGATCGATAGCACACAGGGGGGCCGGGTCGATCCTCGACTTGCGCATTCTGCCTCTCCGACCGGCTGATCGCCCGCACGTTCGTTTCGTGGGTTGGCTTTGGCATACGGAGTTCATTCCATGTCTAAGCATACGGAGCTCATTCTCAGTCTAAGATTTTGTGCCACGGTGCACATGCTGGGGTCGGGCATGTGCTGGTGCCACATTTTTTTCACCCGGGGCACCATCGCCGGAGCATCATCGGAGAGCCTAACCGACGGCATTGAGGGTTCCGACGATTGGGGGGGCCGGGGGGTGTGCGCACATGATGTGTGATAGGTGCCGGTACTTGGCCCTTATATTGGCCCCCTATCCCTCATCAAACCTCGAGAACTCACACCCCCTTAAAGAGCATTTGAGATTTTATAGGTTTGCTGCCAGTAGCCATTAAAGTGTCTAAAATGGGGACACTTTTTTCAAACGATCACAAAATGTTCTCCATTTCGAGTTTTTAGCTGAATTTTTTTGTTCATGCCAACAAAAATACAAGGATCACCTCTACCAAATTTGGGGAGAAAAATCATTCTAAAAAAAGTTAAAAAAATCCTGAACTGTAAAAAGTTTCAAAAATCGTGAAAAATAGAAAACGGGTCATCTTGCCATAAAACTTCACATGAAGGCTTAGGGGACCATTGTATGAATTTACAAGCCATAAAAATGGCATTGACACAATAGAAATATGAAGATGTGCTTGAACCCACCTACCACACGTTCGATCCCCGGCTTGCGCATCCTGCCTCTCTGGTCGACTGAGCGCCCGTACGCTCATTTTGTGCGTTGACTTAGGCATACGGAGTTCATCCCCAGTCTAAGCGTACGGAGTTCATTCCCAGTCTAAGATTAGACAGGATCAAGGGTTACGGTAGCAGGATCGACAGCACGCAGGGGGGACCGGGCCGATCCCTGGCTTGCGCATTCTGCCTCTCCGACCGACTGAGTGCCCGCACGCTCGTTTTGTGGGTTGGCTTGGGCATACGGAGTACATTCCATGTCTAAGCCCCAGCCGGACCGAGGGTTGTCATAGCAGGACTGGCAACGAGATTGGCAGCACGTAAAAGGTGACCGAGCTAATCCCCGGCTTGTGCATTATGCCTCTCCGGCCGACTGAGCGCCCGCACACTCGTTTCGTGGGTTGGCTTAGGCATACGGAGTTCATTCCATGTCTAAGCATACGGAGCTCATTCCCAGTCTGAGATTTTAATCCATGGTGCACATGCTAGGCTCGGGCATGTGCTGGTGCCGTATTTTTTTCACCCGGGGCACCATCGTCGGAGCATTGTCGGAGAGCCTAACCGACGGCATTAGGGGTTCCGGTGATTGAGGGGGCCGGGGGGTGTGCGCACATGATGTGTGATGGGTGCTGGTACTTTACCCTTATATTGGCCCCCTATCCCAGATCAAACCTCGAGAACTCACACCCCCTTAAAGAGCATTTGAGATTTTATAGGTTTGCTGCCAGTAGCCATTAAAGTGGCTGAAATGGGGACACTTTTTTCAAATAGTCACAAAATCCTTTCCACTCCGAGTTTTTAGCTGAATTTTTTTGTGCATGCCAACAAAAATACAAGGATCACCTCTACCAAAGTTGGGGACAAAACTCTTTTTAAAAATTTTAAAAAATCCCGAATCTCAAAAAGTTTCAAAAATCGTGAAAAATAGAAAACGGGAAGTCTTGCCACGAAATTTCACATGAAGGCTTAGGGGACCATTGTATGAATTTACAAGCCAGGAAAATGGCATTGGCATGGCAGAAATATGAAGATGTGCTTGAACCCAACTTCCACCTATTCGATCCTCGACTTGCGCATCCTGCCTCTCTGGTCGACTGAGCGCCCGCATGCTCATTTCGTGGGTTGACATAGGCATATAGAGTTCATCCTCAGTCTAAGCATATGGAGTTCATTCCCAGTCTAAGATCAGACCGGATCGAAGGTTGCGACAGCAGGATCGGTAACACGTAGGAGGGATCGGATCGATCCCCGACTTGCGTATTTTGCCTCTTCGGCTGGCTGAGCGTCCGTACGCTCATTTCGTGGGTTGGCTTAGGCATACGAAGTACATTCCATATCTAAGCCCCAGTTAGACCGAGGGTTGTGGCAGCAGGATCGGCAGCGGGATTGGCAGCACGTAGAGGGGGACCGGGCTAATCCCTGGCTTGCGCATTATGCCTCTCCGATCGGTGTCTCCGATCGGTTGAGCACCCACATGCTCGTTTCATGGGTTGACTTAGGCATACGGAGTTCATCCCTAGTCTAAGCATATGAAGTTCATTCCTAGTCTAAGATCAGATCGGACTGAGGGTTGCGGCAGCAGGATCGACAGCACGCAGGGGGGACCGAGTCGATCCTCGGCTTACGCATTCTGCCTCTCCGATCGACTGAGCCCCCGCACGCCCGTTTCATGGGTTGGCTTAGGCATAGGGGGCTCATTCCATGTCTATGCCCTAGTAGTACCGAGGGTTGTGGCAGTGGGACCGACAGTATGCAGAGGGGGATCGGGCCGATCCCCGACTTGCGCATTATGCCTCTTCGACCAGCTCAGCGCCCGTACGCTCGTTTCATGGGTTGACTTATGCATACAGAGTTCATTCCCAATCTAAGATCAAACCAGACCAAGGGTTGAGGCAGCAGGATCGGCAGCACGCAGGGGGGACCGGGCCGATCCCCAGCTTGCGCATTTTGCCTCTTCGACCGACTGAGCGCCCGCACGTCCGTTTCGTCGGTTGGCTTAGGCATAGGGGGCTCATTCCATGTCTATGCCCCAGTCGTATCGAGGGTTGTGGCAGCGGGACTGACAGCACACAGAGGGGGACCGGGTTGATCCCCGGCTTGCGCATTATGCCTTTCCGGTCGACTGAGCGCCCGCCCACTCGTTTCGTGGGTTGGCTTAGGCATACGGAGTTCATTCCATGTCTAAGCATACGGAGCTCATTCCCAGTCTGAGATTTTAATCCATGGTGCACATGCTAGGCTCGGGCATGTGCTGGTGCCGTATTTTTTTCACCCGGGGCACCATCGTCTGAGCATTGTCGGAGAGCCTAACCGACGGCATTAGGGGTTCCGGTGATTGAGGGGGCCGGGGGGTGTGCGCACATGATGTGTGATGGGTGCTGGTACTTTACCCTTATATTGGCCCCCTATCCCAGATCAAACCTCGAGAACTCACACCCCCTTAAAGAGCATTTGAGATTTTATAGGTTTGCTGCCAGTAGCCATTAAAGTGTTTGAAATGGGGACACTTTTTTCAAACGGTCGCAAAATCTTCTCCACTTTGAGTTTTTAACTGAATTTTTTTGTGCATGCCAACAAAATTACAAGGATCAGCTCTTCCAAATTTGGGGACAAAACTCTTTCTAAAAAAATTTAAAAAAATCTTGAACCGCAAAAAGTTAAAAAAATCGTGAAAAATCAAAAATAGGTCGTCTTGCCACGAAACTTCACATGAAGGCTTAGGGGGCCATTGTATGAATTTACAAGCCATAAAAATGGCATTGCCATGGTAGAAATATGAAGATGTGCTTGAACCCACCTATCACCCATTCGATCCCCGGCTTGCGCATCCTGCCTCTCTGGTCAGTTGAGAGCTCGCACGCTCATTTTATGATTTGACTTAGGCATACGGAGTTCATCCCCAGTCTAAGCATACGGAGTTCATTCCCAGTCTAAGATCAAACCGGATCGAGGGTTCCGATAGTAGGATCGGTAGCACGTAGGGGGACCGGGTCAATCCCCAGCTTGCACATTCTGCCTCTCTGGCCGGTTTATTCCACGTCTAAGCCCCAATTGGACCAAGGGTAGTGGCAGCAGGTCCGGCAGCGTGATCGACAGCATGCAGAGGGGGATCGAGCTGATCCCCGATGTCATGAGCCACCTTGTATAGGGCCATGATCGGGACTTAGGTTGCCATGATCCACCCATGTATAGGGCCATGGCCGGGTATATCCCTTGTACTAGGAAAAGTGTCCCCATTTCGAACATTGTAACGGTTACTAGTAGCATCGCTCTAAAATCTCTAAGGCTCTTTAGGGGGGTGAGCCGGCAGCGTAGTGTTGGGCTGTCTCACCGGGTGCTATACGAGCTTAGGCCACCCACGAAGGGCTGCCCCCTTGGCCCTGGTGATGGTGGGAGGTCCCAATGTATGATTCCCATTTATAATAAAATTCACCCCGATTGAATGCCCGATTGTTGCCTCGATGCGTTTCTTTCTTTCTCGATGTGAATGTGCCTTGTTGTGTGTGTATGCTTGAGATTGACCTCGATATATTGTGCCTTATTGTGAATCTTGAGACTAACCATGGTTTATGGTTATTTGTTCAGATATCGATCTATTGAAGGTTGACTTGGGTGGAAGCATCCATTCAAGTGCCGTATGGGCTAGTGCTTGTTGAGAGAAAGCTTAGTCCGTGACATGTGGTATCAAAGCACGATTGAGAAGTGCTGAAAAATGGATGAGATGGCCACAAGTGGTGGACCTGATCATCAACAGAGAATTGAAGAACTTGAGGCCGCGGTGGCCGCAATGAAAACTCACATGGCGACTAAAGATCGAGTGAGGGAGATCGAGACAACCCAGCGGAAGTTGTCCGATACTCTCCATAATGTGAGCAAGGAGGCTAGAGATGCCTTGAATATTCTCCAAAAGGAGTTTGAAGAGCTCAGAGCATAGGTGAGCATCTTACAACTAGCTATGGCCAGGTCAGGTTCGAGCTCGATGGATAGGGGGAGAAGGCCTAAGGTGCCAGAGCCTCGATGTTATGAGGGGGCAAGGGATGCCAAGGAACTTGAAAATTTCTTGTTTGACATGGACCAGTACTTTCAGGTGGTGCACACGGATTCAGAGGAAGACAAGGTAACAATGGCATCGATGTACCTCGCAGGGGATGCCAAGTTTGGTGGCATTCCAAGTTTGTTAATGACGAGTGCCCGATTAAAACTTGGACGGACCTAAAGCAGGAATTGAAAAACTAATTTTTCCTTGAGAATGTGGAGTATATGGCTCGAAAGAGACTCCGAAAGTTGGTGCAAACAGGGACAGTATAAAGACAAAAAGTGCAAGACGTGGCCACGGCCATGGCTGCAGCTGAACGTCTCCAAGACTATAATGATGGCTCTTTAAAATGAAAAAATCCTTCATCAGCTGGTAGTAGCTTCAACTTTGAGAGTGGGGGAAAGATGATCAGATTGGATCATCCCTTCAGTAGGGGATCAGATAGGAGGTCTTTCGATCGAGATAGCACCCAGCCTAAAACAAACAATGCAGTGACTTTCAGGCCTAGGCAACCGCTAGCTTGCTTTCTTTGCAAGGGGTCGCATCAGGTCGCCAAATGCCCGTACAGAGGAGCCCTTAACGCTTTGAGGACCTCATCTCAAGAGTCTGTAAAAGCGTTGGAGAGCGTTGAAGAGATCGAAGAGGAACCAGCCAGGATGGGCTCAATAAGGTTCTCAATGCCCTTCACACCCAACTGAACACTATAAGGAAAGAGCAAAGTAGGGGCTTGATGTATGTAAATCTAATGATTAATGAGAAGGCCACCAAGGCCATGGTGGATACAGGTGCAACCGATACTTTCATCACACCAGAAGAAGCGAAAAGGTGTGGCCTCTAGGTTAACAAAGACTGTGGATGAATGAAGGTGGTCAATTCACCAACCTTTGCGATCAGTGGAAGCTCTAAGGGTGTGACAACTAAATTGAGGCCATGGGAAGGGAAGGTAGACTTCACAATCTCCCCTATGGATGACTTTGATGTCGTTCTCAGATTGAATTTCATGACGTTGGCTCAGGTGATCCCTATCCCCACTGCTAGCTGCTTGTTGTTTTTAGGGGAACACCCATGTGTGGTGCTTGCCAATATCTTGCCAAAGAGTGGGAAGAGAATGATTTTAGCTTTGTAATTCAAAAAAGGGGTAAAGAGAGGGGAACCCTCTTTTGTGGCCATGTCGATCTACAAAAAAGGGTCAAAAGTACAACCAATACCCGATGGCATGAAGAGAGTGTTGGAAAAATTCAAAGAGGTGATGCCAGAGATGTTGCCCAAGGTTCTACCCCCTCGACGACCAGTGGACCACGAAATTGAGCTCCTTCCAAGAGCAAAACCCCCTGCTAGAGCTCCCTATCGTATGGCCCCGCCAAAGCTGATCGAGCTAAGAAAAAAATTAGATGAGCTTCTACAAGTCGGGTTCATCCGACCATCAAAGGCTCCTTTCGGAGCGCCAGTGCTATTTCAGAAGAAGCATGATGGGAGTTTGCGCTTATGTGTTGACTACAGGGCCCTGAATAAAGTCATCGTAAGAAACAAATATCCTATCCCGCTTATAGCAGACTTGTTTGATCAATTGAGCTGGGCCAAGTACTTCTCCAAATTGGACCTAAGATCTGGATACCATCAGGTCAGAATCGTTGAGGGAGATGAGCCAAAGACCACTTGTGTAACACGGTATGGTGCATTTGAATTTCTTGTTATGCCCTTTGGACTGACCAATGCTCCTACCACATTTTGTACATTGATGAATCAGGTGTTCCATGACTACCTTGACAAATTTGTAGTCATTTATTTAGATGATATAGTGGTGTACAGCTCCACCTTGGAAGAACATCAAGAACACCTACGCCGGGTATTTAAAAGGCTACAGGACCACCGGTTATATGTAAAAAGGGAGAAGTGCATGTTTGCTCAGACCCAAATCCACTTCCTCGGTCACATTGTCGAACGTGGCCACATTCGAATGGACATGGAAAAGGTTAGGGCCATCAAGGAGTGGACAACACCAAAGAATGTTAGTGAGTTTCACTCATTTTTGGGACTAGCCAACTATTATAGAAGGTTTGTGGAAGGGTACTCTCGCAAGACCACGGCCCTCACGGAGTTATTGAAGAAGGAGCATAAATGGTGTTGGACCAACGAGTGCCAAGAGGTCTTTGAGAGATTGAAAGATACTATTATGAAAGATCCCATCTTAGCCTTCCTTAATATTGAAAAGCCTTTTGAAGTTCAGATAGATGCATCTGATTTTGCTATTGGAGGTGTGCTTTTACAACAACATCACCCGATAGCATTTGAAAGTAGGAAGCTAAGCGAAGCGGAAAGGAAATATACGGCCCAGGAAAAAGAGCTCCTGGTGGTGGTTCATTGCTTGAGGGCTTGGTGACATTACTTGTTGGGTTCACACTTTGTCGTAAAGATGGACAATGCAGCCGTTAGCCATTTTCTCACCCAACCAAGGCTTACGACGAAACAAGCTAGGTGGCAGGAATTTTTAGCGGAGTTCGACTTTCATTTTGAGCATACCGCTGGAAAGACCAATCAAGTGGCGAATGCATTGAGCAGGCGACCAGAGTTGGCGGCCCTCAGAAGAATGGCCCCAATGGCAAATAGCAGAGCCACTACGGACATTCATAAGTTGATTGGAGATCATCTAGGGAAGGGCCCGTAAGCCTGTGCCATCTTGAAGCTAGTGGAAGAAGGGAAGTCCAAATACTTCTGGCAAGAAAATAGGGTCTTGTGGACCAAGGGGCCTCGAGTGTTTGTGCCGAGAGCAGGAGGGCTAAGACAGATGCTGATGAGGGAATGCCATGACACCCTATGGGCGGGACATCCAGGCTGGCAACGCATTTTAGCGTTACTGAAACAGGGATACTATTGGCCTCACATACGACAAGATGCGATGGACTACACGAAGACTTGCCTCATTTGCCAACAAGACAAAGTCGAAAAGAGGAAACCTGCGGGCATGCTGGAACCATTACCAGTACCCACCAAACCGTGGGAAAGCATCTCCCTCGATTTCATTTCGAGCCTACCCAAGGTTGGTGATCTTGAAACTATCTTGGTGGTAATTGACCGGTTCTCCAAGTATGCCACATTCATCCCCGCTCACAAGTATTGTACAGTAGAAGACACAGCTTGACTATTGTTCAAACATGTGGTCAAATATTGGGGCCTCCCTCAAAACATCATTAACGATAGAGATCCGAGATTCACGGGGTCCTTTTGGAGGGAACTTTTCAAGATTTTGGGGTCCCAACTCAACATCTCTTCGAGCTACCATCTTCAGATCGATGGCCAAACGGAATGTTTCAATGGATTGTTGGAGGAATATTTGAGTCACTTTGTCCAAGCCAACCAAAAGGACTGGCCTTCATTGTTGGACATTGCTCAACTCTGCTTTAATTCCAACAAAAGCTCTTCCACTAACAAGAGCCCATTTGAGGTGGTCACCGGACAACTACCAAGGCTACCCCACACTTCCTTGGAACAATATGGAGGAAAGAATCTGAGAGCTTTCAACCTCAGCAAGGGGTGGAAACAAAACACAGAGATTGCACAAGCTTACCTGGAGAAGGCATCAAAGTGGATGAAGAAATGGGCAGACAAAAATCGCAAAGCTCAGCAATTCCAAGTTGGTGATTTGGTTCTGGTCCGACTAGTTCCTAAACAAACCAAGTTCTTAAGAAAGAGAGATCGTAGACTGGTGCGCAAATATGAAGGTCCAGTAAGGGTCATTTCCAAGGTGGGGAACGCTTCTTACAAAATCGACCCATCGAAGTGGATGAAGGTGCACCCAATTTTTCATGTAAGCAACCTGAAGCCTTTCCATACAGATCCTACAGATATTAGCCGAAGGGAGCCAACCAGAGCCGTCATCATCATGAAACCATCCTTAGAGCATCAAGTCGAAGAGATCTTAGCCGATAGGGAAACCAAGATATCTAGAAGACTAGTTCGGGAATACTTAGTGAAGTGGGAGGGCTTAGGACTAGAAGAAACCAACTTGGAGAGAGAACACGACTTCTAGAGATTTCAAAGGAAGATTGAAGAATTTCAAGCCAGCAATTCGACGAGGACGTCGATAGAATAGGTGGGGGAGGATGTCATGAGCCACCCTTGTATAGGGCCATGACCGGGACTTAGGTTGCCATGAGCCACCCATGTATAGGGCCATGGCCGGGTAGATCCCTTGTACTAGGAAAAGTGTCCCTATTTCAAACATTGTAACGGTTACTGGTAGCATAGCTCTAAAATCTCTAAGGCTCTTTAAGGGGGGTGAGCCAGCAGCGTAGTGTTGAGTTGTCTCACCGGGTGCTATGCGAGCTTAGGCCACCCACCAAGGGCTGCCCCCCTGGCCCTGGTGATGGTGGGAGGTCCCAATGTATGATTCCCATTTATAATAAAATTCACCCCGATTGAATGCCCGATTGTTGCCTCGATGTGTTTTTTTCTTTCTCGATGTGAATGTGCCTTGTTGTGTGTGTATGCTTGAGATTGACCTCGATATATTGTGCCTTATTGTGAATGCTTGAGACTAACCATGGTTTATGGTTATTTGTTCAGATATCGATCTATTGAAGGCTGACTTGGGTGGAAGCATCCATTCAAGTGCCGCACGGGCTAGTGCTTGTTGAGAGAAAGCTTAGTCCGTGACACCCGGCTTGCGCATTATGCCTCTCCGACCGACTGAGCGCCCGCATGCTCATTTCATGGGTTGACATAGGAATACGGAGTTCATCCCCAGTCTAAGCATACGAAATTCATTCCCAATCTAAGATCAGACCAGACTGAGGGTTATGGCAGCACGGAGGGGGGACCGGACCGATCTTCAGCTTGCGCATTCTGCCTCTCCGACCGGCTGAGCGCCCGCACGCCCGTTTCGTGGGTTGGCTTAGGCATAGGGAGATCATTCCATGTCTAAGCCCCAGCCGAACCGAGGTTTGTGGCAGCAGGACCGGCAGCACGCAGAGGGGGACCGGGTCGATCCTCGGCTTACGCAATATGCCTCTTCGACCGGCTCAGCGCCCGCACGCTCGTTTCGTGGGTTAACTTATGCATATGAAGTTCATTCCCAGATTAAGATCGGATCAGATTGAGGGTTACGACAGCAGGATCTACAGCACGCCAGGGTGGACCGGGTCGATCCCTGGCTTGCGCATTCTGCCTCTTCGGCCGACTGAGCGCCCGCACGCTCGTTTCGTGGGTTAGCTTAGGCATACGAAGTTCATTCCATTTCTAAGCATGTGGAGCTCATTCCCAATCTAAGAGTTTGAGCCACGGTGCACATGCTGGGCTTGGGCATGTGCTGGTGCCGTATTTTTTTCGCCCGGGGCACCATCGTCAGAGCATCGTCGGAGAGCCTAACCGGCGGCATTGGGGGTTCCAGCGATTGGGGGGGTCGGGGGATGTGCGCACATGATGTGCGATGGGTGCTGGTACTTGGCCTTTATATTGGCCCCCTATCGAAAACTCACAACCCTTAAAGAGCATTTGAGATTTTATCGGTTTGCTGCTAGTAGCAATTAAAGTGTCTGAAAATGGGGACACTTTTTTCAAAAGGTCACAAAATCTTCTCTATTTCGAGTTTTTAGCTGAATTTTTTGTGCATACCAACAAAAATACAAGGATCACCTCTACCAAATTTGGGGACAAAACTCTTTCGAAAAAAATTTAAAAAAATCCCAAACCGTAAAAAGTTTTGAAAATCAAGAAAAATAGAAAACGGGTCGTCTTGCCACGAAACTTCACATGAAGGCTTAGGGGACCATTGTATGAATTTACAAGCCATAAAAATGGCATTGGCATGGCAGAAATATGAAGATGTGCTTGAACCCAACTACCACTTGTTCGACCCTTGGCTTGCGCATCCTGCCTCTTTGGTTGGCTGAACGCAGGGAAGACCAGGCCGATCCCCGGCTTACGCATTCTGTCTCTCCGGTCGGCTGAGCGCCCGCACTCTCGTTTCATGGGTTGGCTAAGGCATATGGAGTACATTTCGCATCTAAGCCCCAATCGGACCGAGGGTTGTGGCAGCAGGACCGGCGCGAGATCGACAGCACACAGAGGGGGATCGGGCTGATCCTCGGCTTGTGCATTATGCCTTTCCGGTCGGCCTCTACGATTGGATGAGCACTCGCACGCTCGTTTCGTGGGTTGACTTAGGCATACGGAGTTCATCCCCAGTCTAAGCATACGGAGGTCATTTCCAATCTAAGATCAGATCGGATCGAGGGTTACGGTAGCAGGATCGGCAGCACGCAGGGGGGACCTAGCCGATCCCTGGCTTGTGCATTCTACCTCTCCGACTGACTGAGTGCTCGTACGCTTATTTCATGGGTTGGCTTAGGCATACATAGTACAATCCACGTCTAAGCCCCAGCTGTACCGAGGGTAGTGGCAGCAGGACCGACAGCGGGATCGACAACATGCAGAGGGGGACTGGGCTGAACCCTGACTTACGCATTATGCCTCTCCAGCCTACCTCTCCGATCGGCTGAGCGCCTGCACGTTCGTTTCGTGGGTTGACTTAGGCATACAGAGTTCGTCCCCAGTCTAAGCATACGGAGTTCATTCCCAATCTAAGATCGGACAGGACTGAGGGTTGCGGCAGTAAGATCGGTAGCACGCAGAGGGGACCGTGCTGATCCCTGGCTTACGCATTTTGCCTCTCTGGCTAGCTGAGTGCCCGCACGCCCGTTTCGTGGGTTGATTTAGGCATAGGGAGCCCATTCCATGTCTAAGCCCCAACCGAACCGAGGGTTGTGGTAGTGGGACCGACAGCACGCAGAAGGGGACCGGACTGATCCCTGGCTTGCACATTATGCCTCTTTGGCCGGCTCAGCGTCCGCACTCTCGTTTCATGGGTTGACTTATGCATACGGAGTTCATTCCCAATCTAAGATCGGACCAGACCAAGGGTTGCGGCAGCAGGATTGATAGCACGCAGGGGGGATCAGGTCGATCCCTGACTTGCGCATTCTGCCTCTCCGGTCGACTGAGCGTCCGCACGCTCGTTTCGTGGGTTAACTTAGGCATACGGAGTTCATTCCATGTCTAAGCATACGGAGCTCATTCCCAATCTAAGATTTTGAGCCACGGTGCACATGCTGGGCTCGAGCATGTGCTGGTGCCACTTTTTTCTCGCCTGAGGCACCATCGCCGGAGAGACTAACCGGTGGCATTGGGGGTTCCGGAGATTGGGGGGCTGGGGGTGTACGCACATGATGTGCGATGGGTGCTGGTACTTGGCCCTTATATTGGCCCCCTATCCCTCATCAAACCTTGAGAACTCGCACCCCCTTAAAGAGCATTTGAGATTTTATAGGTTTGCTGCCAATAGCCATTAAAGTGTCTGAAATGTGGACACTTTTTTCAAACGGTCACAAAATCTTCTCCACTTCGAGTTTTTAGCTGAATGTTTTTGTGCATGCCAACAAAAATACAAGGATCACCTCTACCAATTTTGGCGGCAAAATTCTTTCTAAAAAAATTTTAAAAAATCTTGAACCGTAAAAAGTTTCAAAAATTGTGAGAAATAGAAAACGGGTCGTCTTGCCACGAAACTTCACATGAAGGCTTAGGGGACCATTATATGAATTTACAAGCCATAAAAATGGCATTGGGATGGCATAAATATGAAGATGTGCTTGAATCCACCTACCACCAGTTCGATCCCCGACTTACGCATCCTGCCTCTTTACTTGACTGATCGCCCGCACGCTCGTTTCGTGGGTTGACTTAGGCATACGGAGTTCATCCCCAGTCTAAGCATACGGGTTCATTCCCAGTCTAAGATCGGACCGGATCGAGCGTTGCGGCAGCAGGATCGACAGCACGTAGGGGTGACCGGGTCGATCCTCGACTTACGCATTCTGCCTCTCCGACCGGCTGAGCACCCACACGTTTGTTTCATGGGTTGGCTTAGGCATACGGAGTACATTCCATGTCTAAGCCCCAGCCAGACCTACGGTTGTGGCAGTAGGACCGACAGCGAGATCGACAGCACGTAGAGGGGGACCGGGCTGATCCTCGACTTGTGCATTATGCCTCTCTTGTTGGTTGAGCACCCGCATGCTCGATTCGTGGGTTGGCTTAGGCATACGAAGTTCATCCCCAGTCTAAGCATACAGAGTTCATTCCCAGTCTAAGATCGGATCGGATCGAAGGTTGCGGCAGCAGGAAACAGTAGCACGTAGAGGGGATCGGGTCGATCCCCGACTTTCGCATTCTGCCTCTCTGGTCGCCTGAGTGCCTGTACGCTCATTTCGCGGGTTGACGTAGGCATACGGAGTACATTCCACATCTAAGTCTCAGTCGGATCGAGGGTTGTGGCAGCAGGACCGGCAGTGGGATTGGTGGCACGTAGAAGGGGATCGAGCTGATCCTCGACTTATGCATTATGCCTCTCCGATCGACCTCTTCGGCTGCCTGAGCGCCCACACGCTCGTTTCATGGGTTAACTTAGGCATACGGTGTTCATCCCCAGTCTAAGCATACATAGTTCATTCCCAGTCTAAGATCGAATCGGATCGAGGGTTGGAGCAGCAGGATCAACAGCACACAGGGGGGACTGGGCCGATCCCCGACTTGCGCATTCTGCCTCTCTGGCCGACTGAGCGCCCGCACGCCCATTTCGTGGGTTAGTTTAGGCATAGGGAGCTCATTCCATGTCTAAGCCCCAGTTGGATCAAGGGTTGTGGCAGTGGGACCGGTAGCATGCAGAGGGGGATCGGGCCGGTCCCTGACTTGCGCATTATGCCTCTTCGGCTGGCTCAACGCTCGCACACTCGTTTCGTGGGTTGACTTATACATACAGAGTTCATTCCTAGACTAAGATTGGACCGGACCGAGGTTTGTGGCAGTAGGATCTATAGCACACAGGGGGGACCGGATCGATCCTCAGCTTGTGCATTCTACCTCTCTGGCCGGTTGAGTGCCCGTACGCTCGTTTCGTGGGTTAACTTAGGCATACGGAGTTCATTCCATGTCTAAGCATACGGAGCTCATTCCTAATCTAAGATTTTGAGCCACGGTGCATATGCTGGGCTCGGGAATGTGCTGGTGCCGCATTTTTTTCGCCCGGGGTGCCATCGTCGGAGCATCATCGGAGCATCACCGGAGAGCCTAACCGACGGCATTGGGGGTTCCGATGATTGGGGGGCCGGGGGGTGTGCGCACATGATGTGCGATGGGTGCTGGTACTTGGCCCTTATATTGGCCCCCTATCCCTCATCAAACCTCGAGAACTCACACCCCCTTAAAGAGCATTTGAGATTTTATAGGTTTGCTGCCAGTAGCCATTAAAGTGTCCGAAATGGAGACACTTTTTTCAAACGGTCACAAAATCTTCTCCACTTCGAGTTTTTAACTGAATTTTTGTGTGCATGCCAACAAAAAGACAAGGATCACCTCTACCAAATTTGGGGACAAAACTCTTTTTAAAAAAATTTTAAAAAATCCTGAACCGTAAAAAGTTTTGAATATCAGGAAAAATAGAAAACGGGTCGTCTTGCCACAAAACTTCACATGAAGGCTTAAGGGACCATTGTATGAATTTACAAGCTATAAAAATGGCATTGGCACGGCAGAAATATGAAGATCATCCCTCTCTGGTCGGCTGAGCGCCCGCATGCTCGTTTCGTGGGTTGACTTAGGCATACGGAGTTCATCCCCAGTCTAAGCATACGGGTTCATTCCCAGTCTAAGATCGGACCGGATCGAGCGTTGCGGCAGCAGGATCGACAGCACGTAGGGGTGACCGGGTCGATCCTCGACTTACGCATTCTGCCTCTCCGACCGGCTGAGCACCCACACGTTTGTTTCATGGGTTGGCTTAGGCATACGGAGTACATTCCATGTCTAAGCCCCAGCCAGACCTACGGTTGTGGCAGTAGGACCGACAGCGAGATCGACAGCACGTAGAGGGGGACCGGGCTGATCCTCGACTTGTGCATTATGCCTCTCTTGTTGGTTGAGCACCCGCATGCTCGATTCGTGGGTTGGCTTAGGCATACGAAGTTCATCCCCAGTCTAAGCATACAGAGTTCATTCCCAGTCTAAGATCAGACCAGATCGAGGGTTGTGGTAGCAGGATCGACAGCACGCAGGGGGGATCAAATCGATCATCGACTTGCACATTCTGCCTGTCCAGCCGACTAAGTGCCCGCGCGTTCGTTTCGTGGGTTGGCTTAGGCATACGGAGTACATTCCACGTCTAAGCCCCAGTCGAACCGAGGGTTGTGGCAGTGGGATCGGTAGCACGCAGAAGGGGGATCAGGTTGATCCCTGGCTTGCGCATTATGCCTTTTCGGCAGATCTTTCCGGTCGGCTGAGTGCCCGTACGCTCATTTCATGGGTTGACTTAGGCATAGGAGTTCATCCCTAGTGTAAGCATACGGAGTTCATTCCCAGTCTAAGATCAGATTGGATCAAGGGTTGCGATAGCAGGTTTAGCAGCACGCAAGGGGGATCGAGCCGATCCCTGACTTACATATTCTGCCTCTCCGGCTGGCTGAGCTCCCACATGCTCATTTCGTGGGTTGGCTTAGGCATACGGAGTACATTCCACATCTAAGCCCTAGCCGAACCAAGGGTTGTGGCAGCAAACTAGCAGCGGGATTGACGGCATGCAGTAGAAGGACCTGCTGATACCCGACTTACGCATTAATCTTCCGACCGGTTGAGTGCCTGTACGCTCGTTTCATGGGTTAACTTAGGCATACGGAGTTCATCTCCAGTCTAAGCATACGAAGTTCATTCCCAGTCTAAGATTGGATCGGATCAAGGGTTGCGGCCGTAGGATCGACAGCACGCAGAGGGGACCGGGCTGATCCTCGACATGCGTATTCTGTCTCTTCGGTCGGTTGAGCATCCGTACGATCGTTCCATGTCTAAGCCCCAGCCGGACCAAGGGTTGTGGTAGTGGGATCGGTAGCACGTAGAGGGGGATCGGGCTGATCCCCAGCTTGCGCATTATGCCTCTTCGGTCGGCTCAGCGCCCGCACGCTCGTTTAGTGGGTTGACTTATGCATACGGAGTTCATTCCCAGTCTAAGATCAGACCAAACTGAGGGTTGTGGCAGCAAGATTGACAGCACATAGGGGAGGACCGGGTCGATCTTCGGCTTGCGCATTCTACCTCTCCGATCAGTTGAGTGCCCGCACGCTCGTTTCGTGAGTTGACTTTGGCATATAGAGTTCATTCCATGTTTAAGCATACGAAGCTCATTCCCAATCTAAGATTTTGAGCCACGATGGACATGCTGGGCATGGGCATGTGCTGGTGCCGCATTTTTTTCGCCTGGGGCACCATCGTCGGAGCATCGCTAGAGAGCCTAACCGGTGGCATTGGGGGTTCCGACGGTTGGGGGGGCCGGGGGGTGTGCGCACATGATGTGCGATGGGTGCTGGTACTTGGCCCTTATATTGGCCCCTTATCCCTCATCAAACCTGGAGAACTCAAACCCCCTTAAAGAGCATTTGAGATTTTATAGGTTTGTTGCCAGTAGCCATTAAAGTGTCTAAAATGGGGACACTTTCTTCAAACGGTCACAAAATCTTCTCCACTTCAAGCTTTTAGCTGAATTTTTTGTGCATGCCAACAAAAATACAAGGATCACCTCTACCAAATTTGGGGACAAAACTCTTTCTAAAAAAATTTTAAAAAATCTCGAACCGTAGAAAGTTTCAAAAATCATGAAAAATAGAAAACGAGTCGTCTTGCCACAAAACTTCACATGAAGGCTTAGGGGAGCATTGTATGAATTTATGAGCCATAAAAATGGCATTGGCATGGCAGAAATATGAAGATATGCTTGAACCCACCTACCACCCTTTTGATCCCCGGCTGAGCGCCCGCACGCTCGTTTCGTGGGTTGACTTAGGCATACGGATTTCATCCCCAGTCTAAGCATACGGAGTTCATTCCCAGTCTAAGATCAGACTGGATCGAGGGTTGTGGCAGCAGGATCGACAGCACGCAGGAGGGATCGAGCCGATCCCCGGCTTGCGCATTCTGCCTCTCCGATCGACTGAGCGCCCGCACGCTCGTTTCGTGGGTTGGCTTAGGCATATGGAGTACATTCCATGTCTCAGCCCCAGCCGGACCGAGGGTTATGGCAACAGGACCGATAGTGGGATCGGCAGCACGTAGAGGGGGACCAGGCTGATCCCCGACTTGTGCATTATGCCTCTCCGGCCGACCTCTCCAATGGGGCTGAGTGCCCGCACGCTCGTTTCATGGGTTGACTTAGGCATACGGAGTTCATCCCCAATCTAAGCATATGGAGTTCATTCCTAGTCTAAAATTGGACCGGATTGAGGGTTGCGGTAGCAGGATCAGCAGCACGCAAGGGGGACCGGGCCAATCCCAAGCTTGCGTATTCTGTCTCTCCGACCGGCTGAGCGCCCGCACGCTTGTTTCGTGGTTTGACTTATGCATACAGAGTTCATTCCCACTTTAAGATCAGGTCGGATCAAGGGTTGCGACAGTAGGATCGACAACACACAGGAGGGGACCTGGTCGATCCCCGATTTGTGCATTCTACCTCTCCGATCGACTGAGCGCTCGCATGCTAGTTTCGTGGGTTGACTTAGGCATACGGAGTTCATCCCCAGTCTAAGCATACGGAGTTCGTTCCCACTCTAAGATCAGATCGGATCGAGGGTTGTAGCAGTAAGATCGACAGCACGCAGAGGGGACCAAGTCGATGTTCGACTTGCGCATTCTGCCTCTCCGACCGATTGAGCGCCCGCACGTTCATTTTGTGGGTTGGCTTAGGCATACGGAGTACATTCCACGTCTAAGCCCCAGCCGGATCGAGGGTTGTGGCAGCAGGACCGGCAACGGGTTTGACAGCACGCAAAGGGGGATCGGGCTGATCCCCGGCTTGCGCATTATGCCTCTCTAGTCGGCCTCTCCGACCGACTGAGTGCCCGCACGCTCGTTTCGTGGGTTTACTTAGGCATACGGAGTTCATCCCTAGTCTAAGCATACAGAGTTCATTTCCAGTCTAAGATCAGACCAGATCGAGGGTTGCGGCAGCAGGATCGACAGCACACAGGGGGGATCGGGTCGATCCCCAGCTTGCACGTTCTGCCTCTCCAGCCGGCTGAGTGCCCGCACGCCCATTTCATGGATTGGCTTAGGCATAGGGAGCTCATTCCATGTCTAAGCCCCAGTCGGACCGAGGGTTGTGGCAGCGGGACCGACAGCACGCAGAGGCGGATTGGGCTGATCCTCGGCTTGCGCATTATGCCTCTTCGACCGGTTCAGTGCCCACAAGCTCGTTTCATGGCTTGACTTATGCATACGGAGTTCATTCCCTATCTAAGATCGGATCGGACCAAGGGTTGCAGCAGCAGGATCGATAGCACGCAAGGGGGACCTGGTCAATCCCCGGCTTGCGCATTCTACCTCTCCAGCCGGCTGAGTGCCCGCATGCCCATTTCGTGGGTTGGCTTAGGCATCGGGAGCTCATTCCATGTCTAAGCCCTAGCCGGATCGAGGGTTGTGGTAGCGGGACCGGTAGCATGTAGAGGGGGACCGGACCATTGTATGAATTTACAAGCCATAAAAATGGCATTGGCACGACAGAATATAAATATGTGCTTGAATCCCCTACCTCCCATTCAATCCTCGGCTTACGCATCCTGCCTCTCTGGTCGGTTGAGCGCTCACACACTCGTTTCGTGGGTTGACTTAGGCATACGGAGTTCATCCCCAGTCAAAGGATATGGAGTTCATTCCTAGTCTAAGATCAGATCGGATCGAGGGTTATGGCAGCAGGATCGGTAGCACGTGGGGGGGACCGGGCTGATCCCCGGCCTACGCATTCTGCTTCTCCGGTCGACTAAGTGCCTGCAGCTCTAAGCCCTAGCCAGACCGAGGGTTGTGGCAGCAGGACCTACAGCGGGATCGAAAGCACGTAGAGGGGGATTGGGTTGATCCCTGGCTTGCACATTATGCCTCTTCGGTCGGCCTCTCCGATCGGTTGAGCGCTCGCACGCTCATTTCATGGGTTGACTTAGGCATATGGAGTTCATCCCCAGTCTAAGCATACGGAGTTCATTCCCAGTATAAGATCGGATCGGATCGAGGGTTACGACAGCAGGATCGACAGCACGTAGGGGGGATCAGACCGATCCCTAGCTTGCACATTCTACCTCTCCGACCTGTTGAGCGCTCGTACGCTCGTTTCATGGCTTGGCTTAGGCATACGGAGTACATTCCATGTCTAAGCCCCAGCCGGATCGAGGGTTGTGACAGTGGGACTGGCAGCAGGATCAGTAGCATGCAGAGGGGGATAAGGCTGATCCCCGGCTTACGCATTATGCCTCTTCGATCAGCCTCTCCGACCGGCTGAACGCTCGCACACTCATTTTGTGGGTTGACTTAGGCATACGGAGTTTATCCCTAGTCTAAGCATACGGAGTTCATTCCCAGTCTAAGATCGAACTAGACCGAGGGTTGCGGCAGTAAGATCGACAGCACGCAGGGGGGATCGGGCCGATCCCCGACTTGCACATTCTGCCTCTCCGACTGGCTGAGCGCCCGTACACCCGTTTCGCGGGTTGGCTTAGGCATAGGGAGCTCATTCCACGTCTAAGCCCCAGCTGGACCGAGGGTTGTGGCAGTGGGACCGACAACACGCAGAGGTGGACTGGGTCGATCCTCGGCTTGTGCATTATGCCTCTTCGGCCGGCTCAGCGCCCGCACGCTTGTTTCGTGGGTTGACTTATGCATACAAAGTTCATTCCCAGTCTAAGATCAGACCAGACCGTAAGTTATGGCAGTGGGATCGACAGCACGTAGGGGGGACCGGATCGATCCTCGGCTTGCGCATTCTGCCTTTCCAGTCGGCTGAGCGCCCGTATGCTCGTTTCGTGGGTTGGCTTGGGCATACGGAGTTCATTCCATGTCTAAGCATACGGAGCTCATTCCCAATATAAGATTTTGAGCCACGATGCACATGCTAGGCTCGGGCATGTACTGGTGCCACATTTTTTTAGCCCGGGGCACCATTGTCGAGCATCGTCGGAGCATCATCGGAGAGCCTAACCGACGGTATTGGGGGTTCCGGTAATTGGGGGGGCCGGGGGGTGTGCGCAAATGATGTGCGATGGGTGCTGGTACTTGGCCCTTATATTGGCCCCCTATCCCTCATCAAACCTCGAGAACTCACACCCCCTTAATGAGCATTTCAGATTTTATAGGTTTGCTGCCAGCAGCCATTAATGTGTCTGAAATGGGGATACTTTTTTCAAACGGTCACAAAATCTTATCCACTTCGAGTTTTTAGCTAAAAGTTTTTGTGCATGCCAAAAAAAAAAACAAGGATTACCTCTACCAAATATGGGGACAAAAATCTTTCTAAAATTTTTTTAAAAAATCCTGAACCACAAAAAGTTTTGAAAATCATGACAAATAGAAAACGGGTCGTCTTGCCATGAAACTTCACATGAAGGCTTAGGGGAACATTGTATGAATTTACAAGCCATAAAAATGGCATTGGCATGGCAGAAATATGAAGATGTGCTTGAACCCACCAACCACCCATTCGATCCCCGGCTTGTGCATCCTGCCTCTCTGGTCGGTTGAGCGCCCGCACACTCATTTCATGGGTTGACTTAGGCATACGGAGTTCATCCCCCCATTCTAAGCATATGGAGTTCATTCCCAGTCTAAGATCGAACCGGATCGAGGGTTGCGATAGCAGGATCGACAGCACGTAGGGGGGATCGGACCGATCCTCAGCTTGTGCATTCTACCTTTCCGATCGGCTGAGCACCTGCACGCTCATTTCGTGGGTTGGCTTAGGCATACGGAGTGGATTCCACGTCTAAGCCCCAGCCGGATCGAGGGTTGTGGCAGCAGGACCGGCAGTGAGATCGACAGCATGCAGAAGGGTATCAGGCTGATCCCCGGCTTGTGCATTATGCCTCTTCGATCGGCTGAGCACCCGTACGCTCGTTTCGTGGGTTGACTTAGGCATTCGGAGTGCATCCCTAGTCTAAGCATACGGAGTTTAGTGCCAGTCTAAGAGCGAATCGGATTGAGGGTTACGGTAGCAGGATCGACAGCACGCAGAGGGACCAGGCCGATCCCTGGCTTACGTATTCTACCTCTCCGGCCGGCTGAGCACTTGCACGCTCGTTTTATGGGTTGGCTTAGGCATACGGAGTACATTCCACGTCTAAGCCCCATCTGACCGAGGGTTGTGGTAGCAGGATCGGCAGCACGCAGAGGGGGACCGAGCTGATCCTCGGCTTATGCATTATGCGTCTTCGACCAGCCTCTCTGGCCGGCTGAGCGCCCGCACGCTCGTTTTCTTGATTGACTTAGTTATACGGAGTTCATCCCCAGTCTAAGCATATGGAGTTCATTCCCAGTCTAAGATCGAATTGGACCGAGGGTTGCGGTAGTAGGATCGGTAGCACGAATGGGGGACCGGGCCGATCCCCGGCTTGCATATTCTGCCTCTCCGGTCGGCTAAGAGCCCGTACGCCCTAGCCGGACGGATCGATCCTTAGCTTGTGCATTCTACCTCTCTGGCCGGCTGAGTGCCCGTACGCTCGTTTTGTGGGTTGGTTTAGGCATACGGAGTTCATTCCATGTCTAAGCATACGGAGCTCATTCCCAATCTAAGATTTTGAGCCACAGTGCACATGCTGGGCTCAAGCATGTGCTGGTGCCGCATTTTTTTTGCCTGGGGCACCATCGCCGGAGCATCGCCGGAGAACCTAACCGACGGCATTGGGGGTTCCGACGATTGGGGCGGTCGGGGGGGTGCGCGCACATGATGTGCGATGGGTGCTGGAACTTGGCCCTTATATTGGCCCCCTATCCCTCATCAAACCTTGAGAACTCACACCCCCTTAAAGAGCATTTGAGATTTTATAGGTTTGCTGTCAGTAGCCATTAAAGTGTCTGATATGGGAGACACTTTTTTCAAACGGTCACAAAATCTTCTCCACTTCGAGTTTTTAGCTGAATTTTTTTGTGCATGCCAACAAAAATACAAGGATCACCTCTACCAAATTTGGGGACAAAACTCTTTGTAAAAAAATTTAAAATAATCCCGAACCGTAAAAAGTTTCAAAATCATGAAAAATAAAAAACAGGTCGTCTTGCCACGAAACTTCACATGAAGGCTTAGGGGACCATTTTTTGAATTTACAAGCAATAAAAATGGCATTGGCATGGCAGAAATATGAAGATGTGCTTGAACCCACCTACCACCCGTTTGATCCCCGGCTTGCGCATCCTGCCTCTTTGGTCGGCTGAACGTCCGCACTTTCGTTTCGTGGGTTCACTTAGGCATACGGAGTTCATCCCCAGCCTAAGCATGCAGAGTTCATTCCCAATCTAAGATCGGACTGGACCGAGGGTTGCGACAGCAGGATCGACAGCACGAAGGGGGACTGGGCTGATCCTCGGCTTGCACTTTCTGCCTCACCGACCGGCTGAGTGCCCGCACGCCCATTTCATGGGTTGGCTTAGGCATAGGGAGCTCATTCCATGTCTAAGCCTAGCCGGACTGAGGGTTGTGGCAGCGGGACCGACAGCTCGCAGAGGGGGACCGGGTCGATCCTCGACTTGCGCATTATGCCTCTTCGGTTGGCTCAACGCCCGTACGCTCGTTTCATGGATTGACTTATGCATATGGAGTTCATTCACAGTCTAAGATCAAACCGGAGTGAGGGTTACGGTAGCAGGATCGACAGCACACAGGGGGGATCGGGTCGATCCTCGGCTTGCGAATTCTGCCTCTCCGATCGGTTGAGCGCCCGTACGCTCATTTCGTGGGTTGGCTCCCAGTCTAAGATCAGACCAGACTGAGGTTGTGATAGTAGGATCGATAGCACGCAAGTGGGGACTGGGTCGATCCCCGACTTGTGCATTTTGCCTCTCCGGTCGGCTGAGCGCCCGTATGCTCGTTTCGTGGGTTGGCTTAGGCATACGGAGTTCATTCCATGTCTAAGCATATGAAGCTCATTCCCAATCTAAGATTTTGAGCCACGGTGCACATGCTGGGCTTGAGAATGTGCTGGTGCTGCATTTTTTTCCCCCAAGGAACCATCGTCGGAGCATCGCCGGAGAGCCTAACCGGCGGCATTAGGGGTTCCGACGATTGGGGGGGCCGGGGGGTGCGCACATGATGTGCGATGGGTGCTGGTACTTGGCCCTTTTATTGGCCCCCTATCCCTCATCAAACCTCGAGAACTCACACCCCCTTAAAGAGCATTTGAGATTTTATAGGTTTGTTGCCAATAGCCATTAAAGTGTCTGGAATGGGGACACTTTTTTCAAACAATCACAAAATCTTCTCCACTTCGAGTTTTTAGCTGAATTTTTTTGTGAATGCCAACAAAAATACAAGGATCACCTCTACCAAATTTGGGGACAAAACTCTTTCTAAAAAAATTTTAAAAAAATTCGAAACTGCAAAAAGTTTTAAAAATACGGAATCGTAAAAAATTTAAAAAAATTCGAAACCGTAAAAAGCCGGGCCGATCCTCGGCTTGCACATTCTGCCTCTCCGACCGGTTGAGCACCTGTACCCTTGTTTCGTGGGTTGACTTAGGCATACGGAGTCCATCGCCAGTGTAAGCATATGGAGTTCACTCCCAGTCTAAGATTGAACCGGATCGAGGGTTGCGGCAATAGGAACTGTAGCACGCAGGAGGGACCGGGCCGATCCCCAGCTTACGCATTCTGCCTCTCCGGTAGGTTGAGCACCCGCACACTTGTTTCATGGGTTGGCTTAGGCATACGGAGTACATTCCACGTCTAAGCCCCAGCCAGACTGGGGGTTGTGGTAGCAGGACAGACAGCGGGATCGACAGCACACAAAAGGGGACCGGGTTGATCCCCGACTTACGCATTATGCCTCTCTGGCCGGGTGAGCACCCACAAACTCATTTCATGGCTTGACTTAGGCATATGGAGTTCATCCCCAGTCTAAGCATATGGAGTTCATTCCCAGTCTAAGATCGGATTGGATCGAGGGTTACGGCAACAGGATCGACAGCACGAAGGGGGGACAAAGCCGATCCCCGGCTTGCGCATTCTGCCTCTCCGACCGGCTAAATGCCCACACGTCGGTTTCGTGGGTTGGCTTAGGCATAGGGAGCTGATTCCATGTCTAAGCCCCAGCCGGACCGAGGGTTGTGGTAGCGTTACCGGCTGCATGCAGAGAGGGATCGGGTCGATCCCCGGCTTGCACATTATGCCTTTTCGGTCGGTTCAGTGCCCGCACTCTTGTCTCGTGGGTTGACTTAAGCATACGGAGTTCATTCCTAGTTTATGATCGGATCGGACCGAGGGTTACGGTAGCAGGATCGACAGCACACATAGGGGGACCGGGTCGATCCCCGACTTGTGCATTTTGCCTCTCTGGCCAGCTGAGTGCCCGCACACTCGTTTCGTGGGTTGGCTTAGGCATACAGAGTTCATTCCATGTCTAAGCATACGAAGCTCATTCCCAATCTAAGATTTTGAGCCACGGTGCACATGCTGGGCTCGGGCATTGTATGAATAGAAAACGGGTCGTCTTGCCATGAAACTTCACATGAAGGCTTAGGGGACCATTGTATGAATTTACAAGCCATAAAATTGGCATTGGCATGGCAAAAATATGAAGATATGCTTGAACTCACCTACCACCCATTCGATCCCCGGCTCGCGCATCCTGCCCCTCTCGTCGGCTGAGTGCCCGCACGCTCGTTCCATGGGTTGACTTAGGCATACGGAGTTCATCCCAAGTCTAAGCATACGGAGTTCATTCCCAGTCTAAGATCAAACTGGATTGAGGGTTGCAATAGCAGGATCGGCAGCACGTAGGGGGGATCGAGCCAATCCTCGGCTTACGCATTCTGCCTCTCCGGCTGGCTAAGCACCCGCAAGCTTGTTTCGTGGGTTGGCTTAGGCATACGGAGTAAATTCCACGTCTAAGCCCTAGCCGGACCGAGGGTTGTGGCAGTAGGACCAACAGCGGGATCGACAGAACACAGAAGGGGAACGGGCTGATCCCCGGCTTGCGCATTATGCCTCTCCGACCGGCCTCTCTGGCCGACTGAGCGCCCGCACGCTCGTTCCATTGGTTGACTTAGGTATATGGAGTTAATTCCATGTCTAAGCATACGGAGCTCATTCCCAATCTAAGATTTTGAGCCATGGTACACATGCTGGGCTCGGGCATGTGCTGGTGCCGTAATTTTTTCGATCGGAGAACCATTGCCGGAGCATCATCGGAGAGCCTAACCGGCCGCATTGGGGGTTCCGTCGATTGGCGGGGCCAGGGGGTGTGCGCATATGATGTGCGATGGGTGCTGGTTCTTAGCCCTTGTGTTGGCCCCCTATCCCTCATAAAACCTCGAGAACTCACACCCCCTTAAAGAGCATATGAGATTTTATAGGTTTGCTGCCAGTAGCCATTAAAGTGTCTGAAATGGGGACACTTTTTTCAAATGGTCACAAAATATTCTCCACTTCGAGTTTTTAGCTGAATTTTTTTGTGCATGCCAACAAAAACACAAGGATCACCTCTACCAAATTTAGGGACAAAACTATTTCTAAAAAAATTAAAAAAAATCTCGAACCATAAAAAGTTTTGAAAATCATGAAAAATAGAAAACGGGTCATCTTGCCACAAAACTTAACATGAAGGCTTAGGGGACCATTGTATGAATTTACAAGCCATAAAAATGGCATTGGCATGGCAGAAATATGAAGATGTGCTCGAACCCACTACCACCCGTTTGATCCTCGGCTTGCACATCCTGCCTCTCTGGTCGACTGAAAGCCCGCGCGCTCGTTTTGTGGATTGACTTAGGCATACGGAGTTCATCCCCAGTCTAAGCATATGGAGTTCATTCCCAGCCTAAGATTGGACCTGATCGAGGGTTGCGATAGCAAGATCGGCAGCACGTAGGAGGGACCAGGCCGATCCCCAGCTTGCGCATTCTGCCTCTCCGATCGGCTGAGCGCTCGCACACTTATTTCATGGGTTGGCTTAGGCATACGGAGTACATTCCACGTCTAAGCCCCAGCCAGACCGAGGGTTGGGGCAGCAGGACCGACAGCACGCAGAAGGGGACTAGGCTGATCCCTGGCTTACACATTAAGCCTCTCCGGCCGGCTGAGCGCCTGCATGCTTGTTTCATGGGTTGAGTTAGGCATACGGTGTTCATCCCCATTCTAAGCATACGGAGTTCATTCCCAGTTTAAGATCAGACCGAACCGAGGGTTGTGGCAGCAGGATCAACAGCATGTAGGGGGACCTGATCAATCCCCGACTTGCGCATTCTGCCTCTCCAGCCAGCTGAGCGCCCGTACGTCAATTTCGTGGGTTGGCTTAGGCATAGGGGGCTCATTCCATGTCTAAGCCCCAGCCAGACCGAGGGTTGTGGCAGCGGGACCGACAGCACACAGAGGGGGACCAGGTCAATCTCTGACTTGCCCATTGTGCCTCTTCGGCCGGCTCAATGCCCGCATGCTCATTTCGTTGGTTGACTTATGCATACGGAGTTCATTCCCAATCTAAGATCGAACCAGACCAAGGGTTGTGGCAGTAGGATCGACAGCATGTAGGGGGGACTGGGTCGATCCCCGACTTGTGCATTCTGCCTCTCCGGTCGGTTGAGCACCCGCACACTCGTTTCGTGGGTTGGCTTAGGCATACGGAGTTCATTCCATGTCTAAGCGTACGGAGCTCATTCCCAGTCTAAGATTTTGAGCCACGGTGCACATGCTGGGCGCACATGCTGTGCGCACATGATGTGCAATGGGTGCTGGTACTTGGCCCTTCTATTGGCCCCCTATCCCTCATCAAACCTCGAGAACTCACACCCCCTTAAAGAGAATTTGAGATTTTATAGGTTTGCTGCTAGTAGCCATTAAAGTGTCTGAAATGGGGACACTTTTTTCAAATGGTCACAAAATCTTCTCCACTTTGAGTTTTTAGCTGAATTGTTTTGTGCATGCCAAAAAAAATACAAGGATCATCTTTACCCAATTTGGGGACAAAACGCTTTCTAAAAAAATTTAAAAAAAATCCCGAACCGTAAAAAGTTTCAAAAATTGTGAAAAATAGAAAACGGGTCGTCTTGCCACGAAACTTCACATGAAGGCTTAGGGGACCATTTTATGAATTTACAAGCCATAAAAATGGCATTGGCATGGCAGAAATATGAAGATGTGCTTAAACCCACCTACCACCCGTTCGATCCCCAGCTTGCGCATCCTACCTCTCTGGTCGGTTGAGCGCCCGCACGTTCGTTTCGTGAGTTGACTTAGGCATACGGAGTTCATCCCCAGTCTAAGCATACAGAGTTCATTCCCAGTGTAAGATCAGATCGGATCGAGGGTTGCGACAGCAGGATCGATAGCACGCAGGGGGGACCAGGTCGATCTCCGGCTTACGCATTTTGCCTCTCCAGCCGGCTGAGTGCCTGCACGCTCCTTTTATGGCTTGGCTTAGGCATACGGAGTACATTCCACGTCTAACCCCCAGTCGGACCGAGGGTTGTGGCAGCAGGACCGGTAGTGGGATCGATAGCACGTAGAGGGAACCGGGCTAATCCCCGACTTGCACATTATGCCTCTTCGATCGGTCTCTCTGGTCGGCTGAGTGCCCGCATGCTCATTTCATGGGTTGACTTATGCATACGGAGTTCATTCCAAGTCTAAGGTCAGACCGGACTGAGGATTGCGACAGCACACAATGGGGCCTGAGTCAATCCCCGGCTTACGCATTCTGCCTCTCTGGCCGGCTGAGTGCCCGCACGCTCGTTTCGTGGGTTAGCTTAGGAATACGGTGTTCATTCCATGTCTAAGCATACGGAGCTCATTCCCAATCTAAGATTTTGAGCCACGGTGCACATGCTGGGCTCGGGCATGTACTAGTGCAGCATTTTTTTCACCCGGGGCACCATCGTCGGAGCATCGTCGGAGAGCCTAACCGACGGCATTGGGGGTTCCGACGATTGGGGGGGCTGGGGGGTGTGCACACATGATGTGCGATGGGTGCTGGTACTTGGCCCTTATATTGGCCCCCTATTTCTCATCAAACCTAGAAAACTCACACCCCTTTAAAGAGCATTTGAGATTTTATAGGTTTGCTGCCAGTAGCCATTAAAGTGTCCGAAATGGGGACACTTTTTTCAAACGGTCACAAAATCTTCTCCACTACGAGTTTTTAGCTGATCCCTAACTTGCGCATTATGCCTCTCCGGTCGACCCTATGGTCAGCTGAGTGCCCGCACGCTCGTTTCGTGGGTTGACTTAGGCATACAGAGTTCATCCCCAGTCTAAGCATACGGAGTTCATTCCAGTCTAAGATCAGACTGGATTGAGGGTTGCGGTAGCAAGATCAGCAGCACGCAGGGGGGATCGGGCCGATCCTCGACTTGCACATTCTGCCTCTTCGATCGACTAAGCATCCGCACGCTCCTTTCATGGGTTGGCTTAGGCATATGGAGTACATTCCACGTCTAAGCCCCACCCGGACCGAGGGTTGTGGCAGCAGGACCGACAGCAGGATTGGCAACACGCAGAGGGGAATTGGGCTGATCCTCGGCTTACGCATTATGCCTCTCTGGCCGGCCTCTTCGATCGGCTGAGTGCCCTCACGCTCGTTTCATGGGTTGATCCCTAGCTTGCACATTATGCCTCTCCGATCGACCAAGCACCCGCATGCACGTTTCATGGGTTGACTTAGGCATACAGAGTTCATTCCTAGTCTAAGCATATGGAGTTCATTCCCAGTCTAAGATCGTACCGAACCAAGGGTTGCGACAGCAGGATCGGCAGCGGGTAGGGGGGACCGGGCCAATCCCTGGCTTGCTCATTCTGCCTCTCCGTCCAGCTGAGTGCCCGCACGCCAGTTTTACGAGTTGGCTTAGGCATAGAGAGCTCATTCCATGTCTAAGTCGGACCCAAGGCTGTGGCAACGAGATCGGGTCGATCCCCGACTTATGCATTATGCCTCTTCGATCGACTTAGTGCCCGCACGCTCGTTTCGTGGGTTGACTTATGCATACGGAGTTCATTCCCAGTGTACGATCGGATCGGACCGAGGGTTCCGACAGCAGGATCGACAGCATGCAGGGGGGAATGGGTCGATCCCCGGCTTACGCATTTTGCCTCTCCGGCCGGTTGAATGCCCGCATGCTCGTGTCGTGGGTTGGCTTAGGCAGATAGTGTTCATTCCATGTCCAAGCATACGGAGCTCATTCCCAGTCTGAGAGATTTTCAGCCACGGTGCACATGCTGGGCTTGGGCATGTGCTGGTGCCGCATTTTTTTCGCCTGGGGCACCATCGTCGGAGCATCGTCGGAGCATCGTCGGAGAGCCTAACTGATGGCATTGGGGGTTCCATCGATCGGGGGGGCCAAGGGTGTGCGCACATGATGTATGATGGGTACTGGTACTTGGCCCTTCTATTTGCCCCCTATCCCTCATCAAACCTCGAGAACTCACACCCCCTTAAAGAGCATTTGAGATTTTATAGGTTTGCTGCCAGTAACCATTAAAGTGTCTGAAATGGGGACACTTTTTTCAAACGGTCACAAAATCTTCTCCACTTCGAGTTTTTGCTGAATTGTTTTTATGCATGCGAACAAAAATACAAGGATCACCTCTACCAAATTTGGGGACAAAACTCTTTCTAAAAGAATTTAAAAAAATCCTGAACCATAAAAAGTTTCAAAAATCATGAAAAATAGAAAACGGGTCGTCTTTCCACGAAACTTTACATGAAGGCTTAGGGGACCATCGTATGAATTTACAAGCCATAAAAATGGCATTGGCATGACAGAAATATGAAGATGTGCTTCAACCCACCTACCACCAGTTCGATCCCCGGCTTACGCATCCTGCCTCTCTGGTCGGCTGAGTGCCCGCATGCTCGTTTTGTGGGTTGACTTAGGCATACGGAGTTCATCTCCAGTCTAAGCATACGGAGTTCATTCCTAATCTAAGATCAGATCGGATCAAGGGTTGCGACAGCAAGATCGACAGCATGCAGAGGGGATCGGGTCGATCCCTGTCTTGCGCATTCTGCCTCTCCGGTCGGCTGAGTGCTCGCACGATCGTTTCATGCGTTGGCTTAGGCATACAAAGTACATTCCATGTCTAAGCCCCAGCCAAACCGAGGGTTGTGGCTGTAGGCCCGACGACGGGATCGACAACACGTAAAGGGGGACCGGGCTAATCACCGACTTGCGCATTATGCCTCTCCAGCCGGTTGAGCGCCCGCACGCTCATTTCATGGGTTGAGTTAGGCATATGGAGTTCATCCCCAGTCTAAGCATACGGAGTTCATTCCCAGTCTAAGATCGGACCGGACCGAGGGTTGCGGTAGCTGGTTCGACAGCATGCAGGGGGGACCGAGCCGATCCTCGACTTGCACATTTTACCTCTCCGGTCGGCTGAACGTCCGCACGCCCGTTCGTGGGTTAGCTTAGGCATAGGGAGCTCATTCCATTTCTAAGCCCCAGCCGGATCGAAGGTTGTGGCAGCAAGACCTGCAGCACGTAGAGGGGAACCGGGTCGATCCCCGGCTTGCGCATTACGCCTCTTCGGCCGGCTTAGTGCCCACACGCTCGTTTCGTGGGTTGACTTATGCATGCAGAGTTCATTCTCAGTCTAAGATTGGACTGGACTGAGGGTTTTGGCAGTAGGATCGATAGCACGCTGGGGGGACCGAGTCGATCCCTGGCTGGCGCATTCTGCCTCTCCGACCGACTGAGTGCCTGTACGCTCGTTCCGTGTGTTGGCTTAGGCATACGGAGTTTATTCCATGTCTAAGCATATGGAGCTCATTCCCAGTCTAAGATTTTGAGCCACGACGCACATGCTGGGCTCGGGCTTGTGCTGGTGCCGCATGTTTTTTTGCCCGGGCACCATCGTCGGAGCATCACCGAAGCATCACCGGAGAGCCTAACCGGCGGCATTAGGGGTTTCGGCGATTGGGGGGCCGGGGGGTGTGCGCACATGATGTGCGTTGGGTGTTGGTACTTGGCTCTTATATTGGCCCCCTATCTCTCATCAAACCTCGAGAACTCACACCCTCATCGACCGAGGGTTGTTGCAGCAGGACTGGCAGTGGGATCGGCAGCACTCAGAGGGGGATCGGGCTGATCCTCGGCTTGCGCATTATGCCTCTTCGGTCGGCTGAATGCCCGCATGCTCCTTTCATGGGTTGACTTAGGCATACGGAGTTCATCCCTAGTCTAAGCATACGGAGTTCATTCCCAGTCTAAGATCGGACCGGACCGAGGGTTGTGGCAGTAGGATCGACAACACGCAGGGGGGACCGGGTCGATCCCCGGCTTATGCATTCTGCCTCTCCGGCCGGTTGAATGCCCACACGTCCATTTCGTGGGTTGGCTTAGACATAGGCAGCTTATTCCAAGTCTAAGCCCCAGCCGAACTGAGGGTTGTGGCAGCGGGATCGACAGCACGCAGAGGAGGACCAGGCCGATCCCTGGCTTGCGCATTATGCCTATTCGGCCGGCTCAGCGCCCACACGCTCGTTTCATGGGTTGACTTATGCATACGGAGTTCATTCCCAATCTAAGATCAGACCAGAACAAGGGGTTGCGGCAGCAGGATCGACAGCACGCAGTGGGGGACCAGGTTGATCCCCGACTTGCGCATTCTGCCTCTCCTGCCTACTGAGCGCCCGCACACTCATTTTGTGGGTTGGCTTAGGCATACGGAGTTCATTCCATGTCTAAGCATATGGAACTCATTCCCAATCTAAGATTTTGAGCGACGGTGCACATGCTGGGCTCGGCCATGTGCTGGTGCTACATTTTTTTCACCTGGGGCACCATCATCGAGAGCATCGTCGGAGCATCACTGGATCGCAATTGGGGGGCCGGGGGCTTTGCGCACATGTTGTGCGATGGGTGCTGGTACTTGGCCCTTATATTGGCACCCTATCCCTCATCAAACCTTGAGAACTCACACCCCCTTAAAGAACATTTGAGATTTTATAGGTTTGTTGCCAGTAGCCATTAAAGTGTCTGAAATGGGGACACTTTTTTCAATCGGTCACAAAATCTTCTCCACTTCGAGTTTTTAACTGAAATTTTTTATGCATGCCAACAAAAATACAAGGATCATCCCTACCAAATTTAGGGACAAAATGCTTTCTAAAAAAATTTAAAAAAAATCCCGAACCGTAAAAAGTTTCAAAAATCATGAAAAATAGAAAACGGGTCGTCTTGCCACGAAACTTCACATGAAGGCTTAGGGGACCATTGTATGAATTTACAAGCCATAAAAATGGCATTGACATGGCAGCAATATGAAGATGTGCTTGAACCCGCCTACCACCCGTTCGATCCTCGGCTAGCGCATCCTGCCTCTCTGGTCGGCCTCGTTTCACGGGTTGACTTAGGCATACAGAGTTCATCCCTAGTCTAAGCATACGAAGTTCATTCCCAGTCTAAGATCAAACCAGATCGAGGGTTACGACAGCAGGATCGACAGCACGCAGGAGGGATCGAGCCGATCCTCGGCTTGCGCATTCTACCTCTCTGGCCGATTGAGCGCCCGCACGCTCAGTTCGTGGGTTGGCTTAGGTATAGGGAGGTCATTCCATGTCTAAGCCCCAGTCGAACCGAGGGTTGTGGCAGCAGGACTGACAGCACGTAGAGATGGACCGGGCCGATCCCCGACTTGCGCATTATGCCTCTTCGGCCAGCTCAGCGTCCGCACACTCATTTCACGGGTTGACTTATGCATACGGAGTTCATTGCCAGTCTAAGATTGGATCAGACCGACGATTGTGGTAGCAGGATCGATAGCACGTAGAGGGGGACCGGGTCGATCCCCGGCTTGTACATTCTGCCTCTCCAACAGGCTGAGCGCCCGCACGCTCGTTTCGTGGATTGGCTTAGGCATACGGAGTTCATTCCATGTCTAAGCATACGGAGCTCATTCCCAGTCTAAGATTTTGAGCCACGGTGCACATGCTTGGCTCGAGCATGTGCTGGTGCCGTATTTTTTTCACCCGGGGCACCATCACCGGAGCATCATCGGAGCATCGTCGGAGAGCCTAATCGACGGCATTGGGGGTTCCGACGATTAGGGGGCCAGGGGGTGTGCGCACATGATGTGTGATGGGTACTGGTACTTGGACCTTATATTGGCCCCCTATCCCTCATCAAACCTCAAGAACTCACACCCCTTTAAAGAGTATTTGAGATTTTATAGGTTTGCTGTAAGTAGCCATTAAAGTGTCTGAAATGGGGACTCTTTTTTCAAACGGTCAAAAAATCTTCTCCACTTCGAGTTTTTAGCTGAATTTTTTTGTGCATGCCAACAAAAATACAAGGATCACCTCTACCAAATTTGGGGATGAAACTATTTCTAAAAAAATTTAAAAAAATCCCGAACCACAAAAGGTTTCAAAAATCGTGAAAAATAGAAAACGGGCCGTCTTGCCACGAAACTTCACATGAAGGCTTAGGGGACCATTTTATGAATTTACAATCCATAAAAATGGCATTGGCTCAGCAGAAATATGAAGATGTGAATGAACCCACCTACCACCCGTTCGATCCCCGACTTGTGCATCCTGCCTCTCTGGTCGACTGAGTGCCCGCACGCTCGTTTCGTGGGATGACTTAGGCATATGGAGTACATTCCATGTCTAAGCCCCAGCTGGACCAAGGGTCATGGTAGTGGGACCGGCAGCACGCAAAAGGAGACCGGGCCGATCCCCGGCTTACGCATTATGCCTCTTCGACCGGCTCAGCGCCCACACGCTCGTTTCATGGGTTGACTTATGCATACAGAGTCCATTCCCAGTCTAAGATCAGACCGGACCAAGGGTTGCGGCAGCAGGATCGACAGCACGCAAGGGGGGACTGGGTCAATCCTCGGCTTGCGCATTCTGCCTCTTCGGTCGGTTGAGCGCCCGCACGCTTGTTTCGTGGGTCGGCTTAGGCATATGGAGTCCATTCCATGTCTAAGCATACGTAGCTCATTCCCAGTCTAAGATTTTGAGCCATGGTGCACATGCTGGACTCGGGCATGTGCTGGTGCCGCATTTTTTTTCGCACGAGGCACCATCATCGGAGCATCGCCGGAGCATCATCGGAGAGCCTAACCGGCGGCATTGGGGATTCCGACGATTGGGGGGCTGGGGGGTGTGCGCACATGATGTGCGATGGGTGCTGGTACTTGGACCTTATATTGGCCCCCTATCCCTCATCAAACCTCGAGAACTCACACCCCTTTAAAGAACATTTGAGATTTTATAGGTTTGCTGTCAGTAGCCATTAAAGTGTCTGAAATGGGGACACTTTCTTCTAATGGTAAAAAAATCTTCTCCACTTCGATTTTTTAGCTGAAATTTTTTGTGCATGCCAAAAAAAATACAAGGATCACCTCTACCAAATTTGGGGACAAAACTCTTTCTAAAAAAATTTTAAAAAATCCCAAACTGTAAAAAGTTTCAAAAATCATGAAAAATAGAAAACGGATCGTCTTGCCACGAAACTTCACATGAAGGCTTAGGGGACCATTGTATGAATTTACAAGCCATAAAAATGGCATTGGCTCAGTAGAAATATGAAGATGTGAATGAACCCACCTACCACCCGTTCGATCCCCGGCTTGCGCATCCTGCCTCTCCGGTCGGCTGAGCGCCCGCTCGCTCGTTTCGTGGGATGACTTAGGCATACGGAGTTCATCCCCAGTCTAAGCATACGGAGTTCATTCCCAGTCTAAGATCAAACCGGATCGAGGGTTGTGGCAGCAGCATCGGTAGCACGTAGGGGGGATCGGGTCGATCCCCGGCATGCGTATTCTACCTTCCCGACCGACTGAGCGCCCGCACGCTCGTTTCGTGGGTTGGTTTAGGCATACAGAGTACATTCCATGTCTAAACCCTAGCTGGACTGAGGGTTGTGGCAGCAGGACCG
Source organism: Durio zibethinus (assembly GCF_002303985.1). Next base: position 26,499,981 of record NW_019167826.1, on the reverse strand, counting down.
ACAGCGGGATCGGTAGCACGCAAAAGGGGGACCGGGCTGATCCTCGACTTGCGCATTATGCCTCTCCGGTCGGCCTCTTCGGCCGGTTGAGCACCCGCATGCTCATTTCGTGGGTTGACTTAGGCATACGGAGTTCATCCCCAGTCTAAGCATACAAAGTTCATTCCCAGTCTAAGATCAGAACGGACCGAGGGTTGCGACAGCAGGATCGATCGTACGCAAGGGGGACCGAGGGGATCCATGGCTTACTCATTCTGCCTCTCCAGTCGGCTAAGCTCCCATACACCCGTTTCATGGGTTGGCTTAGGCATAGGGAGATCATTCTATGTCTAAGCCCTAGCCGGATTGAGGGTTATGGCAGCGGGATCGACAGTATGCAGAGGGGAACTGGGTCGATCCCCGGCTTACGCATTATGCCTCTTCGACCGGCTCAGCGCCCGCATGCTTGTTTCGTGGGTTGACTTATGCATACGGAGTTCATTTCCAGTCTAAGATCAGATCGGATCGAGGGTTGCAGTAGTAGGATCGACAGCACGCAGGGGGGGATCAGGTCGATCCCCAGCTTGCGCATTCTACCCTTCCGATCGACTGAGCGCCCGCACTCTCGTTTCGTGGGTTGGCTTAGGCATACGGAGTTCATTCCATGTCTAAGCATACGGAGCTCATTCTCAGTCTAAGATTCTGAGCCACGGTGCACATGCTGGGCTCGGGCATGTGCTGGTGCCGTATTTTTTTCACCCAGGGCACCATCGCTGGAGCATCGTCGGAGAGCCTAACCGACGGCATTGGGGGTTCCGACGATTGGGGGGGTCGGGGGTGTGCGCACTTGATGTGCGGTGGGTGCTGGTACTTGGCCCTTAAATTGGCCCCCTATCCCTCATCAAAGCTCGAGAACTCACACCCCCTTAAAGAGCATTTAAGATTTTATAGGTTTGCTGCCAGTAGCCATTAAAGTGTTTGAAATGGGGACACTTTTTTCGAATGGTCACAAAATCTTCTCCACTTCGAGTTTTTAGCTGAATTTTTTTGTGCATGCCAAAAAAAAATAAAAGGATCACCTCTACTAAATTTGGGGACAAAATTCTTTCTAAAAAAATCTTAAAAAATCTCGAACCGTAAAAAGTTTTGAAAATCATGAAAAATATAAAACGGGTCGTCTTGCCACGAAACTTAACATGAAGGCTTAGGGGACCATTGTATGAATTTACAAGCCATAAAAATGGCATTGGAATGGCAGAAATATGAAGATGTGCTTGAACCCACCTACCACCCGTTCGATCCCCGGCTTGCGCATCCTGCCTCTCTAGTCGGCTGAGCGCCCGCACGCTCATTTCGTGGGTTGACTTAGGCATACGGAGTTCATCCCCAGTCTAAGCATACGGAGTTCATTCCCAGTCTAAGATCAGATCGGATCGAGGGTTCCGGTAGCAGGATCGGTAACATGCAAGAGGGACCGGGCCGATCCCTGGCTGGCGCATTCTGCCTCTCCGATCGGTTGAGCGCCCGCACGCTCGTTTAATGGGTTGGCTTAGGCATACGAAGTACATTCCATGTCTAAGCCCCAGCCAGACCGAGGGTTATGGCAACAGGACCGGCAGCGAGATCGACAGTATGCAGAGGGGGATCGGGCTGATCCCCGGCTTGCGTATTATGCCTCTACAGTCGGCTGAGTGCCCGTACGCTCGTTTCGTGGGTTGACTTAGGCAAACAGAGTTCATCTCAAGTCTAAGCATACGGAGTTCATTCCCAGTTTTAGATCAGATCGGATTGAGGGTTGCGACGGTAAGATCGACAGCAGACAAGGGGGATTGGGTCGATCTTCGGCTTGCGCATTTTACCTCTCTGGCAGGCTGAGTGCCCCCACGCCTGTTTCATGGGTTGGCTTAGGCATAGGGAGCTCATTCCATGTCTAAGCCCCAGTCAGACCGAGGTTGTGGCTGCGGGACCGGCAGCACGTAGAGGGGGATCAGGCTATTCCCCGGCTTGCGCATTATGCCTCTTCGACCGGCTCAGCGCCCGCACGCTCATTTCGTGGGTTGACTTACGCATACGGAGTTCATTCCCAGTCTAAGATCAGACCAGACCGAGGGTTGCAGCAACAGGATCGACAGCACGCAGGGAGGGACTGGGTCGATCCTCGGCTTGTGCATTCTGCCTCTCCGACCGGCTGAGCGCCCGCACGCTCGTTTCGTGGGTTGGCTTAGGCATACGGAGTTCATTCCATGTCTAAGCATATGGAGCTCATTCCCAGTCTAATATTTTGAGCCACGATGCACATGCTGGGCTCGGGCATGTGCTGGTGTCGCATTTTTTTCCCCGGGGCACCATCATCGGAGCATCACCGGAGAGCCTAACCGGCGACATTGGGGGTTCCGGTGATGGGGGGGCGGGGGGTGTGCGCACATGATGTGTGATGGGTGCTCATACTTGGCACTTATATTGTCCCCCTATCCCTCATCAAACCTCAAGAACTCACACTTCCTTAAAGAGCATTTGAGATTTTATAGGTTTGCTGCCAGTAGCCATTAAAGTGCCTTAAATGGGGACACTTTTTTCAAACGATCACAAAATCTTCTCCCCTTCGATTTTTTAGCTGAATTTTTTTGTGCATGCCAAGAAAAATAGAAGGATCACCTCTGCCAAATTTGGGAACAAAAATCTTCCTAAAAAAATTAAAAAAAATCTCGAACCGTAAAAAGTTTTGAAAATCATGAAAAATAAAAAATGGGTCATCTTGCCACGAAACTTCACATGCAGGCTTAGGAGACCATTGTATGAATTTACAAGCCATAAAAATGGCATTGGCATGGCAGAAATATGAAGATGTGCTTGAACCAACCTACCACCTATTCGATTGTCGGCTTGCGTATCCTGCCTCTCTGGTCGGTTGAGCGCCCGTACGCTCGTTTCGTGAGTTGACTTAGGCATACGGAGTTCATCCCCAGTCTAAGCATATGGAGTTCTTTCCCAGTCTAAGATCAGATCGGATCAAGGGTTGCGGTAGCAGGATCGACAGCATGCAGGGGAGACCGAGCCGATCCCCGGCTTGCACATTCTGCCTCTCCGACCGGCTAAGTGCCCGCACGCTCGTTTCGTGGGTTGGCTTAGGCGTACGGAGTATATTCCATGTCTAAGCCCCAGTCGGACCGAGGGTTGTGCCAGCAGGATCGGCACGGGATAGACAGCACGTAGAGGGGGACCGGGCTGATCCCCGGCTTGCGCATTATGCCTCTTCGACCGGTTCAGCACCCGATACTCGTTTCGTGGGTTGACTTATGCATACGGAGTTCATTCCTAGTTTAAGATCAGATCAGACAGAGGGTGCGGCAGCAGGATCGACAGCACGCAGGGGGGACCGGGTCGATCCCCGGCTTGGGAATTCTGCCTCTCCAGTCGACTGAGCGCCCGCACGCTCGTTCCGTGGGTTGGCTTAGGCATACGGAGTTCATTCCATGTCTAAGCATACGGAGCTCATTCCCAGTCTAAGATTTTGAGCCATGATTCACATGCTGGTCTCGAGCAGTGTCGCATTTTTTTTGCCCGGGGCACCATCGCTGGAGCTTCGCCTGAGAGCCTAACCGATGGCATTGGGGGTTCTGGCGATTGGGGGTGCCGGGGGGTGTGCGCACATGATGTGCAATGGGTGCTCATACTTGGCCCTTATATTGGCCCCCTATCCCTCATCAAACCTCGAGAACTCACACCCCCTTAAAGAGCATTTGAGATTGTATAGGTTTGCTGCCAGTAGCCATTAAAGTGTCTGAAATGGGGACACTTTTTTCAAACGGTCACAAAATCTTCTCCACTTCGAGTTTTTAGCTGAATTTTTTTGTGCACACCAAAAAAAATACAAGGATCACCTCTACCAAATTTGGGGACAAAACTCTTTCTAAAAGAATTTAAAAAATCTTGAACCATAAAAAGTTTCAAAAATCATGAAAAATAGAAAACGGGTCGTCTTGCCACGAAACTTTACATGAAGGCTTAGGGGACCATTGTATGAATTTAAAAGCCATAAAAATGGCATTGGCATGGTAGAAAATATGAAGATGTGCTTGAACGCCACTACCACGCCGTTCGATTCCTCGGCTTGCGCATCCTGCTCTTTGGTCGGCTGAGCGCACCGCACGCTCGTTTCGTGGGTTGACTTAGGCATATGGAGTTCGTCCCCCGGTCTAAGCATACGGAGTTCATTCCCAGTCTAAGATCGAACCGGATCGAGGGTTGCGGTAGCAAGATCGACAGCACGCGGGGGGACCGGGTCGATCCCCCGGCTTACGCATTCTGCCTCTTCGACCGGCTGAGCAACCCGCACGCTCGTTTCGTGGGTTGGCTTAGGCCATACCGAGTACATTCCATGTCTAAGCCCCAGTCGGACCGAGGGTTGCGACGGCAGGACCGGCAGCAGGATCGGTAGCACGCAGAAAAAGGGGACCAGGCTGATCCCTGGCTTACGCATTATGCCTCTCTGGCCGGCTGAGCGCTCGCACGCTCGTTTCATGGGTTGACTTAGGCATACAGAGTTCATCCCTAGTTTAAGCATACGGAGTTCATTCCTAGTCTAAGATTGGACCAGACCAAAGGTTGCGATAGCAGGATCAACAGCACGAAGGGGGCACCCAGGCCGATCCCCGGCTTACGTATTTGCCTCTTCGGCCGGCTGAGCGCCCGCACGTCGTTCATGGGTTGGCTTAAC